>JAPEVW010000064.1:0-580000 GCA_027921565.1 Artemia sinica | reverse complement strand
TGTGTGTGTGTGTGTGTGTGTGTGTGTGTGTGTGTGTGTGTGTGTGTGTGTGTGTGTGTGTGTGTGTGTGTGTGTGTGTGTGTGTGTGTGTGTGTGTGTGTGTGTGTGTGTGTGTGTGTGTGTGTGGTGTGTGTGTGTGTGTGCAAGCCAGATCAATTTCCAGTATTTAATGCCAGCCCCGGCCCGGGCCCACCGCAGCGGGCCCCCGCTTCCCGGCCCCGCGCGGCGCTTCCCGGCCCGCCGCAGCGGGCTCCCGGCCGCCGCAGCGGCTGCCCCCGGGGGGAGGGGGACCCCAAATTTTAAAATGCTGTAAATAAAAGTGTGGTATTATTATTTCAAGTGCTTTATTCTAATAAATGTTGTATTTTTCTATAAATAAATAAACAAAAAAAAGTGTATTTATTTAAGTGTTTTTTTCTCTGTGCCTATGTAAATGTTGTATTTTTTATTATAAATAAATTAAAAAAAAAAGTGTATTTATTTAAGTGTTTTTTTTTTTTCTCTGTGCCTATGTAAATGTTGTATTTTTTATTATAAATAAATTAAAAAGTGTATTTTTTCATGTTAATGTGCTTTCATGTTCAATGTAATTTTTTTAAAAGTATTGTTAGTTTTTTTATGTATATAATAAAAGAAAATATGATTCTTTATTAGTCTTCTTCTTATTATTATTCTTGAAGGGAGTAGTAGTAATAGGGAAATTATTTAGTCATTAGACAGCCATAGTCTACAGTTAGTTGTCTAGGTGAACTGTTGAAGGGAACATGTATCAATTTAAAACGCCATTCAGATCGTTTCTGTGTGGACCGTCAATGTCAGGCAAAACAACACTCTTAACTAAAATAATTAAAAATTGCGACAAAATGTTTGTGGAAAAGCCGAAAAAAATCTACTATTGTTACAGTATTTGGCAGGAGTCATACGATAAAATAAAAGCAATTGCTGCCACCACCATGGGATTGGTGGAGATACAATTCATACAGGGACTTGATGTTTTCAGCATTATTGAGCCAAACTCTTGGCTGATCATTGACGATCTGGCTGAATCTATTGAACAATGGTCCCAGGAAATGCTACAACTGTTCACTGTTCGCTCTCATCATGAACAGATTTCCGTTACTCTGGTTCTACACAGTCTCTTTCATCAGAGCAAATGTATGCGAACACTTGCATTGAACTGCACCTATTATATCATCTACAGAGTTGTTCGTGACTCTAGCTCGCTAATAACTCTCAATAAACAAATCTATCCAGGCGCACCCAAATTTCTGCTCTCAGCATACAATCAGGCAACTAATAAACCCTACGGCTACATCCTATTGGATCTTAATCAAAATACACCCGAGGATCTGCGTGTAGTCACCGATATTTTTGACAATGAAATTACAGTATATCTCCCCGTGAACACTAAACAGACCTATTAGTTGCTATCATGACACTGAAGAAACTACATGAAAATAGACATCTGTTTTCAGTTCTAAGCACTTCAAACCCCCGCTTAGGAAAGCCATACTCAAACATGGTATTGACAATGATTTCATTAATCTAATATCTGAACTTTGTTTAAATTTGATCGATGGTAATGTTCAACTGCCAGAAGTAGTTAAGCAACAGGAAAAGCAACATCGTTCCATTGTACGTACATTGGCCTCTAAAAAGAAAGGAAAGAATTTTAAAAAGAAAAGACTTCTTCAGGCGGGCGGTAGCTTTTTTCACACTTTTACTGCCAATAATTGCAGGACTTGTAAACAGTTTTCTCTAGAGAGAATGGCAAAACCCTATAAATTGACTCCAATAGAACTCGCTTTCTCACCCATGGAACACTTTGAGAACAATCTGAGTAAATTCCTTGACAATGAGAATATTGAGGATGATAAAAAACTGCTTTTACTTCAAGATGCACTTCGCCGAGTGGACAAACATAAGCCCTATCATGTGAAGGCCACTGCTGCTGCTATTGATCACAAAAAAGAATCATCTCCTCAGGATTCTGCTGCTGCTGGAACACAATTAAAGAAGGAGGAATTGGATTCGATTGTAATGAAAATTGGAAATCTAATGCCCCACTCATATCGTGAACAAAGTAAACGACTCCTAACCTATCTCATGGAAAGTGGTCAAGATCATATTCAAGTTGAGAACAATGGGAAAGGGATTATAATTCAGGGCAAGAGCTATAATCTACTTGATTTAATCTATGATATGGTTACAAATCGTAAAGGACTATTATCATTTGACGCTCATCTATACAACTTTCTAAATACATTAAACTTCCCCAAAAGTCTTATTAGCAATAGACAAATTCTAAAAAAATTTAATGAACATGCATCATTGTCAACACCACCACCACCATTAAAATATGAAGAAGAAGAATATTTTAAATCAATTTTGGAAAATACTAGCACACCACTGATAGCTAGACAAAAGCGAAGACGTATCAAGTCAACGTCACCACCAACCCCACCAACCGCCAGTATACAAAAGGGTAGTGGACGTTACACATCGTGTTTACGTTCAAAATGGTTGAAGTTCTGAAAGGTGTTTATGAAAATATTGGTGAGGTGGGGAGTTTAAGTTCACCCACCACTCTTTCCAAGGTCACTGGTGTTCACACTAAAAGTGTACAAGACTATCTACAAAATGAATCAAGTTACAGTCTGCATAGAAATCATAGACTTCGTGCTAATCAATATCGAAAAACTAAAGCCTTTTACCCACTGCATATAATGCAAGCAGATCTCCTGACTCTAGATGAGGTTCAACGACGTCACAATACACCGTACAAGTACATTCTACTTGCAATCAGTGTTTTTAGTCGCTATGCATATGCCATTCCATTGCGATCAAAGAGAGGCGTTGAAGTTGCTCAGGCCATTGAAAGTATTCTCGAACAGGAGTCATATAAAAAAATTCAAACGGATCGTGGTTGTGAATTTGTTAATCCCCATGTTGCAAATGTACTAGTAAAATATAGTACACTGCTCTATCATAGTCATAGTCCTATAAAGGCTGCATTGGCCGAACGATTGATAAGAACTATTCGACTTTTAATTTCAAGATATTGTACATTGAAAAATACACCGGCTTTTATTCATGATTTAGATAAAATCATGTTGATTTATAATCAACGACCTCATCGATCATTGTCCAACTCTACGCCAACGCAAGTTCATCATTCTGATCATGATACAATTGACACCTTTCTTAAACAGTATTCCAATGAAACGATTGTCAAGAAGAAAAATAAATTCAATGTTGGTGATACTGTTCGAATTAATAGGACAACTAATGTTTTTGAAAAGGGGAATTACTTATGGTCCACCGAACTTTTTAAAGTGGCAAAAATCCTAGACATTAAACCCATAACTTATCGTTTGCGCGATACCAAAGATGAAGAGATTCTCGGCGTCTTTTATGACTATGAACTACAAAAAGTTAAAATAATAGTGAAATCCATCAAATTGAAAAGATATTAAAGACTCGTACTCGCAGGGGTAGGAAAACAGTTACTTGTTCGGTGGCTAGGATACAACTCTGATTTTGATTCTTGGATCGGTGTTGAAGATATTGACAATGCCCAATGATTTTTATGTAACTTTTATATCCAATATTTCCGATCCTCTCTACAACGACTTGAATAGAACAAGTGATTTTTTGGACAAAACTCTCCCCCGCCATCAAATTTGACGGTGCGTATGAAGTGGCTCTTGTCGACTGTATTCTCAAAAATACCTATGACATCCTAAGAAAGGATCATAAATATGATATAAAAATTAGATCCTATGATTGGCCACCGCCACCTTCAGGTGATCAAGAACAAATTCAAAAAATCAATTGGATGGATTATCCATATATTGAATTACCCTACGAGGAACTCACCTGTATGAATGATTTATGTCGTTCTATTAATAAAAGATTTCCGCTCGTAAAAAAGGAGCTTTTCATTTCAACTATTCAAAGGAGGAGGGCAAGATCTACATTAGTTCACCTATTGCCAGCGAAACGGTTATTCTCAATGATAACCTAAAGGATGTTCTTGGCTTTAAGCTCAATATAATCAATGGTAAAAGTGCCGGAAACACTAATTTCATTTTTGCTGACTACCCACCTGCCTTCTCCACAGACACTTGTATATTTCTCTACGCTTCATTTGTAGAAACATCGAGAGTCGGTAATTCAAATGTTCCCCTCCTACGAGTTCTTGAACGAAAAACCAATCAAGAGCATATTCATCACTACAATATAAGCATCTTCAGTATATTCCCGTAAACACTTCCTATTTGGAACTCTGTCAGTTAACACTAAGAACTGAATTAGGTGATCCTCTAGCAATTTCAAAAGGCTTAGCAGTGATTACATGTCATTTTCGACTCATTGTCGGTGACAGCACAATCACCTAAAATGAACAATAGAAGAATTCCATTTGTCTGCCCCGATATCGATTGCTATGTTGGTGCTTTGAGTCCACGTCAAATAGGCAATGGATTGGACTACTACAAGGGTCGTACTACAATGTCTGGCTACGGTCTTGGTAGCTGGTTTGCTAGGCTTTTTCGTTCTGCACTACCCCTTGCCAGAAAATATCTTGTACCTGCTGCATCAAATTTTGCTGCCTCCACACTACAGGACTGGGGGTCGGGCAAGAATTTCAAGGAGAGTGTTAAGGAAAATATTAGATCTTCAGCAAGAGCCGTTGGTGAGCAATTAAAATCTCGACAAAATGGGGAGGGATTGAAAAGGATGCGTGCACGTCATTCACTCATCAGTCTCCACCCAGGCGGGAAGCGAAGGACATCAACAAGGACTTTTGGGAATAAAACAAGGAAGACCAATAAGCAGAAGAAGAAAAAGAAAAAGATTGTTAGATCAAAGAAGGATTTCTTCTCTTAAGATGACTTATCTCCCCCAAAAGGAATCATATCCATCAATTAGTTCCTCATTGAATCTATTCAATGCTGAAAATGTTGATGTCAGTGTCAAGTATGGCTACTATGAACAATTTCACCCCCAACAACCCCTCTCGGAAAATATACACTTTCAAATATTTTCCAATGAAGACTATTTCATTGATTTGTCATCAACATTTATCGATTTAAATGTTGCGGTAAAGAGAAAAAGTCAGATAATACAACTCCAAACGCTGGTGATGGTCTCTCCTACGAAAACTGTATTCTACACAACCTATTCAAACAAATTAATGTATTCATTAATGGAACATTGGTGAGCACTAGCAATAATTTATCCAACTATGCAAGCTACATACAATTTATGATGATGACACCAAAGGCATACAAGGAGTTGAGAGGACAATCATTGGGCTATGAATATCGATCAGGTGTTGATACTGACGGCGAGTTGACTACTGCAGTGACCCAAGAGTATCATCTGGTTGGAAAATTAAATCATGAGATATTCAATATATCCCAATGGTTACCCCCCAATGTCAAGATTGACATAAAGTTACAGATGGCCCCATCGAATTTCATTTTGAGAAAAACACTTCCTGCAGCACCCAATGCAAATGTCATTATCACATCGGCAATTCTCCACGTCCGAAAACAACAGGTTATGAGCTCTGTTGCATTGGCAGTCGAAAAGCTAAGAGCCAATGGTAACAACATTAAACTTCTTGTCCCCCATACGATCACCAATCAACGTCACATTGCCACCGGCTCTCGTAGCTATAGCGATTCATCATTTATCAATGGAGAATCCCATCAAAATTGGCTTTGGCCTTTGTAAAGAGTGGCAGTGCCGTTGGATCCTGGACTTAATCCCCCCATGATTTTAATTTTTTCGGTCTATCTAGCTTGTGTGCAAAGTGAATGGTATTCCACTGTACACTCTATCTTTTGACAAAAAATCCTATAGAACTCTGTGCGAGTTGACCATGCAATCCCTAGATCATGACTCTCAACTATTTGAAAATGGAATAACCAATTCAATGTTTTCAAAAAATTATGGGGTAATTGTTTTGGACTTGTCGGGGACTCAGGATATGAGCATAGTACGAACAGGGAATGTACGTTTAGAGTGTACATTTGCCGATGCTCTGACTGAGAGTATCACACTAATATCACTGAGTCAATTTGAAACCTATTGGGAAATCACACCCGACGGCAGTGTTCTACTAGACCTAGCACCATGAACACAAACCAAATAATCAACGTATTTAGTATGGATCCATACATGTCCCAGTACAAGTCCTATTGCATACCTTCGGACTTCATTGAAAAAAATTCCAAGTGTTAACAATACCTTAATCATTTTTAATAGCAGTCCATCGACTTTGAAGACCGGCCATTGGCTATGCATCTTTCAAACAACGAAGAATATTGAATTTTTTGATCCTCTTGGCCTATCGTATAAATTCTACACGCCATACATCAGCAACTTTATTGAAAGTAGTGGGAAAACCATTATTCAAAATCAACGAAGAGTACAGGATTTAACAAGTAAGACATGTGGCTTTCATGCACTACTCTTTTTCATGTTCAGATGTCGTGGCTACAACTACAAGCAGTTTCTCAACATCTATGTTGACTTACCTCGATTGAACGACTTTCTAGTGGAAAATATACTTACAAGCGTATTTAATATTTGATTTTAGTGCCCTACGAATAAAATGTTCTAAAAATGTATGTGAAATTGTTTATTAATAAAAATTTATATACATGATAAAACGACTTTTCTACTCTTTAGATTCATGTTCTACTAGGTATAGGTATTTGTCGACAACAACTAGTGCGGGTAGATTATCTGAATTCACAGTGTACTGATCCTGATGTACTGCAATGTCAGGGCCACATTTTCTACAATAGAGTGTGGCTTCACTCTTGTCATATCTCTTTGTATAGTCAATGATACTATTCTCATTCATTCTATAGAATTCACATGTTTCAATTTGCTTATTTGAAGCAATTTCACAAACAGTGTCCTCAAGTGTCGAATCACATTCTGTCACAGCCAAATAAAAATCAGTGGGCTTATAATCATAACACCCATTGTCTTCACAACATGACGTAGAAACCATATTCTTTTGCTGTTCCAACAGTTGAATCGCTGACCCGGCTCCTCCTCCCAGAACAATCTAAAACCACGACGATACCAATCTCGTAGCAATAAACTAAAATCACGGTTATGATTCTTTCCAATCATACCCGGATATGTATTCTCCCACTGATTACATTTATCATAATGGCAATTGGAGCATAGGTGGTCTCTAGGATGAGAGTCACACACCTCTTCAAGACAGGAATTACAACCTTTAATTTGTACAGCATATCCTTTATGCAATTTACACGGGTTGCATAATCTACACTTTTCATCATACTCATCAATCATTGTGCAATTCTCACATGATGACCAGCTGCCCAGTGTGTACATACATAGGGGACATGTATGGAACATTTTTTTCATATGTTTACACTCTCACTGCCACAATGAAACTGAGCTAGCAACAACAAAAATTGTCTGAGATAGAGAGAGGAGTAAATCATCCTTGAGCACCATCTTTCTCATGAAAAAAAGTCCTAAATTTCTAAACTAATGTTTAAAAGCATATCCACAATATCATTTTGCCGTGTCGTGATCAATATATCAGTAAATTGTGTAAATGCATTTGGACCACGATGTAGAAGCTTCATACAATAGTCTAATGATGGAGAATCAGTTTTCATTATATCAACAAGCATCCCACCAAATCAAGTTATCGTATATTGAACAACCTCTGATTGGCTCATAAAAAATGCCCACGTCAAACGATACATTCATTGTGCAATTCTTATCAAAAACAAAAAGCTTGGCAGCTTTTCAAAATGTTCACGTGTAAATACACTGTCTCAGGCATGGCTTTTCCTTGCACAATTCCAATTTATCCTTCGTATCTATTACACTTTTGAGCATATTCCTGTAGGGTTGAATGTACGGTTGAAATGTGCTGTTGAAATGTGCTGTTGAAACTGTGCAATTCGGAGTAATTAATACGATACTACTTACAACTTACCTATATCCACTTTACCTACATTGAGCAAACCGGCAAATTATTTAAGAAAATAGTAAATAAAAGGCGAATTGTGTCTACCTTGGTAACTAAAAACGTCACCGCTGCTACCATGCTTCAAAAAAAGCTGCGGGGCTGCCACGGTGCTGCTGCCAATTGTGGCGCATAAGCTGAGGGGCTGCCTTATCAACGCCTAATGCGCCCCTTATGCTTAGATGAGTTCTATGTTTCCGAAATCTTAAGATCTTCTGGAACTTCTTGCACTTGGCTGGCCTCCGGATCTAGTGCCTGTGTGTGAGTCTCTCTGTAAAAACCTAAATCCTGTACAATAACGTCTGTATTAATAAATGTAAGGTACTTATTCATCCCACTGGCTTCCACAGTCGTTTTTCTACACTTAATCTGCATGGACATAGAATATTTTTTGGCATCTTGATGATCTCAGGGTTGAAATTGAGATTGCCACCCGAAATCCGTATGGGTTAACGCTATATTTCTGTTGAAAATCTGGACTATTTTTAATTTTTCTCAGACGTCTAACCAGCATAAGCCCACAGAATCAAAATCCCACTGAAGCTAGTTCATGGATAAGGAAACTAGCAAAAACACATGATTAACTTAAAACAAAACTTTTTAATACCCCTCCCCCCTAAAAATAAAAACTTGCCCGGGGAGTAGAAGGCAGAAGTTTAGATGACATGATACTTAAGAGTCAGGCGCGCATGTAGGCTCAGAGGGACATTGTTCCTTACCTGGAATGTTGAGAATACCTCATTTTTCCAATATGTTGCTGTTTTTTTTTATTTTATTTTGACTACGTTCTCTCCAACCCCCAAGTAAAATTTATACCTATGTGCCTCAGGATAGTTAAGGAGTAAAGCGTGGGAGTGAAACAGGGGAGTCATATACATCCTCTAGTTGACCTGATAAATTAAATTTAATTCCATTCCCAAAATATTATATCTATGCTCTTTCACAGTCTGGATACAATTACACTCTTTTGATTTAGTAAAATTTTAAGAGCAGAAGTAGCAATAGATATACCCCTGAAAATTTGAACTTAATACCCTCAATCGCTCTTGGTATATTGTGTGAGATGTCTTATTGGCAAACAACATATAAACAGTGTTTTTTATTTAATTTTAAAGCAACATTTAGTTTTTGAACATAATGGACAATTACATAACTCTGAGGGGTTGGACCTACCCAATAACCCTAAAGATATAGTTACTAGACCATTCAGCTATGCTGAAGAAAATGACTGTCTCAAAGTTTTGATTGGAAGTATGGAAAATTATGAGCTGAAGAGTAGGGCTGATTGCCTTCCAATAATTTTTTACTCTTAAGAAGACAATATAACTTTTAATTTTCGATCAAATTAGTACTTTTAAAATATCAATGATATTACTAGCTATGATAGAGCATTGTTGCCTATGTCCTTATATGCCGTTTAGTGCTTATATGTCCTTTTAATACCTGCATGCATATAGGTTTTCCGTTTAATTTGAAGCAACTCCTAAACTTTCCCTAGAAGTTTCAACTTAATGTCATTGGTATCGTTAGTTACAGTAACCGTAGAAGCAGCATTCAATTAATACACACAGTGTCTTCTGCCTAGCTCAAAATCCACAACCTATGAAGGCGTGAAGGCGAAATTTTCAGTGAATATTTCTCTTGTTCTCTTGTGCTATTACCTACCATCTGTATGTAAGTTGTCAAAAGGGTATATCAGCAATATCTTAGGAACAGTTTCGTGTGTTGAATTAAAACTTAACACCGATTGTTGTGGGGGATGTTGAACTAACTAAAAGACAATATTTGCATAATAATACTAATGCTTCTACTCCTACAACTACTGCTGCTATTACTATTACTGCTACTACTGCTACTAAAGCTAAGACTACTACTATTAACTGTACTCTTACTGCTACTACTGTATTTACTGGTGTTTTTACTGTATTTACTGGTGCTACTACTACAACTAATAAACCTAAGGTTATTAAGGTGAAAATTTTGTGGCAATATTATAATTGTGTTGTTTTAAATCGAAACACACTATGCCCATATAGGTTGTCAAGAGGACGTTTCAGCAATGCTTCACGACCGGCTGAAGGTAATAAAATAAAAATTTTATTGTTTGTTGAAGGGGATGTTGAAAAAGGTGCTATTTGCATGCTGCCACTAATACTACTACTGTTACTATAACTTTTTTTACGCATAATTCCTGAGTTTTTCAACAATGCTGAAAAAACTGATGTCTCAAAACTTTGTTTGGATATTTGTTATGGGAAATGATGGGCATGTAGGAGGGGGGAGGTTTCTCTAAATTTACTTTGAATCTTAAAAAACGCACTATAACTTCCAATTCAAAATCAAATGGGACCCATCTGAATTTAATACGACCACCCCATTTCATAAAAACATTATATGCCCCCAGGACGTAGCTGATTACTTTGATCACTTTGACTCTTAAAAAGAGCCCTAGAACTTGTGATTACCAATCCAATGAGTCCCCTCCAAAGCATATACGACCATCCTTTTATAAGAACCTTGTATACCCTGAGGGCATAACTTACAACCCTTTCCCCGAGAGCTGTAGGGGGGGGGGGGGTATCTTCCTCACAAAAATAATTTCCAAAACCTTCAACTACGATGAATAAATTTTGCTATCTCCCAATTTTTACTGGAGGTGTTAAGGTAAATGCTGAGCGTGGAGGGGGGGGGGGCTGTTTTCTCTAAAATCCCTATTTTCTCTATAAAGGGCACTATAACTTCCAATTTCAAATCAAATTAGCCCTATCTGATGTTTATGCGACTGCCCATTCAATAAAAACCTTATATGCACTCATAAAATAACTTACAACCCTGTCCTCAGGGCACTGGGTGTTTGTGTCATCCCTAGAGGCATTATTATATGTTATTAGGACTATTTTGAAAAAAAAATCGCTATCTCATAACTTCAATCAGATGCATTTGGTGAAAGGAGGGGTTTTAGAAGAGGGAGGGGGCTAAATACCGTCCATCATTTTTGACGTTTAAAAAGGAACTAGAACTTTCCAATTTTCAACCAAAATGAGCCTCTTCTAAAGTTAAACAACCATTCCTTCCATAAAAAACCTCAAATACACCCTCGAGAAAACTTAAAAGCCCTTTTCCCTAATTTCTGGGGTTTGTTTCAACCCCAAAAGCCTTGTTATATGATAGTTAGACTATTTTGAATAGAATGGCTATCTCAAAATTTCTATTAGATGCAGTTCGGGATAATACGACGTGTGTGTGTGCGGGGGTTGATATAGCTGCCCTCCCATCACTTTGACTCTTCAAAAGAGCACTAAAGCATCTGATTATCATCCAATGAGCCCCCTCTGAAGTTTATGTGACCAAGTTTTCTATTAAAAACCTAATGTGGCCCCAGGGCATAACTTACAACTCTCGCCCTAAGGACTGGGGGGATTTTTTACCCTCAAAGATATAATTTCCTGATTTTTCAAATACTCTGAACAAGAGGGCTGTCTCGAAATTTTTATTGGAAGTGTTTCGGGAAATGATGGACATGGGTGAAGGCTGGGGGGGGGTTCATTTTCCCTCTGATCACTTTTGACTAATCAAAAGGCACTATTGCTCTCAATTTCCAATCGAATGAGCCCTTTTTGAAGCTTCTACGACAAAACTTTCTATAAAAACCTTATATGCCCAAAGGACATAACTTACGACCCTTGTCCTGAGGGCTATGGGGGTGGGGGGGGGGGGGATTTGTCTTAAGAGACTTAATTTCCAGACCTTTCAACTACGTTGAACAAAATGGCAATATCAAAATGCGAATCGAAAATGTTTGGGGAAATGATGGGCATGGGGTGGATGGGGCGGGTGATTCTCCTTCCGAATACTTTTGACTATTAAAAAGGGCAATAGCTCTCTCAATTTCCAATCGAATGAACCCTTTTTGAAGTTTTACGACATTGCTCTCTATAAAAGCCTGATATGTCCTCAGGGCATAACTTACAACCTTAGCCCTGAGGAATGTGGGGGGGGAGGGGTTGTCATACTAAAAGACATAATTACCTGATCCTAAACTACGTTCAACAGAATGGCTATATCAAAATGTTGATCGTAAATATTGACGAAGACCACACTGCCTTTCCATATCAAAGCATTTTTAGTTTTAAACTTCGTATTTTAATATAAGTTGTTTATGTATATATTTTTTTCTTTAATGTTGTGCTGAAGACGGCCCTTGGACATAGGGCCGAAATATTCACCGATTTAAATTGCACTGTCTTGGAAAAAAAATTCTCTATTGTTTTTAAGTTGTGTTTGTTTGAAAATGTTGATCGGAAGTGTTTGGGAAAATGATTGGCGGGGTTGCATTCGCCTTCTGATCACTTTTGACTAATAATAAGGGCACTATTTGACTATTAATAATAGCCCTCTCAATTCCCAAATGAATGAGCCTTTTTTGAAGTTTCTACGACAAAACTTTCTATAAAAAGTCTATATTCCCCCAGGGCTTAACTTACAACCTTTGTCGTAGGGACCGTGGGAGGTTTGTCATCCTTAAAGACATAATTTCTGGACCTTTCAACTTTGTTGATCAAAATGGCTATCTCAAAATTTTTAATGGATGTGTTCGGGGAAATGGTGGACGTCAGAGGGGTGTTAGTTGCCCTCCAATCACTTTCGACTTTTAAAAAGGGCACTAGCCCTTTCAATTTCCAATTCAATGAGCCCTTTTTGAAATTTCTACGGGAACGCTTTGTATTAAAAATCTTATATGCCACCAGGGCATAACTTATAATCATTCTCCTTAGGGCTGTGGCGGGTCGTCATCCTCAAACACCTAATTTCTATAATTTTCAACTACGTTGAACAAAATGGCTATCTCAAATTTTGATTGGATGTGTTTTTAAGGAAATGGTGGGTGTGAGAGGGGGGTTATTTGCTCTCAAATCACTTTCCACTATTAAAAAGGGCACTAGCCCTTTCAATTTCCAATCTTATGAGCCCTTTTTGTAGTTTTTACGACAACGCTTTCTATAAAATTCTTATATGTCCCCAGGGCAAAACTTTTACCCCTTGCCCTGAAGGCTTTGGGGGGAGTGTCATCCTCAAAGACATTATTTTTAGACCTTTTAACTACGTTGAACAAAATGGCTATCCCAAAATTTGGATTGGATGTATTTGGGGAAATGGTGGGCGTGAGAGAGGGGGGGTTACTTGCCCTTCAATGACTTTCGACTATTCAAAAGGGTACTATCCCTTTCAATTTCCAATCGAATGAAACATTTTTGAAGTTTCTACGACAAGGTTTTCTGTAAAAACCTTATATGCCTCTAGTGCATAACTTCAGCGCTTACCTTGAGGGCATTGGGGGGATCGTCATCCTCAAAGATCTAATTTCCAGAACTTTCAACTAGCCTTTTCAATTTCTAATCGAATAAACCCCTTTTGACGGTTCTACGGCAACGCTTTCTATAAAAACCTTATTTGCCCCCAGGGCATAATTTAAAACCCTTGCCCTAAGGGCTGGGGGAGGGGGTTGGTCATCCTCCAAGACCTAACTTCCAGAACGTTCAACTACATTGAACAAAATGGTTATCTCAAAACTTTGATTGGATTTGTTTGGGGAAATTTCGGGCGTTGGAGGGGGGTTAGTTGCCCTTCAATTACTTTCGACTATTGAAAAGGGCACTATCCCTTTCATTTTACAATCGAATGAACCCTCTTTGAAGTTTCTACGACAACGTTTTCTATAAATACTTTATATGCCCCAAGACATAACTTCCAACCCTTGCCATGAGGGCTTTGGGGGAGTGTCATCCTCAAAAACATAATTTCTGGATCTTTCAACTGCGTTGAACAGAATGCCTATCTGAAAATTTTTAATTGGATGCGTTTGGGGAAATGGTGGGCGTGAAAGGGGGGTTAGTTGCCCTCCAATCACTTTCGACTATTAAAATTGGCACTAGCGCTTTCAACTTCCAATCGAATGAGCCATTTTTGAAGTTTCTACGACAATGCTTTCTATATTGTACTACGGTAATTACTTGGCTAACACCTTATGATCCCGGGGCATAACTTACAACCCTTGCGCTGAGGGTTTTGAGGGAATTTTCATCCTCAAAGACACAATTTTCAGAATTTTCAACTACGTTGAACAAAATGGCTAGCTCAGAATTAAGATTGGACGTGTTTGAAGAAATAGTGGGCGTGAGAGGGGGGTTAGTTGCCGTCCCATCACCTTTGACTATTAAAAAGAGCACCAGCCCTTTCAATTTCCAATCGAATGAACCCTTTCTGAAGTTTCTACGCCAACCCTTTCTATTATCACCTTATATGCCCCCAGGGCATAACTTACAGCCCTTGCCCTGAGGGCTGTGGGGGGTTATTTTCCTCAAAGACCTAAAATCCAGAACTTTCAACTACTTTGAACAAAATAGCTATCTCAAAATTTTTATTGGATATGTTTGTGGAAATAGTGTGCATGGAGGGAGGGGGTGGGTAGTTGCCCTCCAAACACTTTCGACTATTGAAAAGGGTGCTAGCCGTTTAAAAAACCAACGAATGAGCCCTTTTTTTGAAGTTTCTACGACAACACTTTCTATAAAAACCTTATATGCCCCCAGGGCATAACTTACAACCCTTGCCCTGAGGGCTCTGGGGGAGTATCATCCTCAAAGACATAATTTCTGGACCTGTCAACTATGTTGAACAAAATTACTGTCTCTAAATTTTGATTGGATGTGTTTGGGGAATGGTGGGCGTGGGAGGGGTGTTAGTTGCCCTTCAATCAATTTTGACTATTAAAAGGACACAAGCCCTTATAATTTCCAATCAAATCAGCCCTATTCGAAGTTTCTATGAAAACTCCTTTGATACGAAGTGCCCCGGTCTAAAAGAAAAAAAAATCAAGAATACATTGTGTTCTTGACATAGTTCTTCATTCAGTACTACATCATTCTTTTCTTTGCTGTGATTATACTTGTCATTCAAATTGACTTATTTATTGTCGTAATTTAAATAGGGTTAAGCAAACAAATCTTGACAGAAGACTTGGTTGCTTAACAACTACACCAAAGTGTGTAGGCACCTTTAAGAGCAGAAACTGGTACTAGTGTCGACAGAAAAATCACCAGCGCCATCTAGTGTTTTCTGACATTTTTCAGTCTAATAATAAAGCAAAATTAGCGCAATTGGCAGAATAAGTATAGTAATATTAATCACCTAAGGAAATTTGACCTGAATAGACAAGACAATTTTACTAAAAAACTCGTAAACTCGCTTTTCGTTAACTCCTAAAGAGGTTGCCTACACCAGTGAAACTTTCATTTACATCCAAAGCTGGAGTCAAGAAAGGTCTTTGCTAGCTTCTACCTTCGCCTTTCATCCTTTATTGATCTATATATCAGTATTCCTATGTCCAGTTTATGCTAAAACAACTATATAAGATAACCTAAATAATTCTTTTGTATGTGACATCTACGAAATTTAAGTGACCATCTTAAAACAATGCTGCGTCATCAGTAGAACGGGCTACCAAACCAGATAAGCGTAGAGGCTACACATAAGCGTAGATAGCTTATGTGTAGACTATTCCTTTGCAGATATTCAAGTTTTTCTTTGAACAAACTCAATATTTCAGTCAAGACAATTTTCACTGAATGACCCAGAAAGTTTACACTGAGTAAATTATTAGGAAAGGGAATGTAAAACCTTGAGCGTTTAATAAATATTAACAGTTCAAGCTTTGGTTGATAATTCAGAAGTGCCTGAGTCATCAAACACCTTTAGTCCTCAGTTTTACAAATTATGAACATGCGTTCGATTCAGATGATAGAACAGCCTTATCGAAGGTCTTATCCTTGTATGGCATACCGGACAAATAAAGTAAAGTGACTAGCGGTATGCACAAGAATAACACTGCTGCAGTTAAGGTAAGAAATGAGGTTAGTAGCTGTTTTTGTATTAAATCAGTAGTTAAGCAGGGTTGTGTACTATCCTCATTTATTGGATCATTTTGGTGGATTTGTCTTAAGGAGCACAAGAAAGGCAATGGGAGAACACGGAATCAAATGGAGAAGGAAACTTTCCTGGACTTAGATTATGCTGATGATTTAAGCATCCTAGATGAAATAGTGAGCTAAATGAATGAATTTTGAGAGTATTTGCGAGTTCTGGGTTCTATAATAGGTTTGAAAATTAATGTTGAGAAGACTAGATCCCTAAAGCTAGGAATAACTGAATAAAGGTAAGGTTGGTAGCAAAAAGATTGATTAAGTGGACAGCTTCACTTACCTTAGTAGTATTATCAGTAAAGGCGGTGGGTACAGTGAAGGTGCTAAAAGTTGAATAGCCAAGGTCTTTGATGTCTTTTCAGAGTTGAAAAAGGTTTGGAAGAATAGGAAGACAAGTCTGTGAACAAAGATTAGAGTATTAGAAGCTAAAGTGATGACAGTGGTCAAATATGGTTCTGAAGCATGGACACTCTGAAAAACGGAAGTAGATTTGCTGGATGGTTTCCAGAGAAATTGCCTATGAATTGTTTTGGGTACCCGACTGACTAACTATATTTCAAATAGTAGGCTGTAAGAAAAGTGTGGTTCAATCCCGCTTTCCAGGGCTATAATGAAAGAAAAGTTTGGGACTGTTCTGTGGATGAAGGATGACAGATTGCCAAAGATTGTCCATTTTCCCCAGCTGTTTAGGTCTAAACGGAAAGCAGGTCGTCCTCGATTAGTGAGGGGGGATCTCGTAAGGAAATATTTAAGATAAATGGAAACTTCCTGGGAGGGTGTAAAGAGGAGGACTTTGAATAAATTGGGATGGAGGCTGAGCTTACGTAGCTGTATTGGCCTTAGGCGGCTTGGTACTATGGTGGGTTGTAATTCGTAGTATTTCAAGCATGAGAATCCAATGCCAAGATCAGCTACATTATCAAGTAATTACGCGGTCAGGTTTTGGGTTTAGTGGCCATGATCTATAAATGGCTGGTTCCTAAATAATGCTGGGAAATCCAATGCCCCTTCACAGCAATGTCCCTTCCCCCATGGAAAGATCTCCCCATGTAATCCCGGACCCCCCCCCTCCAGCTAAATTCCCCCCTGAAAACGTCTGTATGCTTCCCAATAACCAATACTATATGTAAACAATGGGTTAAGTTCACAACTTGCAGCTCTTCCCAGGGAGACTGAGGGGATTAAGTCATCCTCAGAGAACTAGTTATTGTATTTTTCGACCATGCTGAACAAAATGGATATCTCAAAATTTTGATCGGGTGACTTTGGGAAAAAATGAGCGCGGGAGGGGCCTAGTTGCCTTCCATTTTTCGGGTCACTTAAAAAGGGCACTAGAACTTTTAATTTTCGTTTGAATGAGCCCTCTCACGATATTCTAGACCACTAGGTTGATGCGATCACCCTGCAAAAAAAGAAAAGAAAAAACAACATGCCTCCGTGATCTTTCTTCTGGCAAAAAATACAGAATTCACATTTTGCAGATAGGATTAGCTTAGAGTATCAACCTAGCTTAGAGCCAATTAGCTTAATTAGCCAATTTAGCTTAGAGTCTTAGCTTAGAGTTTTTGTTAGAGTTCTAGTTTAGTTTAGTTATAGTTAAGAGTTTGGAGTTTTACCTTAGAGACTTAGCTTAGAGTTTTAGTTTACTTTAGTTTTAGTTAAGAGTTTAGAGTTTTTTAGCTTATAGTCTTAGCTTAGAGTTTCTGTTAGAGTTCTAGTTTAGTTTAGTTTTAATTAAGATTTTAGAGTTTTTAGCTTAGAGTCTTAGCTTAGAGTTTTAGTTAGAGTTCAAGTTTAGTTTAGTTTTAGTTAAGAGTTTAGAGTTTTACCATAGAGTCTTAGCTTAGAGTTTTAGTTAGAGTTGAAGTTTAATTTAGTTACAGTTAAGAATTTGGAGGTTTAGCTTAGAGTCATAGCTTAGAGTTTTACTTAAAGTTGTAGTTTGGTTAAGTTTTAGTTAAGAGTTTCGAGTTTTAGCTTAGAGTCTTAGCTTAGAGTTTTTGTTAGAGTTCTAGTTTAGTTTAGTTTTAGTTAAGAGTTTAGAGTTTTACCTTAGAGTCTTAGCTTAGAGTTTTTAGTTAGAGTTCTAGTTTAGTTTAGTTATAGTTAAGAATTTAGAGTTTTAGCTTAGAGTCACAGCTTAGAGTTTTAGTTAAAGATATAGTTTAGTTAAGTTATAGTTAAGAGTTTAGAGTTTTAGCTTAGAGTCAGAGCTTAGAGTTTTTGTTAGAGTTCTAGTTGAGTTTAGTTTTAGTTAAGAGTTTGGTGTTTTACCTTTGAGTTTCAGTTAGAGTTCTAGTTTAGTTTAGTTTTAGTTAAGAATTTAGAGTTTTAGCTTAGAGTCTTAGCTTATAGTCTTTGTTAGAGTTTGTTAGTTTAGTTTTAGTTAAGAGTTTGGTGTTTTACCTTAGAGTCATAGCTTAGAGTTTTAGTTAGAGTTCTAGTTTAGTTTAGTTTAGTTTTAGTTTTAGTTAAGAGTTTAGAGTTTCTAGTTTTAGCTTAGAGTCTTAGCTTATAGTTTTTGTTAGAGTTCTAGTTTAGTTTAGTTTTAGTTAAGAGTTTAGAGTTTTTGGCTTCGAGTCTTAGCTTAGAGTTTTTGTTGAAGCTCTAGTTTAGTTTAATTTTAGTTAAGAGTTTAGAGTTTTAGCTTAGAGTCTTAGCTTAGAGTTTTTTTTTTTTAGAGTTGAAGTTTAGTTTAGTTACAGTTAAGAATTTAGAGTTTTAGCTTAGAGTCATAGCTTAGAGTTTTACTTAAAGTTGTTGTTTGGTTAAGTTTTAGTTAAGAGTTTCGAGTTTTAGCTTAGAGTCTTAGCTTAGAGTTTTGGTTAGAGTTCTAGTTTAGTTTAGTTTTAGTTAAGAGTTTAGAGTTTTACCTTAGAGTCTTAGCTTAGAGTTTTAGTTACAGTTCTAGTTTAGTTTAGTTATAGTTAAGAGTTTAGAGTTTTAGCTTAGAGTCATAGCTTAGAGTTTTGTTAGAGTTCTAGTTGAGTTTAGTTTTAGTTAAGAGTTTGGTGTTTTACCTTTGAGTTTCAGTTAGAGTTCTAGTTTAGTTTTTTAGTTTTAGTTAAGAGTTTAGAGTTTTAGCTTAGAGTCTTAGCTTATAGTTTTTGTTAGAGTTCTAGTTTAGTTTAGTTTTAGTTAAGAGTTTAGAGTTTTTGGCTTAGAGTCTTAGCTTAGAGTTTTTGTTGAAGCTGTAGTTTAGTTTAGTTTTTAGTTAAGAGTTCCTTACTTTCAGTTTAAAAAAATTTTTTTTTATTTAAAGGCTGCGAAAGTGGGGGGTTTGGGGGTGGCAGCCCCCCAACTGTGCCTCCTAATCCCTGTACGTTTTAAGGTTCGACCTTGTAACTCAGCCTCTTTAACTCTTTAGAAAACGTAGTTTTTTTCAAATAATTTCTGCACGTTTTTGTACAGTTTATTACTTATTATTGCTTGACTAACTGTTAGCTGATCGTGTCAGGAGTTAAAGTTGGGGGGCTGCCGCTTTAAGCCCCCCGCTCTTGAACATTCTTGTGTTAAGGCTTTTAATTCCTGAATACTCAAATCACGTCATACAGGGTGCCTCCTAATCCCTGTACGTTTTAAGGTTCGAACTTGTGACTCAGCCTCATTAACAGCCCCACAATTGTGCCTCCTAATCCCTGTACGTTTTAAGGGTCGACCTTGTAACTCAGCCTCTTTAACTCTTTAGAAAACGTAATTTTTTTCAAATAATTTAAAAAAAAACTGAGTTTCTTTGTTAAACTTTTAAATTCAGTATATAAAAAACTTCCTCTGACGGGGAATCGAACCCGGGTCTTCCGCCTGACAGTCAGGAGTATCGACCACTGTACCAAAGAGACACAGTTGTAATTGTATTTTTAGTATGTGGAATCTATTTTTGACGCAAGCAAATTCCCACAAAACTTGATATTTGGTTTTTGGAAAAACAGGGAAGGAGTGATCAGATTGAGCTGAAATTTCGAGGATAAGCTCCCGAGCTCCAGGAAAGCTCATCCTCTGAATTTCAGCCCGATCAGACAATGTTAAAGGGGTGCTGTGGTGGGAAAATTTAACATGGGCTCTTATAGGAAAACGAGGTTTTTCGTAAATGTAAATTCGGGGGATAATTTTTTCGATCTGAAAATATCAAAAGGCCCTAACCGGTCATTTTCTGCTTCGAATGAGTCCTCATTCACCCGGATCAGTTGCCAACTGTGGCCTATAGGCGTGGCTAACAAAAAAAAAGAGAAATGAACATTAAGTGGCTATATCTGGTTTTTGGAAAACAGGGAAGGAGTGATCGGATTGAGCTGGAATTTCTAGGATAAGCTCCCGGGCCCTTGGATGTGTTTGGGGGAATGATGGGCGGGGGCTGGGGGGTAGTTGCCGTCCAATCACTTTCGACTATTAAGAAGGCCACTAGAACGCTCAATTTCCAATCGAATGAGCCCCTTTTGGAGTTTCTACAACGACCCCTTCCATATGAAGTGCCCTGCTCTAATTGAAAAAAATAATAAATAGTACATTGTGTGCCAACATCGTTCTTATATGCCCTCAGGGCATAACTTAAAACTCTTGCCCCGAGGGTTGTGTGGGAGTGTCCTCCTCAAAAACATATTTTGTATTTGGAAACCAACTACACTGAACAAAATGGCTATAACAAAATTTTGATTGGATGTGTTTGGGGGAATGATGGGCGTGAGGGGGGGGGGGGAGTTGCCGTCCAATCACTTTCGAATATTAATGTACCGGGAGTGTTAGTATTGACCTAGTTGCTCACTTTGAAAAAAAAATTATTTTTTTAGTTAGGAAGTATTGAGCTGTCAAATATATCGGTTTTTGGTATTCAAAATTGAATTAAATTATCAACATTACTCAGTAATGTTCACACTTACAGCCTTTTTCAATAGAATTTCTAGAAAGGATTAGTAAAAGAAAGGATTTCTAGAAAGGGTAGTAAAGAAAGAATTAGAAAAATCTAGAAAGGATTAGTAAAAGAAAGGATTTCTAGAAAGGATAAGTCTAGGATTTTTAGTGCCCAGCACTAGAAGTCCTTATTTGATTTTCTTAACCTTAGTTTCAATGATATACTTTGAACCAAATACTTTGAAAATGCTTTATATTTTAAGATTACAGTGTCTGAAAGCTTTAAATATATTGGTGTTTGACAACTTAGTTAAAAAATATTAATATAATATCCATCCAACGCCTTGGCATTGCTCAATAGAACTGAACGCTAGGAGTTCCTATCTTAATTTTCATAAGTTGGCTATTGTTTCGTGTATTTTTTTAATTTCCTTATTTTTTAGTGTTTATATACTATTAACTTACTTGACATACATTTTTTATCGCCTTTCAAACAATGTTTTCTTTAAGCATTGCGACCCATCGAAAACCAGACAGAGAGCATTAAAATATTGATTTTTGTTTTTGTTTCATGAAATGTGATTAAATATAAACAATTTTTTTTAAACTAAAAGTAGGAAGTGACCTTGAAACTTAAAACAGTATCAAAACTCTATCCAAAGCGGTATCCAAACTCTTGTTGGTAGTGAAACTATATGCGTCTTGAACAAGTTTAAAAGGAACTAATAAATTAAACTGAAAATTTGACGTATAATGATATTAATTGCTGAAAGCTCATCAGTTCAAAATTTCACTATAATTTTAATGTTTATTTTCAATAGAAATGAAAATTTTGTAATAAAACTGGTTTTCAGTAAAGCGCCAATGACGCAGTAGGTTTTAGACTTTTACAGTGAGAGAAGGAGGCGATACCCAAACTCTTGTTTGTAGTGATTTTTGTTCGTTTCAAGCTTGATTTGCATATTCAATTTAGTTTCATTCGTTATGTAAGGGGAACAACGCCTTGGCATTGCTCAATAGAATTGAACGCTAGGAGTTCCTATCTTAATTTTCATAAGTTGGCTATTGTTTCGTGTATTTTTTTTAATTACCTTATTTCTTAATGTTTATATACTTTTAATTTACTTGACATACATTTTTTATCGCCTTTCAAACAATGTTTTCTTAAAGCATTGCGGACCCATCGAAAACCAGACAGAGAGCATTGAAATATTGATTTTTTTTTTTTGTTTCATGAAATGTGATTAAATAAACAATTTTTTCAAAACTAAAAGTAGGAAGTAACCTTGGGACTTAAAACAAAACTGTAATTATTTTTTATGCAAGGGGAACTGTCTCCTCTTCAACTCCTCCCTCATTAAGCTAAAGTTTTTTAGTGCTTTGAAAAGCCTATTTTTTTTCAATTCAGTGGCTCTTGTTTTTCCGTAAGTCTTCTCAAAGACTTTGGAGAAAAAAGGTTAAACTTCAGAGTAAAAGAACAAGGAGTCAAGGAGAAGGCAGTCCCCCTCTTATAAGGAGCAATTTCTGTTCCTTTTAGGTTTCGAAGCTGATCCTTACATTAAGTTGAAAAAAAAAAAACAACTAGTTTAAAAAAAAATTAATTTCTGATTGTTTTCCAAATCATGTCGAGGCCTAACCAAAATAAAATATTGGGTATAATCCCCTAAAACACCTGTTTTATAGCTGTTAAAAATTATGAACATAATGAATGACCATAATGATTGGAGAATTCGTTCTCCAAGTTTTTTTGTTTTTAGTTAAGCTATCACTTTTGAAAAATACTTTAAGTTGAATCATTTTTTTTTGGGGGGGGGGGGGATAAGTTTGAAATCAAATGATGTACTAAAATTTTAAAGATCTACCTTAGTTTCTGGCCTAGGATGAATGGACGAATGATAGAGTATCTATTATTCAGAAGTGGAAAGAAAATCATTTTTATACATTCCTGAAAAAGGCTTGTGCCATCTTTGCCTCTCACTCAGACTATCTGTCTTAGCCTCTTCTCCAAGTAGCCATGCCTCGATGGTAACTTGATTTTAATTCAAATATCAAGAATTTGTGAAGGAAATGAGAAAAAGTGTAGCTTCTCCATTATGAATTACTGTCTGTACTAGAAAAGTTGTTGAAAATCAATTGTTTTTATTCGGCTTTTTATATAATAAACAGTTTTTGAAAGCAAAGCAAAAAGCAGTTTCTTGAATAATAATAAAAAATAAATCTCAAAGATATGAAAATGAAGAGTGAAACAATGCTATAATTCCTGAGATATTTTTTTTATCTAAGACAAAATTGCTTGAAAAAGATGGATATCCGATAAACCGAGTGTTCCACAGCCAACAGAGCGGGCTCCAGCCAACAGAGTAGACTCCAGCCAACAGAGTGGGCTCCAGCCAACAGAGTGGGCTCCAGACAACAGAGTGGGCTCCAGCCAACAGAGTGGGCTACAGCCAACAGAGTGGGCTCCATCCAACAGAGTGGGCTCCAGCCAACAGAGTGGGCTCCAGCCAACAGAGAGTGGGCTCCAGCCAACAGAGTGGGCTTCAGCCAACAGAGTGGGCTCCAGCCAACAGAGTGGGCTCCAGACAACAGAGTGGGCTCCAGCCAACAGAGTGGGCCCGTTTCCAAAAGTTCTTTTTGTATTACAAGAGCTATGCTTGCAAAAAAAAAATGCATTGCTTACGTGCATGCAATCCAATGCTCTGTGTTTGGTTGGGTGGGGAAGGGAAGCTTCTTTAAAATCGCGTGGGTAATTTGCCCCTAGTTTCTTCCTTCTTCCCCTCTTGTAAAGGTATGGAAATTTGCATCTAAATTAGATGGAAACCATTAAAAAGTTTTGTCATGGGTGCCATTGGCGTCAAATCAAGAAAATGTAAGGAAGGAGGGGGCAATGAATTAATGGGAATGCAAATCATTGACGTTGCTCAACGAAAAAAAAAAACAACGGAAATGCTCCTCCCTCCACAAATTGACGTCACTGATTGGTGTATGGCTGTTCAAGCTATGACGTGGGGGGGGCCTAGGTAACGTGTTTTTTACAAAAAGTTCTTTCCGAGTACACTAAATCAATGCAGTCACATTTCATCCTTTCTTGAAGCAATAAGCAAATATAAAAACTTATAATGTAGCAACAGCACAAGTGCAATCGTTTTCTCGAAGACGAAAAACCCCGATAGTATTGACTACATGCAAAGACTATTTTGGCTTCCTGTTTGCCTTGTATTATTTACAGAATTCCAGATTATTTTAGTTGCTTCAGAGATTAAAAAAAATTGATGCTTCATTTTGATGCCACTGGGGGTATTATACGCAAAATAGGTAATCCCAACAAAAGAAATACCTAAATGCGTTAGTTTCTCCCAGTGGTAAAAAAGGAATGTCTCCGTATCCATATTTTGAATCATGTTTTGGCCTCGAATTGCCTTCAAATTGTGTTCAGAACTGATTGAGCATCTCAATTGCCCTTACTGTATACCTATCTACCTTACTTCTGCATTATGATGATATGGTATCACAAACAAGGAAAAATAATTATTTATATACAAATCTGAAAAACTTAGGCCAGCTTTGCCTCTCACAGAGAATCTGTCTTGGCTTTAGTCTAATTAGCCCTGGTTTTTATATTTTTCATCGCAACTTGAACTAGTATATATATATATATATATATATATATATATATATATATATATATATATATATATATATATATATATATATATATATATATATATATATATATATGGTCAGACGGTCAAATACCTAAAAATAAGTGTATTTTTAAGGTTTTTTTTTTTTTTTTAATTGCAACCCATATTGTACTTGAACTTGAAGCAAACAAATGAAGAGCAACACTAAAGCACGAAACTGATGTAATTTTTTTTATGTTTAAACGAATATAGTTTTCTATAATTAAATATTGATAAGATACATTAGGCTTAATTAAGAGTGGGAAAATTTCGTAACGAGCCAACTCCCCTAAATTCCTGGATCCGTTACTAACTAAACTTTTGGCTTTTAGATCAAAATAGAAAAATACACTACGTACAATACACTACGTACAACAATCACAATTTTATCTGTCTGTGGGATTCCTAATCTAATATTGGTCAATTTTCATACCAGAGAAATATCGAGAATTCTATTTTCGTCTTATTTCGGAACTAGTAAATAAGGTTACATTAAATTTGAGCTTTGGAATTTCGCGTGATGATCTGATGGATTCTTTACTGCTAATAATCTTTGTGTTAAAAACATGCTGGTCAACCCTTTCAAAAAAAAATATGTAAAGTATGTACACAACCCTTTCAGTAGTTGTTTTTCTTGTAATACCGAGGACGGTGTAATTAAAATCTGAGGTTTTGAATTGGTTAAGTGGAAGTCTTCATAACCATATGTTTGCATTTAAAAGTATATAAAAGTCTGAAATTTAATTTTTAATGAAACTCCACATCCCAGCGTTCCATTATGTAATGCGTTCCATGCCCCAAGAGCCAGAAATATAGTGCCGTAAGGATAAAAAAATCAAGTGTGCTATAAAATCCTCGTGGCTCGTATAATCGAGAAAAAATGTACTAAAAACGTCACATTCGCTTTGGAAAACAATTGAAAAATTTTCAGACGTTAAATCTTATTTATTAGTTGACCTAGGATAGCGGAATCATTAAGCAGCAGTCCGATCTTTACGATTCTTTACGGCCAGAGGACGGAGCATCAGAAGATCAGCACCTGGGCTAAATGGACCTTATTGACCCGTATGTGAAAGTCTTTTTTTTTATTTAAAGCTTACGTAAGTTTTGGGCCCGAGATTAGAAAACTAGTATCCAATTTTAAGTCCCAAAGAGGATCAGTCAGGATACCAGGGTTTTTTTTACTTTTTAGCATTCTAACTTGCTACTTCTCTAGAAACTGGAATTTAGCTCTCTTTCATAGAAAACTGCACAATTGGATACTCCTTATACATATCTATACATTACATACACTAAATGCACATGCTTACATTTCACTTACGCACACTTACAAATCTCATAAAATTGTGTTTGGGGTTGACACAACCCCCCAGAGCATGGGGTTAAGGGTTTTAAGTTGTGCCCGGGGAGGGGTGTAAGGTTTATAGGAAAAAATGGTCTTTTGAACTTTACAGGAGGCTGATTTGATTTGAAATGCATAGTTCTAGTTCAATTTAAGAGGCAAGCTTGATGAAGAGAAAATAGCCCCCCCCCCTCCCCGGTATACTATTTTCCCCAAACACATTCGATCGAACTTGTGAGATAGCCATTTTGTAGCCATTAGTCCAAACAGAATATAACAACGTCTCCAGTAAACAAACATAAGAAATACGTATTTAGGCGGACATTGAACTAAATCAAAACAAAACCATGATCATGTTTACTTTTAAGGTAGATCTTTAAGAGGAAGTTTTGGGGGATTTTGAACTAGTCAGAAGGCACTATGTCTATACTTTTAGCACTACAACTACAGTTACTGTAACTAATGACACCAAAAGAATTAAGGTGAAACTTCTAGGAAGTGTTAAGGGGACATTCCAATTAAATGAAAAAACTGAATGCATGCAGGGTCCAAAAAGGCATATAAGCAATATCATAGGCAGGACCAATCTATAATAGCTGGAAATATCTTATTGAAACATTTAAAGTAGCTAATTCGTTTGAACTCGCTAATTCGTCTCAAGAACTAAGATCTTGTGGAAAAGAGGCACATGGTGCCACTATTCAGAAAATTTTCTTTTTTAGGGAGGAATTTTCTTGTTCAAACGTTTATATGTTCTTGCAAATTCAAGTCTCGACTTTGTTTTCATTAACAACATGTAAAAGACATTCTGGCGGTTCTAATGATGTGCAGTTTGATTCGTTTTCATTTTTGTTTAACAGCTAAAAAAAATAAAAAAAAAAAACTTGGCCATTGTAGCCTAGTTTCTGAAAGCTATGACGATTTTTAGAAAAAATAAATAGTTGCTCTCAGAACTAAGAGTTTTTTGGGGAAAAAGCACATGGTTTTGACTCGTAATGACGAGTAGAATTCAAATAAAAGCATAATAAAATATACTTATGCAGACAGAAATTTCAAATAAAAACAAAAAATCGCGAAGAAAGGAAACGAGGACAATTAACAGCCAGTGAAAAAATTGAAAAATTATGCAAATATTTTGGTCAAGACCTCCGCTTGACCGTCCTCAGTGCAGAATAAAACTGATAAAAATGTAAAAACCAAACCTTAAAATAAAAACACCAAACTAAAATTGGACGACCCTTTCCTAGTAACGGTGAAAGGGTAACTCGTTACTAGGAAACGTTACTAGGAAAGGGTCGTCCAATTTTAGTTTGGTGTTTTTATTTTAAGGTTTGGTTTTTACATTTTTATCAGTTTTATTCTGCACTGAGGACGGTCAAGCGGAGGTCTTGACCGAAATATTTGCATAATTTTTCAATTTTTTCACTGGCTGTTAATTGTCCTCGTTTCCTTTCTTCGCGATTTTTTGTTTATCATGATTAGCCAGTGTGGTCTCAGAAATTATTTAAGAAATTTCAAAAAAGCCAAAAAAAACTAAGAAAAAAAAGTATATTTAAAAAACCTTGCCTTCAAAATTAAATAGGGGTTAACTAAAAAAAATAAGGGTTATGGGGAAAAAACTAAAAATACTCGGTGAAAGTACTTGTTCTTAGAATACAGAATATGTTAAGTTTATAAAGTATTCTGCATATTTTAAAGTGTAAAAAAAATCAAGGGCGATATGACGTCGTTATAGGCACTTTGGCGAGGCTTTAGAGTGGAACGGATTCGCTATTGCCACATGGAGTCCAACTGCATTGGTGTTTGCTGTTTTCGCCACTTTGTTCCTAGCTCTGAGATCAGTGAGGTACCAAAGGTTAGTTTTTTTCGGTTGAACCTGAGGATTGTTTCAACTAACACTAAGGTGTTTCGAAGTGAGGCAAAGCCAAAGTAGACCTGAAGACAAAGATAGGGGGTATATAGGAGGAAGAAAACAAGAGGGGGGATGATATAATTACAAACTCTCGAGGTTAGCGCTACCATTTTACAATGGCCGCTTGTTAAGCAATTACTTTTTCGAAGGTGCCCTCCGGGAGCAATAATTATCAAGCAATCATAATGCGATATTTCGTGCCACACTTCTACGATCTTAATTTTTGCAATCGCTGGTCAAACAAATTGGGCGAGGTTTTGCGTCCTCCATTCCTAACATTCGTAATGCTCCCGCTGCCCTTCAATCTGGTCAAACCCTCTATCTAACTGCGATAAGAATCTTAATTTTTTAACACAAACACACTGCTAAATGTTCAGTTTTTGAGAATACCTTAAAATTAACACAGATTAATCTTTTGAAATAACTTCTTCAAATGTCTGTAGCTTAATTCCATCTTTCTTTTTTATTTAGAGGTCTTTCACCCTTTTTCTTTCTTTCTTCCTCTCATCCTTACTATCTTTAGGTTTTTTAATAGACTATGGGCCATCCATAGATAAATTGGAATCTCAGACCCTTTGAGGCGTTAACTGCATGATCTCAGACCCTTTGAGGCTTTAACTGCATGATCTCGACCCTTTGAGGCTTTAACTGCATGATCTCAGACCCTTTGAGGCTTTAAGTGCATACTTGACTTCAATATAAATATACTGTACAATATATACTACTCTACAAATCTACTCTACTATATCTACTAAATCTACTATATCTACTCTACAAATATAAGTACCACAAGTGGACAGCAAAACAAAAGTATGAGTTATTTTTGTAACATTTCTAGTCCAATACTAAAGCAATAACTTCTTGTCTTATATTCTTATATTTTAGTCTGATAATGAAAATCAGGTTTTTCTGTAGAATTTGGACAGGTTTCGTAATTATTTTAAGTAAAGGCTTGTAGTTTGTATCCCCAAGAATATATATTTCTGTTTACATATTTTTGTTAGAATTGTTCATATCAAATAGTTACTCAGTTTTAATAAATGCTGCTCAGTAAAATTAATTTTCCCTTGTCGGTCATAATCTCTATAAAAATTTAAACACTATCAAAAAGTTCCAAAATTTAACCTAAAAGCTAAACGATCAGGGTAAGGTAAAACTAGCATTATTAAAGTGTTATAGTAATTAAATCAAGTTAAATTTAGAAAACTAAATTGAAAAAAAAAATTATGTTTCTATCAGTACTTGTAATTTTGCCCTATTCATCTAATTGTGAAATATAAAAAAATCCCGAATTTCTCAAATTTTTCAACAAAGCAAAACGCTCCTAATTTTTGTTTATAAAGTGCTAAAATTTAAGCTTATTGTTAAAACTGCACTATCAGAAGTCAAAAACGTTGATTAAGATACTTGTGTTCTAATCTTATTAAATTATTAAAGTAGTTAGTAAGATTAATTACTAGCTCATATGCAATATTTAGGAACTCTAAGAGAGTGCTAAGCATTGCTGTCTACCCCCCCCCCCCCCGATGCTTAATTGAAGATACACACATGTAACATTAACTAGCTTGAACCAATGCACTTCTGGAGAGCTCGTTCGATTAGTTCTTTCGTTTTTTATTAGTGAGAATAACTATATATAGGGTTAGCTGCACCGCTAGCTGTATCAACGGTAGCTATTTTCTTACCGTTTATTAATGATTTATCCTCGTAAAAAATTGGCTATTAATTGGTTATTAGAATATCATGGGGAAAACTCTTTCGGTTCTTGTAATTTTAGAAAAGAAAAGGTAGTTACTTTGCCATATTTTTTTTTATATTTGTTATTAGCTCGATCTCTTGCCTAAAGTGAGACACGAGAAGATACTTTTTTCTTAATTATCTACTCCTTGCCTCTCCAAAGGGCATTGGAAAAATTTATTTGTGTAAACGGAAATTTTTAAGAATTTGACCGAAGAGTGAAAATATGGGTAAACAGTGAAAATTACCAGGGTAAACATGAGTAATATAAAGTAATATAAAGTAGTAATATAATACGGGGGGGGCAAAAAAAGTTGCGTGGAGGGGGGCCCTTGGAGGTTGGGGTAGGGGACCTTACAACACAATTCAAATGGAACTTGTGTATTATAACAACTACAAAGTTTCACCCCAAATCATCCTCCAAAATGTCTCAAACTGTTTCGCCCAATAATCCATAATGGTGATTAATTTTTTAAGAGAGCAAAAACAAGAAACATCATTGAAACGACAAGATCCAAACCGCATTCAGTGAACTTTTCACATTATCTGATTCACCTCCAAAAAACTTTTGTCAAAGAAGGATATCAGTATCGTTGGTCAAAAAATGAACTAAATATATTAAATCAAACATTACTTTTTCCAACAAGTTTTACAGAGGTATGCCAAGCTATTCCGTTATACAAATGTTTGGCGCTATATTGCAGAGGAATGCATTGATAAGATAAATTCATTTCACCCATTATTATTTTCTTTTTCTTCTTACTAAGTTTACGGTGGTTTTGTGAATAAGTTGGCAAATTATTTCAAAGGTGTATTATTGCTAACTCAAAGAATTAAATTATAAAGAATAAAATAATAAAAATTTTGCGCTTAGGCAACTTGCTGAGAAATGCATTTGTAAGATAACTAATTTTCCCTTATTGTTAACGCAAAGGTATCCTAAAGATTTATCAAAAAAACAATTCTACGGATGAAGAAAGATCTTATAAATTATAAGAGCAGTAAAACGAAAAAATAAATAAGAATAAAATGGAAATTTTTTAAATAATATTTTCAATAAAATTTAATAAAAAGAATAGACATTTTACAGATAAATTCGCTAATTGATCTAAAGGTACATTATTGTTACCGCAAACTTAACCAACTAATTTATTTAAAAACATTCTTTAAATGAAAAAATAATCTACAAAATTTTCAGGATAGTAGAATTTAAAAAAAATTAGACTAAAAGAAAATACAATTATAATAAATAAAATAATAGACAAATTTATAACTAATTTCAACCAAATATTTTTTTCTTCTTTTTAAGTTATCGTTGATTTTATAAATAAATTTGCAAAATAATTTAACGACGTCATTAAAGTTAACAAAGTTTTCAATGAACTTGCACAGAATAAAGTTTGTCATGCTCTCGAACAAGAATTTCACCTTTTTTGACTTAACAGCAATTTTTCGCAGCAAAAAACTGGATTAATGAGACGTACAGCTGAGAAAACCACCTTCCTAAGTATTTTTTTTTCCTTTTAATAAGTAAGGCTTAGATGAAAATATGTTTTGTCTAACCCTTATTCTTTTATCAAACAGTATATTTAAACAAATACATACTATTATATACGTAAAGACTCATTTGTGTGTGGTTTACTTAAAATTTTCGCAAGAAAGTTAATTGCTATTGACTGAACTTTGCGGACTTTCTTGAAAAAGTTAAATTAATTCCAACTTTTTTCCGACAGTTAAAAAGTCAACAAAGTTATGCGAAGAAAAACAGTTTGTTAACTTCTGTGGACAGCTTTGTTAACTTTATTGAAACCGTGGGAGCCCCACATTATTTTTAACGCAAATTTAACCTACAGCTTTACTTGAAAACAATTCTTTAAACGAAGAAAGAATTTAATTTTTTTGAAAAAAAAGAATTAAAGAGGAAACAAGAATAAAAGAATAAGACTGTAAAGAATGAAATAATACAAATAACACAAATTAGTTTATATAGAAAAAAAAAAAAACTATAAAGAATAAAATTCAAATTTGAATGTTTTGTCTAACCCTTATTCTTTTACCAAACAACATATTTAGACAAATACACACTATTATATGTTTAGACACTCGTTTAGGTATGGTTTACTTAAAATGTTCGCAAGATAAATAATTGCTATTGGCTGAACTTTGCGAACTTTCTTGAAAAAGTTATATTAAGGAGACACAAGAGTCATGCAACTTTCTAGTTATTTGATATATTATATCCAATACTGTTTAAATTTATTATGTTGTTATATTTATAAGTATACACATAAGTATACATGTAGTAGTAGTACTTATTTAAGCATATACCCTTTATTACGTTTATAATTCATTGTGTGTTATGTATATTGTGAAAACTTACTGACAAAGCCTGATTCTCTTCCTCTGAAATTCATATCAAACAGTTCGTGGTAACGAACTGTAAGTAAGGAGCGACCCGGCTCAATGGTAACCGAAACTCTAGAAAACGGGTTTTTGATACCAATAGATATATCAAAAGAATCAGATTTCAATGCTGATTTCAAATATATAACTTTCATCAAGTTTAGAGCTACCCATCAAAAGTTACGCGCCTGAGAAAATTTGGCTGATTTTCAAAAAAAAGGGGAAAGACCCCCTAAAAGTTATAGAACCTTAATGAAAATCACACCATCATGTTCAACGTATCAGAGAACCCTACTGTAGAGGTTTCAAGCTCCTATCTACAAAAATGTGGATTTTTGCATTTTTTTGCCAGAAGAAAGATCACGGATGCGTGTTTATTTGTTTGTTTGTTTGTTTTTTTTTTTTTTTTTTCCCAGGGGTGATCGTATCGACCCAGTGGTCCTAGAATATCGTGGGAGGGCTCATTGGAACGGAAATTAAAAGTTCTAGTGCCCTTTTTAAGTGACCAAAAAAAATGGAGGGCAACTAGGCCCCCTCCCACGCTCATTTTTTTCCCAAAGTCACCCGATCAAAATTTTGAGATAGCCATTTTGTTCAGCATGGTCGAAAATATGATAAAAATGTCTTTTAGGATCACTTGATCCCCCAAAGTCCCCAGGGAGAGGGCTGAAAGTTATGAACTTTACTCAATGTTAACATATAGTATTGGTATTGGGAAGTATACATACTTTTTCAGAGGAGATTTTTTCTGGTAGGTGGGGGAAGGAGAGGGTCGGGGGCTATATGGAAGGATCTTTCCATGAAGGAAGTTTTCATGGGGGAAGGGACATTGCTATGAAGGGGGCGCCGGATTTCCCAGCATTATTAAAGAAAAAGATCAGGAATTAAATAAAAAAAAAAAACAAGTTTTTCAACTGATCAACTGATTGTGATTAAGAGGTCATTTTTAAAGAACTGGAAAAAAAATTCGAACTATAGTTTAAAGAGCAGGGTATTGACTAGGGGGCGAACCCCCTAATATACGTGTTAAAAATTTATGAATATAGAAGTTCGTTACGTAAGTTAATTCTAAGTTACGTATATTTATTACTAATAAAAACCTCGTAAATAAAATTAAACAAGTTTCGAGAAAGCCATTTAACCAAATATAATATGCAAATTTTGTTTTAATTATTCATGTACGGTGAGCCAAAATCAAAACCTGCATTAATTCAAAAACGTTCAAAAATTAAATAAAAAAAACAAGTTTTTTTAACTGAAAGTAAGAAACGACGTTAAAACTTAAAACGAACAGAAATTATTCCGTATATGAAGGGGGCTGTCCCCTCCTCAACGCCTCGCTCTTTACGCTAAAGTTTGACTTTCTCACAACTCTATTTTTTTAAACAATAAAAAAACTTTAGCGTAAAGAGCGAGGCGTTGAGGAGGGGACAGCCCCCTTCATATACGGAATAATTTCTGTTCGTTTTAAGTTTTAACGTCGTTCCTTACTTTCAGTTAAAAAAAAACTTGTTTTTTTTATTTAATTCAGAGTCAAGACGGGCTGTAAAAGAAATATGAACATAAGCTAAAGGTTAATTTCAAAAATTCACATCTGGATTTTAATTTAACCAGCCTTTTAGGAAAATAAATTACAGTTGTGATAGTAGATGGTATATATGTTGAGCAAAAACGTCCCAATGTTGTCACTATGTGGTTTTTAGCGATATCACGTTTTACGAGTATTATCTGACTATATGAGATCTAAAGCTACATCAGACACCTGTCAAAATCTAGTTTGGTGGGCAGAATTCACTTATGATTTAAATAAAGAAAATCTTTTGACACAGATTTCCTGATTTCTCTTTCATTATTTATAATTTATAATTCAAAAAGATAACTTGTTTTTGAATTTATGTTATTTTGTGAAGGTTTCTTTTTTTTTAAGCAGAAATAGTAACCGCTGGGAAATAATTTGGACAACTTAATAACACAGTCAAAGAAAACCAGAAGCTTCACCAGACAAGGAAGACTCCTAAATGGGAATACTTTCTATATATATATATTGGGATTATTGCGAAAAACCAAAACTGGCTTCGCTAGCCAGCTCGCAGGGAGCCATCATGTGCTGTGAATCAGGCTATGCGATGAACGCCATTTATGTTGCAAAAAATTAGTGGATATTGGATTTATAAATCACGAACGTATAATCTACAATTATTTCAATTGATTCTGACAAGTTAACACTTACCTGTTGTCTCAGTTTTAGTTTCATTAGTTTGCAACAAGTGAACAGCTATGTATCAGATATAATTTTCCTCGGTTCATAAAATATACTCAACTGAACAAAGAAAATAGTTGGTTTTTCCTAAACTTGGATTTTCGGCACCCGGACTAATGCTCTTTGGGACTTAAAATTACGGTACCAGTCTGCTAATCTCGGGCCCCACAGGCATCTAAAGTTTGGATAAAAAGAAACAACAACAAAAAATTCTGCGTTCGGATCAATAAGGTCCGCGTGACCCAGGTGCCGATCTCCTGATGCTCTGTCCTTCGCCAGGGGTAAATCTAATAATTAGATTTACTTCTGACAATTTTTTTTAATTGTCTTCTGAAGAGAATGCGATATTACGAGAGAAATACAAAAATAGTGGAGTTCTCCCTTCGCTTGGATCTCTGGTACTCTGACTGGTGCTCTTTGGGACTTAAAATTGGGGCACTAGCTTGCTAATCTTGGGCCCCAAACGCATGTAAGCTTTGGATAAAAATAACACTTTCACATACAGGTCAATAAGGTCCATGTAGCGCAGGTACTGATCTTCTGATGCTCCACCCTCGGCCGGAAGGTTGGGGGCGAATCGTAAAGATTGGACTACTTCTTAATGATTCCGGTATCCTAGGTGAACTAATGAATAAGATTTAGCGTCAGAAAATTTTTCCAATTATTTTCCAAAGCAAATGTGGCGTTTTTAGTATATTTTTTCTCGATTATAAGAGCCACGAGTATTTTAAAGCACAATTAATTTTTTTATCCTTACGGCACTACATTTCTGGCTCTTGGGGCAAGGGACGCATTACATAATGAGACGTTGGGATGTGGAAGGACTTTATTAGCCAATATACGCTATGGAGACGCTGTGGGGAAGTGGGACGTTAGGACGTGGAAGAATTAAACAAATATTTGTTCCCCATCTTTTTCGATCCACATTAATTTATTCTTCGAACTTATCGTTGTAAATGTAAATTCTTTGAACTAAATTTATGAGCTTGGTGTTCTAACAAAACAGTTTCAGTGGGCCATCATCCTGTCAGTGCCCACAGGATGCATTATCATGTTACTTACTTGACCAAACGAGTTTTCCTCATCATCAAAAGTAACAATCGATTTACCAAATTTTAGATACCCTTAACCTTAAATTTTTTTTTGTCTCGACTTTGCAATTTGCTGTCCTAACGATAGATTTACCGAGGCCCGTTCTGGGTAAAGAAGCACCGACTTCAGTTTTTGCCGAGTAATTTATTTTTCAAGCTAGGGGCCAAAAACGCCGATTAGATAAGAAGAATTGGTTTGCTCTTTATTAGGTTGTAGCTACTGCAGCTTTAAATGAATGAGGAGCTCTTCGTCTCAAGCTTACCCTACCTAGCGCTTGGATACAACTTCATATTAGAATTTTACTTGAGATGAGGTGGAATACTCTTAACCCTGACCACGTGGATCTTCTTTTTGATGGTTGTAAGATTGAAAAATACCTGACCCCTCATTTATAGAGCTGCGCTGTCAAGTCTTTTTGTCCTTTTATGTTTAATTTTCACAACCAAATCATTTATCAGTTTTTACATTGTCTTCAGATGTTTCTTAATCCTTGACTCCCTTTCTTTTCAGTTATTGTAAACAACACCAGGGCCTGCAACACCGGAAGGCCACAAATAGAAGACACAATAGAAGACAAAAACAGAAACCCATGGTATCAGAATTTTGGAAATTTTTTATCAGATCATGGCACTTATTCATGCCAAACTATGAATGACTTGATGGAACTGTGGGACACTTTTGAAAAGAGATTGATGAGAGATCACATAGAATTATACCATATTAATTTAGACAAGATTATGCAATATGATACTGGCTGTAAGGAAGAAAGGCTAAAGCGTTTATACAAAAAAATTATACCGATTATTTTAGAAGATGTTATTTACCCACACACTCCTAATTTATACCATAGATTCTTTGATTATATATCAAATCAGAACCTAGTTCTTTTGCCCGTGCTACTCCCTGAAATATCTCAAATGAGAGATCTAATAATGAAATCAGATGTAGACCTTGAATCTACTTTGGCTATGGAGGATGAGCTGTTTAAGGTTGACCTTGAAATTAGAAATTTTATGCTCAAATTAAAAAATATTCTATTCTTGAACATCCTAAAAATAGTACAAATATAACAGGCAATTCATTTGAACCAAGAAATTTTTATCCTGAATGTGAAGAGATAAGTTCATTGGAGAAATTTCTAATTAACGGTACAAAGCAGTTTGTGGAGAGTCAGATTACTTGCGAAGACGATATTTTTAAGGAGTCTAAGGAGAGATATTTTTTAATGATCAAAGATAAATTAACCTTAAATGATACAGATTTGAAACGAAGTAGAAGATTGGAGAAATACATCAGACAAATCAGAGAATTGTCAAAATTGTCAATGACTTTCAATGAAACTGTAACCTCAAAGAAAGGAACAGACACATTAGAAAACTACGTCTCAAAAAATTACGAAAAAGGTTTAGGCGTAAAGAATTTTTTGCGTATTTTTACGTAAAGATTTTTTAAAAAAGACTTTCACCTCCCTGAAAGTCTTAGAAATTTTACGCCTACACATAAAAAATACACTACATCATATAGATGATGTAGTGTCAAAGAAAATGTGTGATGAGAACTTTGTTAAGATTTTCAAACGTAAGTTTTGTAAGAAAAATATGATCTACTACCTAAAAGGACCCCTTATTTCTTCTAACACAGACGAAATTAGCTGGTTTTCAAAAGAAGGTTTCAAAAACGTTTCGTCGAGACTTCCCTCAGATTTTAATGGATTTAAAGCGAAAAAAAGGTAATTTTATATCTCTTCCACTTGGGCTTGATACCGTCCAGACTTGGAGAGCTAAAAACCAGATTTCGTACTGTTCTGATATTGGAAGAAGAGTGAGACTTTTTCTCGGCCATGCTGAAATGACTGGGATGTTAATACAGCTCAGATTGTTTGAGAATACAGCAAGATCATCAAATCTTGAGGCTATCATTGAAAATCAGAGGAGATTAGTGATTGTGTACAAAATATTATGGAAAAAATTGTCAATTCTAGTGCTCTACATAGCATTAGCTTATTCACAAACCAAGATATACTTATGCATCCTGAAACAGTATTTCTTAATAAAACCTAAAGAACCCTTTCTTAAATTCAACAGCCGGAGTTTGTGAAGGTCGTATGGCTGACGAACGACAAACTCCACCGATAAGTAATGCATCGGTGACTACAGAGATTTACGATCAGCACCTGCTGATCGCTACAAGTCATTTGCTCACATCGGCAATTGGATTGGCGGAGACTGTTTCTCTCGCCAGCTCACAACCCAAGACAGATATCGGTATCGGAAGAATTATATTCCAAAATATGTCTGATATGGTTTCAGACAATGACAGCATCTGCAAAATAACGGAGCTCTTAGATTTTTTTACTATATTGGAAAGTCAAGAGTCATGTTGGCTTATGAACGAGCCGTATCTTCCCAAATGTATGGTGAAGCCGGTAATGATAGTTAGGCCGGGATCAATGATACGAATGCCCAAATATTTATTTACAGAATGGTTCATGGAATATATTCAATAATGATTTTAGTGATTTCTTTTTAGTTATTTTAATGATTTTAGATTTTTGTGATTTCTTGGTTGATTTAGTGATTTTCTTCAATAATCTAGTGATTTATGTGCTGATTTAGTGATTCTTTTGTTTATCACTTGAAATAGTGATAATGTTTACTGAAAGAATGTTTACTGATTTTCTTAATTCTTTTTCTATACTGGTGTCATTTGACATTTTGTGAAAAGTTAATGAGAAAATAAAACTTAAATTCATGTTATAACAATAAGAACTTTGTCTCTTTCGATAAATAATTTTCTATGGAGAACAAAGTGACTGGTCAAATAATTGGCATCAACACCTTTAATTAGTGCAAAAAAAAAACAACAGGGAGGGGTCATATATTAATCATATTCCCGCAAAAAGAGGGGATGCAAATTTACCCCCCCCCCCCGTAGAAATGAAAAAACTAGGAAATAATGATCTATTTGATTTCTGCAATTTTTGATATTCAATAGCCAATTACATTAGTTATCTTGAGTTCAAAAGTGCTTATTGAAACTAAATAAATTAGTTATCTACTTATTGTGCTTCAGAGCTCCTATAGATCGAAAATTCTTATAATATTTGTCGATTAGAAACAGCTATTAAGACTTTGGTTATTTTCAAAGGTTTAATGAATTTACGAGATTTTTCTTTGTAAAGAATTAATTTGATGTTCAAACCGTGTTCAATTTTACACAATTATTCCACTTATTCCATAAGGTATTGTTCATAAATGTAATAAGTTCTGTTGAAACGTGGAGTTTGCCATCCCACGATAACCTCACTAGTGATTTCATATTCTGGGGATAACCGTGGCTTTCACACGGACACTTATTGATTTTTTTTTACACTTTTTACCTTCGATGACGTCAGAACACTTTGTGTCGAAAAGGACCCCTTTAGAAGAAAAAAAAAAAACGTTCAAACCAATTCCTTGTTATGTTCATTTTCAATCTTCTCGAGAAAAAAGTGCTTGCATTCCACAGTTTTTATATTCCCACATAAGGGTTTAATCCTCTTTTCATTTGCTTTAATTTTAGCCGATTATTATTATCTCTGATTATAGATTTTTTTTTCTTTTTTTTTTAGAACGGATTTCTTCTTTTATTTTTGAAAAACATAATTCTTGTCTGCATTAATTCACTGAAGAGATATGTTTTAGAAATAATATTTGAATTAATACAGCAATTTTCATTTTGCATTGTAAAAATGTTTAGGCTGTGCATGGTGCTTTTGTAAACAATTACAAATTATACATTATTAATTAAAATTATAATTGAATTAATACATTATTAATTTTAAAAAGTTTAATAATTAATTAAAATGTTCGAATGATTTAAAGTACCAAGGAGAATGAAAATACAATCTGAGTGTTGGAATCGCTTAATTTTAATTAAAGTATTAATATTAAATTTTACTAAATTTTTTCTAATTTTAATTTTGCTTTAGTTTTAATTTTTAAATTTTAAATTTGCTTTAATTTCAATTCGACACCCCAAATAAACAGAGTCTTTAGCCTCTTCTGTGTTCTCCTGTGCACGCAGAACAAAAGCTACTTCACTATTGTGACTCATACCGAGTCGGAATGTATGATATTATGATTACAGGATTTCATTGAGTACAGCTACAGATATGATGAAAACACAGCATCATAGAGAAGGGAACGCTTATTGAATAGCAATAGTTTAAAAGGACTGCTTGTGTCCCATTTCCCTCGTTTTGATAGGCTTCATTATGTAGTAGCTGCCCTCAGAGTCCTAAGGTATTTCAACATAATTATCTGTTTATTCGGATTTGAACCTTACATCACTCGGGGGGGGCTTTGAAGAGATTTGAAACTCTTTCCTAATAACAAAAATCGGCGTCAGCCGGCAGCACACCCCCTTTTCCCTAAAAATCAGCTATTCACCTCCGAAAAGAAAACGGACACGTTGTCTATTAGCACAAACAAACATCTTGGGTTACCATTCAATAGCAAAAATTACAAAATCCTGCACCTCTAATCTTGTTTCAGTTGATTGGTATTCTCAAAATTGGCTCTTGACTGTAGTTTCAAAAAGATCAGAATCAGAACCTTGAAAACTTCTTTAGCTAAATCCTTTATGACGATAATTTTAGGTGAGGTCGCCGGTGCTGCTTGACTTTTTTGGGAGCTCTAATTCCTATTTTTGTTTTTTTTTTTTTTTTTTTTTTTTTTTTTTTTTTTTTTTTTTTTTTTTTTTTTTTTTTTTTAATAAGACGTATTGGAAGTGCCATTTTTTTAAAGATAAAGTAAAATCTGGTGAACGAAGACTGCTTAATCTCGGCTGACTTATTCTGTACAACCAATCATGAACATAGAATTAACATTAGGGAAATCTGCTACTTATCAACGAAGAAGCACTGCAAGAAACCATCTGCCTTATATATATAATATATATATATATATATATAAATAATATATATAAAAATAATATATATAAAAGAATCCACAGTTTTCGCTTATAGATAATTTCTTAACTTTGTTTGTGTGCTTTTGAGTTGATACATTTGCCTCTTGACGCTACTACCTGTGTGGGGTCCACTTCAATATAATCTGAGTTCGACAATTGGGCAATAAAAAATTTAAATTGTCTATATTTACACTAAAATCCATATTTCTTCAGGAAATTTAAAACTGTGTCGAAAAAAATTTGCTCTTAACAAACAACGAAAACAAAATTCTGCAGATATTTCTGAACTGCAGATTTAATAAAGCTATATTAAGTAATTAATCAAAAAACAAACGGAATTAAGTTACACAGAATAAATAAGATTTCAGTAAGAATAATAAAGGGTGATGCTAAGCCTGAAGCCAAAACAGTTCTAACCTAAAATGAAAAGGAACTTCGTTTTAAGGAATAAAATAAATCTAATTCATAAATGAAAATACTCAGGTAAAACTTAAAACAAAAAATTAAAACAATCAGAAATAACCATTAAACGTAAAACAAACCAAATTAAAGTTTAGATTCTAGTCGAACCTCAGCCGAAGGGAAATTACCGCAAACAGGATTCGGGGGCTGTTTTCTCAAAGTCCCTTAATGTTAGATTGACGATTGTGCTTTACTGAGCACTATACCATGCAGATCACTAAATGAGTTGCTTTAGAAATTACCAAGTAACATTTCAAACTTTGGTTTGAAAGGATAAGCTGCTTGGAAACGTATGGTGAAAAATGTATAATTCATATCATTGCTACAGTTTTTCAATCACTTTTTCTTCTATTTTAGTATATTCAGGTTCTATAGCATAGACTAAGCCGGCTCGGAAAGAGGGCCAAAATAAATTTATTTCTGAGCCCTCATGTTGAGATTTTTATTATTCTTCCCACAACTTACTTTTCGACCCCCGCCCCCCTCCCCTAAAGGAAATTATATGTGTATTATCTTTGTGACTGTGTAAATCCTTTGTACTTTGGATCCCTGTTCTTAAAAAAAACACAAATCGGACCTTTTGTCTTGTGGGTTTTCTTTAACGCATTCTTTCGCTTATTTATCCCCACTTCTCCCCCGAGAAAATTCAGTTGATTAGCCGCCATGGAAAAGTGGTGTAGTAAAGTAGTAATTTCTTGCAGATTGTGTCTGAAAATACCATTTTTACATATTTTTGTTCTTGCCAAGTAATTACCTCTAAAACATATATAAAAATACTTTTTGCTCAAAGAAAAGTTGTCAAAAAACAAGTTGTGCTGCTAAAGTAGCTTTTGGAATTCTGTCGAATTCTGCTATTGGCAGTGGCAGCTTTGGAACTTTTTCCATACCTGATGATTAAGTTGTGTGATGATGTACGAAATCACAGACAGCCCTATAGCGTTGCCTAAGTAAAGAGCCATGTGCCATCAATGTATTGTTTTTTTCCCCGACCATTTCATATGGAAGGGTTGACCTTAGAAACTGAGAGGGGGACTCATTTGATTTGAATTGTAAGTTCTAGTACCCTCTGTAAGAGTCTAAAAAGAATAGAAGGTAACAAATCCCCTCTCTCTGTCCTTTTTTCTACCCCTCCATTTGATGTCTGAGGGAAATTTTGATGTAGCCTTTCCATTTAGAATAGTCGAAGGTTCCGATAAAATACCTCTGGGGATAAGATGGCCGTCACTACCCTGGTACCAGGTTCGTAAATATTGCAAATTTCCATTTATTTACTCTATGGTTTTTGATAAAGAAAAGTGAATCTGCTTGATACCCGTTCGAAAATTTCAGGGATTGTTCTCAGGTCAGATAACCCCACTTTTTTTATGATAGAGATAGGGGGAGGTTATTGGGTCTAAAACAGACCAAGAATTTTTTGTCCCTGATCATTCCATCCGTAAATCCTTAGATAAAGAGGACCCTAATGTACGAGAAATGTCTTGGGCTTGCCAATTCTCAAAAAAAGGGACCAATTTGGCAGCGAAACTGTTTTCTGGAAAAATTTTGATTCTTCCACAACCGGACTCAACAAAGGATCAGAAAACGGCCAGAATACTCTCATGGTCCCTTAGTGGGGTATGGGTGTATATTGAAAACTCTGAAGGCTGTATTTGAAATGCCAAGAGGTCTTTTAAGCACCAAAACTGAATAGAGGGTAACCTACCTTCTTTCCATGCCCTTTACTGCTACCTGTTCCCTGCTTTCTAACCCTTGCCATATTGGATGGACATTTTAAGATTAGGAACGAAGCTAGGGATATTAGTGAAAATGATTTATGTTTAATAGAGAGGAGAAGAGGCTTGTACAAGAATTATCTGAGAAATAGATAAAATTGCCGAGGATGTGGAAGATGCAGCTTGACTGCATACTAGTAAAATATTGTACTGGCATGCTAATAAATTGAGAGAGAGTACTCAATCTGGACTTGTCTCTCTTAAAGATTAACTAAAAAAACAAGTTTTTTAACTGGAAGTAAGGAGGAACATTAAAACTTAAAACGAACAGAAATTATTCCGTATATGAAAGAGGCTGTCCCCTCCTCAACACCATGCTCTTTACGCTAAAGTTTTTTATTGTTTAAAAAAAATAAAGTTGCGAGAGAGTCAAACATTTATCAAAATTCCATTACTTCCATTTTCATTATGTGGTAAATAATATGGATAGCAGTCTTTATCTCCAAAATATTCTTACTTTTCTCCGCTGGTTAAATCTATCAAAAGCTGTATAACCATCTATACACATAATATTTATGTCGGATCCATATTCCAGAAGAGCTTTAACAGCTCGCTCATGCCCTAATATACAAGCAAAATGAAGGAGGTGTTCTCCCATATTTGTTTCTAGAGTTAACTTCAGCACCGTGTTCTAACAATAATCTCAGAGTATGCAAGTCTCTTCTTAAAACGGCTATTTCAAGTGGACTATGAAGTGAATCATCATTTGTTCTTATATTAACATCAGCTCCATTCTTCAAAAGATAATCAACAATGCGTAGGCATCTTTTTTTGTTTAATACTGCTTTATGAAGTGGAATTTCACCCGATGGGTTATCTGCATCAATCCTAGCACCCTTATTTAAAACCATCTTAACAACTTCTATATCACCACTAATAACTGCCAAATGAAGTGGTGTAGTATGAAAAGACGTTCCGTTTTCAATGTTAACTGTACAGTCGTGATGTAAAAGTAATTTAGCATTACTATATGCTCGAGCTATATGCTCGATGATCAAAGCTTCACAACGTAATACGTACCCACCTGACCATTCTTTTACCATCTGACCATATATTCTTTTTCAGCCCCGTTTCTTCTTTTCATATTTGGCACCCAGTTACACCCAAAACAGCATAACTGCAAATGAAGGTCAATTTCATTAAAAATTAAATTTCAGACTTTTATACACTTTTAAATGCAAACATATGGTTATGAAGACTTCCACTTAACCAATCAAAACCTCAGATTTTAATTACACCGTCCTCGGTATTACAAGAAAAACATCTACTGAAAGGGTTGTGTACATACTTTACATACTTTTTTTTGAAAGGGTTGACCAGCATGTTTTTAACACAAGATTATTAGCAGTAAAGAATGCATCAGATCATCACGCGAAATTCCAAAGCTCAAATTTAATGTAACCTTATTTACTAGTTCCGAAATAAGACGAAACTAGAATTCTCGATATTTTCTGGTATGAAAATTGATGAATATTAGATTAGGAATCCCACAGACTGATAAAATTGTGATTGTTGTCTAGCTATAATACGTAGTGTATTTTCTATTTTGATCTAAAAGCCTAAAGTTTAGTTAGTAACGGATCCAGGAATTTAGGGGAGTCGGCTCGTTACGAAAATTTCTCACTCTTAATTAAGCCTAATGTACCTTATCAATGTTTAATTATAGAATATTATATTCGTTAAACATAAAAAAAAATTACATCAGTTTCGTGCTTTAGTGTTGCTCTTCATTTGTTGCTTCAAGTTCAAGTACAATATGGGTTGCAATTAAAAAAAAAAAAACTTAAAAATACACTTATTTTAGGTATTTGACCGTCTGACCATATATATATATATATATATATATATATATATATATATATATATATATATATATATATATATATATATATATATATATATATAGATATATATATATATATATATATATATATATATATATATATATATATATATATATATATATATATATATATATATATATATACTAGTTCAAGTTGCGATGAAAAATATAAAAACCAGGGCTAATCAGACTAAAGCCAAGACAGATTCTCTGTGAGAGGCAAAGCTGGCCTAAGTTTTTCAGATTTGTATATAAATAATTTTTTTCCTTGTTTGTGATACCATATCATCATAATGCAGAAGTAAGGTAGATAGGTATACAGTAAGGGCAATTGAGATGCTCAATCAGTTCTGAACACAATTTGAAGGCAATTCGAGGCCAAAACATGATTCAAAATATGGATACGGAGACATTCCTTTTTTACCACTGGGAGAAACTAACGCATTTAGGTATTTCTTTTGTTGGGATTACCTATTTTGCGTATAAATACCCCCAGTGGCATCAAAATGAAGCATCAATTTTTTTTAATCTCTGAAGCAGCTAAACTAATCTGGAAGTCTGTAAATAAGACAAGGCAAACAGGAAGCCAAAATAGTCTTTGCATGCAGTCGATACTATCGGGGTTTTTCGTCTTCGAGAAAAATGATGTTTGTTGGTACATTATAAGTTTTTATATTTGCTTTTTGCTCCAAGAAAGGATGAAAATATGACTGCATTGATTTAGTGTGCTCGGAAAGAGCTTTTTCTAAAACCCCCAATGAATACGGGAGGAGAAACTTTTTGTCCTCTTCAGACGAATGGTGTACGCCTTGGAAGTTTCTTTGATAGGTCTGAAATGTACTCTTATTATTCTTTATTTCTTGAACTTTACCATCACTTTTTTCACCAGAAGGATTACCTTGTTATGATCCAGCCGTTACGAATGATTTGTTTTGGATGTGAGTATTTTCAAATCTTTGACCCGTCATTTGACCTTTCTTTAAGTCAAAATACATTTTAAAAATAAGGTCATTAATTCTTCATTACTAATGCTTTCAGAAATCCTCCGTGTATATTAAATTTTCTAAGTAAATTCATAACTTTAATTATAACTTTAATAAATCAACTTTAATAAATCGTAAATTATAACTTTAATAAATCAAATAATATTAAGATTTTGATTACTAAATATCAGCATATGTATATTAAACTGACAATGCATATTCATTTGTATTTTTTTCAGTAAAGTGCAAATTATGTTCTGACCTTGGGAAGGCATAGGGGTTTTGAGCCCAACTTATGTTAATTTCTGCTTTTTTTTAGTTTGACTCGGTTATTTATTTTAATTTCTGTTCGTTTTGAATTTCATTTATTTATCGATGCCTATTTGAGGTAGTTTCACGCTGGATAGATTATTTGATTTTATTTTGCTCATTTTATGTTTTTTGCTCATTTTTTCTTTACTTTTCTTTGAAAAACTTATTTTGTGGAAAAAGTTTTTTCAATTAATTTCTGTTCGTTTTATATTGACATAGTCTTTTCAGACAAAAAGAAAATAATACTTTAAATCTTTTCATTTTTTTTAAAGATTTATAGTTTGGCCTGCTATTGGTATGCTGGAGAAAAAATTTCAGCAATTTTTAACAATATACACCCTCTTAAAAATCTGGACACAAATAGAAGTGTTTAATTTAGTTTCATACCTCGTCTAGTTGACTTGAAATGGAAAACTTGATACCATAATCAAAAAATCTTTACTTTCTTTGATAAATTGGATACACTTACGCTATTTTGATTCGGTTAAATTTTGAGAGCAGAAGCAGCCCCAAAAGTTTGAACAAAAACTCTCAGTCGTTCTTGGGATACTGCTGAGATGCCTTATTGGGAATTAGCATTAACACAGTGCATTTGATTTAATCTTATGGCAATATTTAGTTTTTAAACGTAAAGTCAAATGGGAGGGTGGGCGTGGGAGGGGGATTAGTTTTCCTCCAATTACTTTCGACTATTAAAAAGGGCATCAGCCTTTTCTATTTTCAATCGAATGGGCCCTTTTCGAAGTTCCTACGACAACTCCTTCGATACAATGTGCCCTGGCCTAAACAACAACAACAACAAAAAAATAATACATTATACCCACGTCAATCTTTACTATAAAAATGTCAAGCCTTCAATCACTTTCGACTATTAAAAAGAGCATTAGGCTTTTCGATTTTCAATCAAATGAGCCCTTTTTTGTTTCTACGAAAACACTTCCTATAAACACCTTATATGCCCCCAGGGCATAAATTACAGCTCTTACCCTAAGGACTATGAGGGTGGTTGTCTTCCTCTAAGACCTAATTCCAGAACTTTCAACTAGGTTAAACAAAATGGCTATCTCAAAATTTTGATTGAATGTGTCTGAAAATGGTGGGCGTGAGAGGGGCATTAGTCTTTTCTCCAATCACTTTCAACTATTAAAAAAGGCACTAGCCCTTTCAACTTCCAATCAAATGAGCCCTTTTGAAGCTTCTACGACAATGCTTTCAATAAACACCTTATATGCTCCCAGGGGATAACTTACAGCCCTCGCCCTGAGGACTAGGGGTGGGGGGTGTCATCCTCACAAACCTAATTTCCAGTACTATCTACTATGTTGAACAAAATGGCTATCTAAAAATGTTGATTGAATGTGTTTGGGGGAATGGTGGGCGGGAGAGAGGGGTTAGTTACCGTCCAATCACTTTCAACTATTAAAAAGAGCACTAGCCCTCTCAATTTCCAATTGAATGAGCTCCTTTTGAAGTTTTTACGACAAATCTATAATTAAAAACCTTATATGCCCCCAGGGCATAACTTACAACCTTCGCCCTGGGGACACTGGGGGGTTTGTCATGCTCAAATACATAATTTCCAGGACTTTCAACTACATTGAACAAAATGGCTATCTCTAAACTTTGATTGAATGTGTTTGGGGAAATGGAGGGCATAAGAGGGGGGGGGTAATTACTCTCCACTCACTTTTGACTATTAAAAAGGGCAATTTCAATTTCCAATCAAATGAGCCCTTTTGAAATTTCTACAACAACTTTCTATAGAAACCTTAAATACCCCCAGGGCATAACTTGCAACCCTTGCACTGAAAGCTCTGATGGGGTTATCATCCTAAAAGACCTAATTTCTAGAACTTTCGAATACGTTGAACAAAATGGATATCTCAAAATTTTGATTGGTTTTGTTTGGGGAAATGGTGGGCGTGAGAGGGGGGTTAGTTGCCCTTCAATCACTTTCAACTATTAAAAGGGCAATAGCCCTTTTAATCCTCAATTGAAAGAGCCCTTTCGGATGTTTTTACAACATCAATTTCAATAAAAACCTTACATGCTCCCAGGGAATAACTTAAAACTCTTGCCCTGAGGGTTATGGGGGGGATGGGTTGTCATCCTTAAAGACCTAATTTCCAAAACTTTCAACTGCGTTGAATAAAATGGCTATCTAAAAATGTTGATTGGATGTGTTTGGGAAAAAAAGGTGGGCGTGAGAGGGGGGTTAGTTGCCCTCAAATCACTTTCGACTATTAAAAAGTGCACTAGCCCTTTGAATTTCCAATCGAATGAGCCCTTTTTCAGGTTTTTTACGACAAACATTTTAATAAAAACCTTATATTCCCCCAGGACATTACTTATAACCTTTGCCCTGAAGACTGTGGGGGGGAATGTCCTGCTCAAAGGTATAATTTCCTGAACTTTAAACTGCGTCAAACAAAAATGACTATCTAAAAATTTTTGATTGGATATGTTTGGGGAAATGGGGGCGTGGAAGGGGTGTTTGTTGCCTTCCAATCACTTTCGACTATTAAAAAGGGCACTAACCATTTTAATTTCAAATTGAATGAGCCCTTTTTGAAGTTTCTACGACGAAGCGTTCAGTAAAAACTTTATATGCCCCCAGGCCATAACTTACAACCCTTGCCCTGAGGGCTGTGGGGGAGTGTCCTCCTCAAAAACATAATTTCTATCTGGAAATCCACAACACTGAACAAAATGGCTATCTAAAAATTTTGATTGGTTGTGTTTGAGGAAAAGGTGGGCGAGAAAGGGGGGCTAGTTGCCCTCAAATCACTTTCGACTATTATAAAGGGCACTAGACCTTTGAATTTCCAATCGAACGAGCCCTTTTTCAATTTTCTGCGACAAAGATTTCAACAAAAACTTATATACCCCCAGGGCATAACTTAACCCTAGCTCTGAAGACTGTTTGCAGAATGTCCTGATCAAATGTATAATTTCCAGGACTTTAACTGCGTGGAAAAAAAACGGCTATTTCAAATTTCTGATTGGATGTGTTCGGGGAAATTGGGGCGTGGAAGGGGTGTTAGTTGCCTTGCAATTACTTTCGACTATTAAAAAGGGCACAAGCCATTTCAATTTCTAATCGAATGAGCCCTTTTTGAAGTTTTTACGACAACGCTTTCTATAAGAACTTTATATGCCCCAAAGGCATAACTTACAATCCTTGTCCTGAGGGCTGTGAGGGGGATGTCATCCTCAAAGACCTAATTTCCAGAACTTTAAACTACGTTGAACAAAATGGCTATCTCAAAGTTTTGATTGGATGTGTTTGGGGAAAAGGTGGGCGTGAGAGGGGGGTTAGTTACCGTCCAATCACTTTCAACTATTAAAAAGGGCCCTAGACCTTTGAATTTCCAATCAAATGAGCCTTTTTTGAAGTTTCTATGACAACGCCTTCTATAAGAACCTTATAAGCCCTCAGGGCATAGTTTCTATGACAACGCCTTCTATAAGAACCTTATATTCCCCCAGGGCATTACAACCTTTGCACCGAGGGTTGTGGGGAGTGTACTCCTCAAAAATATACTTTCTATCTGGTAATCAACTACGCTGAACAAAATGGATATCTCAAAATTTTGATTGGATGTGTTTGGGGGAATGATGGGCGCGGGGGGGGCTAGATGCCCTCCAATTACTTTCGACTATTAAAAAGGGTCCAGTCCTTTGAATTTCCAATCGAATGAGCCTTTTTAAAGTTTCTACGACAACGCCTTCTATAAAAACCTTATATGTCCCCAGGGCATAACTTGAAACCCTTGCCCCGATAGTTGTGGGGGAGTGACCTCCTCAAAAAGATATTTTCTATCTGGAAATCAATTACGCTGAACAAAATGGCTATCTAAAAATTTTGATTGGATGTGTTTGGGGGAATGATGGGTGCGGGAGGGGGGAACTTGTTGCTCTCCAATCACTTTTGATTATTAAAATGGGCACTAGCCACTCAAATTTTCAATCGAATGAGCCCTTTTCGAACCTTCTATGACAACTCCTTCGATTCGAAGTGCCCAGGTATAAAGAACCAAAAAACAACACATTGTACCCATATCGTTCTTTACTTAGGCAGCGCTAGCGCGCTGCCTATGATTGATAGCAATTCATATGTTGGTAACATCTTACTGTTGAATTATGATTTAGCTTTATTTCTGTTTGGGTTTCATTTAATGAAGCACTTTACTTTTCTTCTTGAAAAGAGAACATTCCATTAAATAAAAAAAGCAAAAATTTAATAATAAAAACAATATGAAGAAATAACCGATAATGCTCTATCAATCTAAGCTCATAAGAGAAATGCCACTAGTCTGCACTTTAGGGCCGTATCAAGGACTTTTATCTCGGAGGAGGGGGAGCTAGGGGGTTACCAAAAGGATTTCTGTTGAAGGTAAAGGGTTTACGAAAAAATAGTTCGGGAGGGGGAAGGGTTAAGGGTTTTTACCTGCGTTTTTAAGACCGATTTACAGGTGGGATAAATATTCTTTGGTCTTTTAGAAGATGTAGTCTTTTCACTGGCATTGGTAAGGCTAATTTACAGGTCCGAAGATATTTTGGGGAGAGAGGATCGATACCCCCCTCCACCTCGTGAATGATTCCCCGCTGTATATTATAGATTCCCAGCACAGAGCAAGCTCAAGGTGATGGGTATACACATTGACGCTAGAATAAGATAAATTTTAAAAAACCAAGTTTTTCCGAGAGAAGTAAAGAGTGAAGTTGAAACTTAAAACGGACAAAATTATTAATTCACGGTCTATTTAATATATATTAATATAACTAGTACAAATAAACCAGCTAATTATGTTTCTCTATGCTTTTAGGATTATACAAAACTAGCGCTCTACTGAAAAGACAAAAGTCAAGCATAAAAACAGGATTATTGATTTAAGAGTCAAAAGTGAGAATGTAGCCTGACAATACTGAACGAATCTATAAAGTTTTCATAGTCTTACACCATTTGTGACATTAGTAACTTTCAGCATACAATTAAAATTATCTTTAAAACATAAGCGTAAAACTAAATACTTTTAATAGTCACGAAGTAATTGAACAGCATACAGAAGTGTTGGATTGATTTATCAAGCAACATTTTGCTCACAGAAGCTATAATAACAACAGTGGGTAATATACAGTCTTAAATTGCAAGAAATATGGTTTAATATCCCTTGAAATGAAGATCAAATAAGACATAATATGAACTCTGGAAATCCGATTATTTCTCTCTATACAAGAGTGAATTTCAAGCAATGATAAAAAATTCTAAAGCTAGTCTAGAATCCTAATACTATCAAGATGGCCTTAATTTGAACTTGTGTACAGACTAATCATGACACGTCCTTTTAATAACCAAAACGAGAGCCAGTCATTGAACTGAGCCATTGTGCAGAACTAATACCAAATTAAACAAAAAAAAAACAGAAAATCCTAAAATGGATTGTAGCTTTATCTTAACTGGGATTGATCCTAAAAGGGATTGATAATATTTTGATTCTATAAAAAAGTGTTCATAATTGGTTTGTTTTTACTGTACCAAAGCTCCTATATTATTTTGTATTTTCAGTAAAGCGCTAGTTTTGTATATTCCTAAAAGAATAGGGAAACACAATTAGCTGGTTTATTTGTCCTAGTTATATAAATATATATTAAATAGGCTATAAAGTAATCATTTTTGTCCGTTTTAAGTTTCAACTTTGCTCTTTACTTCCCTCGGAATTTTTTTTTTTTTTTTAATTAATCTTTGTTCGTTTTTGACTGAGAAACAACACTACCATGATCTTTTTTAATTATCAAATAGAAAAAACAAGTTTTTTTAACTGAAAGTAAGGAACGACGTTAAAACTTAAAACGAACAGAAATTATTGCTGATATGAAAGGGGCTGTCCCCTCCTCAACGCCTCGCTCTTTACGCCAAAGTTTTTTATTGTTTAAAAAAATAGAGTTGTGAGAAACTCAAACTTTAGCATAAAGAGCAAGGCGTTGAGGAGGGGACAGCCCCTTTCATATAAGGAAAAATTTCTGTTCGTTTTAAGTTTTAACGTCGTTCCTTACTTTCAGTTAAAAAAAACTTGTTTTTTTTATTTAATTTTTGAACGTTTTTGAATAAATGCAGGTTTTGATCTTGTCTTACCTTACATAAACACGCATCCATGATCTTTCATCTGGCAAAAAATACAAAATTCCACATTTTTGTAGATAGGTGCTTGAAACCTCTACAGTAGGGTTCTCTTATACGTTGAATGTGATGGTGTGATTTTCATCAAGGTTCTATATATTTTTTAGGGGGTCTTTCCCCCTTTTTTCTAAAATCAGCCAAATTTTCTCAGGCGCATAACTTTTGATAGGTAAAACTAAACTTGATGAAACTTATATATTTGAAATCAACATTAAAATCTGATTCTTTTGATGTATCTATTCAAATCAAAATTCCGTTTTTTAGAGTTTCGGTTACCATTGAGCCGGGTCACTCCTTGCACTCCCCCTTGCACTCCAATTATTGCGCGAGTGTCTGGTGCCCTTTTTAAGAGTAAAAAGAGATTGGAGGACAAGCAGGCCATCTCCCAAGCCCATTAATTTTCCAAAGGCATCCAGTCAAAATTTTGAGACAGCCATTTCGTTCAGCATAGTATAACGGTCCAGCAACTATGTCTTAAAGGATGGTAGGCATTTCAACCCCTCACTATCATGCAATTTGCCCATTAGGCTTTAAAACTAAATGTTGCTTTAAAACAAATCATAAGGCATTGTGTTTATGGTTGCCAATAAGACACCTCAGCAATATATCGAGAACGACTGGGGATACTAGGTTGAAACTTTTGGGGATACTACTATTACTGCTACTGCTCTTACAGTTTAAATAAATAAAAAAAGTGTAGGTGCATCCGGGTTGTCAGAGAGCATAGATAAAATCTTTTGGGCATAATATTAAGTTCTTTTTTTTCAGGTCAACTTCAGAAGCTATTAAATTAAAATTAAAATTATACTGTTTGCGTCAGGATTAAAAAATTTTGAAAAAGTTTCTCCAACATACGAATAGCAATCTATACTATGGATTTTTATAGAATAAACTGAATAGGTTTACAATAGTATTTTTTCCATGAAAAAGACTATGTCAATAAGAAACGAACAGAAATTAGCTTAAAAAAACTTTTTACACAAGACAAGTTTTTTTCAAAGAAAAGTGAAGAGCCCCCATTAAGCCAAGAATGATCAAAAATTAAGTAAAATAATCTTTCAAGTGTAAAACTATCAGAAATCAATATCAATAAAAAAAAATGGAACTCAAAACGAACAGAAATTACAGTAGATAGCCCAGTCAAACTCAAAACGAGCAAAAATTAACATGAGTAGGGCTGATAACCCTCATGCCTTTTCTTCAAGACCAGAACGCAATTTACGCTTTACTAAAAACAAAATACGTTTCAAACGTTTCCACCTTTCTTACTTTCATAAATAAAATTAATTATCAAAGCCTTAAGGAACAATGTCAGTCTATGTCAATTAAACTGACAATCCACGGTCATTTGTTTGTTGTTTTTTTATTCAGTAAAGAACAAATTGGGTTCTGGTCTTGAGAAGGCATGGGGGTTATCAGCCCTACTCATGTTAATTTTTGCCCAATTTGAGTTTGAATCGCTATTTATTGTAATTTCTGTTCGTTTTAGTTTCATCTATTTTTGTATATTGATTTGTGGTAGTTTTACGCTTGAAAGATTATTTGACCTAATTTTTGCTCATTTACGGCTTAATGGTGCTCTTAACTCTCCATTATAAGACTTATCTTGTGGAAAAAGTTTTTTAAATTATCAAATAAAGGAAACATCTTTGCAAAAAAAACGCAAGGGCCAGAAAGCCCGCCATTCTACCAGCCAGTAGAAAGTGATCTGGGCCCCACGCGCGCTACACTGGAAGAATCAGCGCGTCCTCCCTGTCCGTAACCGCTGAGCCTCTTCCGTGGTTGGGATTGGGGACTGTAACGATCCCAGGAATCCTTAGTAGACGCAAGTCATTAGCTTGCGTCTGGCAGTCATTTTGCTAACCCACAACTTCACGAAATGTAACTGACAGGGCTGCCCTTCCCCCCTGTGCTAAATTTGTTGTCACTAGCTCTGACAATTAATGCGTAAGCTCGTGACCTTGTGAATGAGTTCTAAAAATCTACTTTGAGTCTTTAAGAATCTTGGGTATAATTCTACAGTTTATCGTTACACTAACAAGTTAGATAAGCGAAGCAGACGTAAAAAAAAGACCCAAAAGTTCCGAGAATACTTATACTATCTAAATAACCTTCCGTCAATCCTTCTCTCAAATTGGAAGCGAGAAGGATGCCTTGAGACGAACACAAACTATCTAAAATATAGAGCACCGTTTACTGCTCTTCATTAGTTCCCTATTTGACAGAAATTTATTTATTTTTTTGTTAACCGTCCTACAACTTAGCGAAAACCTTATAGGGATAATCTACTAGTCCTAAATGGCAGCACAAATTATAGACAAGGAAATGAAATCAGTCAACATTCAAATAAAATCAAAGTCTGCGATTCAAACCAAATCATATTAAATGACAAATCAAATCCGTCATTGCTTCAGATATAGGGTTAGAACTAAGTATAGGCTGGTATATTTTCTACTCAAATTTTTACACCAAATATTTATCTCAAGAAACTACATAAGGTCCGGCTAGCCAAAACGCTGACAAGACAAGAAAATTTTCTATCGCATCTCATTGTAAAAAGTCAAAACACATAGGACTAGCTTTTCTGATTGTTTTTTTTCTTATTTTCTTTTTTTCTTTTTTTAGTCTTACCTATCTAAAGAAGTCTCGATTAAGTAAATACCAAGATCACAAGTTTTTTTCTAATCACATTTCGAGAAAGAGAATGAAGTTAGACAGACTTAATCGCTTATAATTTGCTGAACACAATAGCCGGCAAACATTTATGTATCTATGTATTTTTTTTTTGCTTTCATTACATACTAAAGAATTGTAGTAGACAGTGAATTCTCATCTGAATCAACCAAGTTACCTCAAGTCAAATAATCAGTTCGAACACTTTTAAATCTTTATGAAAGGTTACTACTGAAATGAAACAACAAATCTTGCGATTATTATGCAAATTAAATCCATATATGTCCTTTCTCTTTTGGAGGTGTAACAAGATAGTTTTACTAATATTACACGTTGGTTTCGTATTTGATTATTAGTCACCTTAAATAAAAAAAAAACCATTAGGCCAACAATCAAATAAAATGATGGCAACACAAAATAGTAATACAATATAACTGGACGGAAACAACAGTGATAAAGGACTTAAAAGAAAGGAATAAAGTACATTTTCTCTCTTTTTGTTAAGATTACCTCCCTATTGTAGGAATAATATAGACAGAAATAATAAATGTCGCCGTTCTGCCACAAAAATCAGAAAAAACTTAGCTATAACAGGCATATAATGGAACAAATGTACCCCCCATCAGAAACCCAATTCGGGCTAACCTAATCTCAGTTCTGGTAAGGGTGAAACTAAGCAAGTTTTTTTTTTGTATGTTTTCATAGGCCCAAGCATGCAGACTGTTCTGTCCATTGATTGTTTCATTTGCGGACTAAACTTTAGAATCGTTTCCCGAGAATTCTGAACAACAAATTTGGAACTAGGAAATCGATTTTCCCAAAAGGACACTTTATGAAAGTCACTGTTATGTAGAAATTCACCAAATTTTAATGAAAAATAGCCGAGAAATAAAGTTATTCCCTCAACATTACTAAAAATAACAAATAATATCGTGTCCATTATGTTTATAGGAAGCAGGTAATTCAATAAGAATGATTGGATCTTCCAGACACGAAACCCATTGAAAAAAGATATATTGATTAGCCAATAGTTCAGCCCAAAGTCCAGCAAGCATAGGGAACGTGGATTATGTGAATCTAATCCATAGCATCAGAGTTAAATGTTGTACAACTATGCAAATGTTGTATAGCAAAACAAGCATCAACTATCAGCCGTTGATAGTTACTTGTCCCGTGTCGACGTTCTGCACACCAAAAAAATCAGAATAAAACTTAGCTATTAAACTTTTCCTCAACAGACCATTTACTTTAATGCTAAAGAATAATGTCTGAGTAAACCCCCCATCAGAAACCCAATTAGGCTAAGCCTAATCTCAGTTCTGGTCAGGGTGAACTAAGCAAGTTTTGTATGTTTCATAGGCAAGCAAGCTTGACAAAAGTCTAAAGAACCAAAATCAATTGCTATAGTTTCTCTGTTTAGTGTGTTCAAGACGCCAAAAACAATATATATTGTGTTAAAAACTTAGCATGCTTTCTTCGGTTTTCCTGAGACTGTTCTGTCCATTGAAAAAAAATCTAGCCTAAGCTTCTGAATTTATGTTCATTTGGGACTATACTTACTTTACCTGAATTTCTTTTTATCGTTTCCGAGGCTCAATCTGTGCTAACATACTCGGAAAATATATTTCAAATTTGAACTATACGCAAATCGATTGCCAAAAAGACACAAAGAAACCCAAAGTAACGCTCTTCTTTTAATTTATGAAAGTCACTGATTATGTAGAAATCACCAAATTTAATGAAAATAGCCAGAAATCACCAAATTAAAGAAAAAATCACCAGAATATCACCAAGACAGTGAAAAATCACCAGCGTCGGCAAGCCTGCAGAATCCTAACTCAACATTACTAAAATACCAAATAATATCGTTCATACGAAAATATGTTATAAAAAAGAGATAATAACAACTAATTGAACAGTTGCCGATAGCAGGTATTCACACCAATGATATTTAGAATGATTGGATCTTCCAGAAAAACACGAGGAACAGGATTTACATTTTTAGGACTTGAAATATTAGCTGCGTTTGTTTTCAACCGTTCGTCGTTCTTAGTACTAAAAAGATTTTCTCGGTTTTACTCTTAAATTGCGTTTTATTTCGCCGTTCTAAGAACTTCGTTTTAACTGAAAAAAAATTAAACGGCTTATAAGATCTTTCCTTAGCCAGATAAAATTTCAAAGTCACAGATAAAATTTCAATCAACCAGCACAACAAAAATGGAAAATATACTTGTGAATATAGCAAAACAAGCAATAGAGTTACTAGAGGAAAGTGACTGTTGAGTGACTGTTGCACCGTTCTATAGAGTGCAAATGGGAACTCTTGCTTTTGAATGCTTATGAATGGGCATAGACATTAGATTAGTTGAAATGGGGGTGCAATCCTAAATAGTGGACTCCACATAGGGACATGTTAAGAAAATATTTTTTACACCATAATATGGACAATACTCATAGTTGTGGCATTTAGCCTAACACTTAATCAGCCGAATTTCCTTTCTAAATTTTAAGCTTAAGACGTTTTTGAACAATTGAACATATTCCTAAGGGTATTGAAAACCTGGGTTAGCTGGAGTTTCTCAGTATTAGTTGTAATCTAAGATATCTAGAAATTCCTCCATGATGTTTCCAAGTGACCCCTAAGGAATTTTTGTAAGTTTGGAAAGCAATTTATCCCAAAAATGCCTCCAGAACTTTCTGAAGATTTCAAAAACTGTGCCACATATACAAAAAACAAAATCACTACCATTTTTTAGATGAAAGACCCCATCAACAAAATCTACAAAATTAAATATCAATAAACTTGTTTTCTGTCATGTTTTTTTTATTTTAAAACTTGGTGCCCAAAAGTAAAACTAAAGTTGTTGAACGGAGTATGAGGCTCAGTTTCGTCGTTCTAAGAACGACGGTACTAAGAACGAAGAACGGCATTTCAAAGAACGGCTTATAAGCGAAACATTTCATAGAACGGCGAAAACGAACGGCTTAATTGTAAAACAGAGGATTTGATTTCCATAGAACGACGAAAACGAACGCAGCTATTGTTGAAGAAAGGATTTATTGAAAATCTATCCAAGAAAAATCTAAAATGGGCCTATCATAAATTTTACCCTTAAGGGTAGCATCCAGGTGCCAAACACTGTGCTGATAGACATTTCAACTTTATTAATTAGGGAAAGAATTTGACAAGAGATAGACAAGTAAAAATAACTGAATCGTTTTTAAAGGACAAATTATGTCATGGGAAGATGTTTTTGAAATCCCCCTTCCCCCCAAACTCAAAGTACCTTCCCACAACATACCTTAGCATGTAGATCCATCCCTGAAAGTTTCATTTTCCTAACCCAACCCCTTTCCAAGATAGCCAAAAGTAACTAAAGTAGAATTTTACTGAATTTACTTATCCTCCTAGTTGGATATATATTAGAACTGTCAAGACTTGGTATTATCCACCTAGTTAGATGTTCATGCTGTGCCTAAGAGAAATGGGTCAATATCTACGAAATCATATTAGGCTATTGTGTTAGGAATAAAGTGAATACACCATTCAATGCCTTTTTTTATGCTGATTACAAATATAATAAGCATTTCTATTGGAAATGAATTTCAGCCCCCCCCCCCCTATATAGGCTATACCTAACCCTGAATTGGCCTATATAGGGGGGGGGGCTGAAACTCATTTCTGATAGAAATGCTTATTATATTCATAATCAGCATAAAAAAGGTATTGAATTGTGTATTCACTTTTGTCCTAACTCAATAATATAATTTTGTAGATATTGACCAAGAAATGAATTATCTGGCTAGTTGGATACTAACCCCAAGCTGCTTAGAGAATCTTCTTATCTGCCTAGTTAGATAGGCTATATATTATGAACGCTAAGCTACATTATTATCCAACTAGGTAGATATTCTGTATATTACATATACAGTTAAATATTCAGCTAGGTAGATAAAGGTGTAAGAGTCTTAGAAATGTTATTACCTATCTGTCTAGCATGATATTTTATCTTGATACTAAGTGCAGTTGGATATTATTTTTACATTTCTATAGAATGTAATTTTTTAAGAATATCCATTGGGCACCTTCCCCTGATTACAAATATAATAATCATTTCTATTGGAAATGAATTTCAGTCCCCCCTATATATGCCAATTCAGGGTTAGGTTAGGTTGTAGAAATGTAGGTAAAGTTCTACAAAATCATATTATTGAGTTAAGACAAAAGTGAATACTCCATTTGATGCCTTTTCTTATGCTGATTACAAATATAATAATCATTTCTATTGGAAATGAATTTCAACCCCTCCCCTATATATGCCAATTCAGGGTTAGGTTAGGTATATATAGGGGGGGGGGCTGAAATTCATTTCCGATAGAAATAATTATTATATTTGTAATCAGCAAAAAAAAGGCATTGAATGGTGCATTCACTTTATTCCTAACTCAATAATATGATTTTGTAGAACTTTACCAAAATATATACCCTGAATTGGCATATATAGGGGCTGAAATTCATTTCCAAAAGAAATTATTACTATATTTTGTAATCAGCATAAAAAAAAGGCATTGAATAGTATATTCACTTTATGTGTAAGTCAATAATATGATTTGGTAGAAATTTACCGTAATGTCTCCCCTGGCTGGAAGTTCCCATTTCCTTTAATCTTTCTTTATGACATCCTCTCACCCCAGACAAGGACAAAACTGCTTTCCTTTTAGCCCTAGACAGCTGGCCAAACAGGCAAATCTGTGGCAATTTGTCATCCTTCTTCTGCAGAATGTGCCCTATGCCATCCCAACCTTTCTTTCATTATAGCCATAGAAAGCAGGATTGAACCACATTTTTTGTACAGCCCACTGTTTTGAAATATGGTCAGTCAGCCAGAAACCCAGAACAATCTGTAGGCATTTCTATGGAAAACATCTAGCAAATTGTCATCCACTTTTTGGAATTTTCTTTTAGGTTTGTATATAATGATGGGATCATTAGGGAGGGAAGGTTACTTTGTTGTCCAGATGACAACTAATATATTGAAAAAAAACATGAAATGAGAACATTGTTTTTTATTTTATTAGCCTATCATGTTTTTTAAGAAGTGCTGCTAGACTAAAATTTTACCATTATTTGGAGACTAATTTACCCTTCTATTCTTAGTGATGTGTGCACTCACAGTTTCAAGTAGCCCAGCCTATAATAAATAGATAGGCCAGGGTGAAAGCCCATTGACAAAATAAAGTTTTGTTGGGGAGAAGCTACCTGTCAACTAGTTGAAAAATGAATTGTTTTCTGGGGCAATGTTTGTTTCCAGCTAGTTGGCAAATTTCAGTGTTGCTGAGGAGAAGTTTATTAGTCAGCTAGTTGGAAAATAAATTGTTTTCTAGGGCAATGTTTGTTTCCAGCTAATTGGCAAAATTAAGTATTGCTGGGGATAAGTTATTAGTCAACAAGTTGGAGAATGAATTGTTTTCTGGGACAATGTTTCTTTCCAGCTAGTTGGCATAATTAAGTATTGCTGGGGAGAAATTGCTAGTCAACTGGTTGGAAAATAAAAGTTTTGCTGGTGAAACATTTCTTGTCAACTAGCTGGCAAATATAGGTTTTTCCTATAGGGATGGGCAAAATTTTCCAGCTAGATGGCAAAAATATTTTTTAATTATAAGGAGATTGGATAGTACCATTTTATGTAAGCTTATAAACTAAATTTTTCCAATAGTCAAAGAGTGGATATCCACAAATGACAAATGGGGTGCAATATTTGGTAAATTTTGCAGTTCAAATTATTGTCTTACAAATATAGTGAACATACCACTTGATGCCTTTTCTTATGCTATTTATGAATATAATAATTGCTTCTATCAGAAATTCAAATTTAAGCTCTTGAAAATGACCAAAATAGTTCTAGTTTTTGGGTGTAAAAAGGTTTAAAACATCTGTTTTAAACTTACTGTTTCATTATAAATCTTTTTTTTGGGTGTAAAAAGGTTAATGGTTTCATTTTAATGTTTATATAATCCACAAGCACTGATTATCCACAATTAAGTTGGATAAATGAAAGTCTGATAAATAAATTTAGCAATAATATGCTGTTTTCTTCTTCCTTGAAGCCAAATGTTCAAGAATGTATTTTCAACAAAAATATCAAAAATATTAAAGCTGATGGAAGAAGGTTTAGCCATGGAAAAGTGGTACAGCCTTCTTCACTGTTTTTGGTGCTTTCTTGACATAGCATTAACATGGGGGATTAGCCCCTCTTTTTGAAACTCCCTGGTTTCTGTTCTGCCAATAAATTGTGGATTTCTTCCACCATAAAAAAGTGAACTTTTCATTGCAGGAAGAAAGCTAAACAAATCATTTGATGACTAGCATTTTTGGCCTAGAATGTCTTAATCATAATGGACATTTAAATTGTGGCTATTCTTGGCTTGGAACAAAAGAATGCTTTTGTCTAGATAGCCAAATTGTTTAAAATAGACTGAAGGCCAAATAACTATAATTCCAGGTTTTGCAAATGATGCCCCCCCCCTGCTTTTCAGGGTAAGGGCTATAAGTTATGCTAACTGCTCATTGTTATTATATAAGGTATTATGGGCCTTTAAAATAGAAATCCACAATTTATTGGCAGAACAGACACAAGGGAGTTTCAAAAAGAGAGGCTCATCCCCCATGTTAATGCTATGTCAAAAGAGCAACAAAAACAGAAAAGAAGACTGTACCACTTTTCTGTGGGCCAAACCTTCTTCTGTTGGCTTTATATATATTTTCAATAGCCTTAAAAAAGGCAATGAATGGTATGTTCACTTTATTTGTAAGTCAATAATATGAAGTGCAAATAGTTACCCAATATTTGATGCCTTTTTTTCATCTTCACTTTGTTCTTACTGCCAAATAAAGACCATTAAAAACAACAATAGGCTAATATTTCTCATGTAAACTAGGACTAAATCTCTAGACCATTGACTGGTAAAATTCTATCCAAGGGACTTTTTTCTGTCTAAGAAAGTAGGATTAGTTGTGTTAGGTAGGCTAGATGAAATAATCAGGAATGGATCTAGAGCCTCAATGACCCCTAGGAAGGTATGTTGAAGTCTAGAAAATGGTTAATATTTAGCTATTTATATTTTGACTTACAAATAATGCAAATATAACACTCAATGCTGTTTTTTTATCCTCTGTACAAATATGATAATTGCTTCTCTTGGAAATTCAAATTTAAGCCTTTTTTTGAACCCTTGAAAATGACCAAAAAAAATTTCTAGTTTTGGGTATAAAAAAGGCTTAAACCTTGGATTTCAAACATAGGGTAAAGGTACCAATGATTTGACAGTGCAATTTTGAAACTGCTCTTGAATTTTTCCTTCAAAACAGAGTAACTCTGCTTAGCCATAACTTGGAGCGCCATCTCTTGAAGCTGTTTTTGTATTTCAACATTAGGAAACGTTGACACAATATCTGGTAGACCCAGATAAGAAAAGAACATTAAATTTAGTCAGTGTCCTGTTTTTGACAAGAAAGGAGCTCCCAACAATTTTTCAGGTATGCAATGTTCAAACTGGTGTTGCTTGGTTATTTATTGGAAAAAAAAGTTCGGATTAGCACCAATGCATCAAGATACAACAGATTTTATCTGAATTCTAGTCACATTAGCTTTTTCTTGATAAAGTTAAATTAAAATGGCAAGAAATATTACATTGTCAAAATTAGGTTCCAAGTGTCAAAATTCTTGTTTAATGTAGTGGAATAACAGGAGCACTAAAAATGTTCCTTTAGTCAAATTCAAATGTAAACAATGGTTTCTATAAATTGATTTATTTCTTTTTCAAATATCTTGTACTAACCTTGTAGAAATTTTTGACAGACAGCAACAGGCCCTGTCAAAATATAGGTGACTCTGTCAAAACTTCACTGAACATGTAAAACAAATGAGAAATAATTGGTGTCAAAATTCCAGGGTCCACTGACAAAAATATAGCTGTCAAATTTATGGGTGCCCACTACTGCCAAAAATTGCAGAGGTTCATATGGAAGTCATTTTTCCTTTCCTTAGCACTTATCAATGAAACTAAAAAAAAATTCTTAAATTTGGGTTGGAAGTTGAACCCCAGCTTGACAAGTAATATGCCATTTTCTTTAGCAACAAAAAAAGCAAGATGCCATATTTTGTCAGTAGGATTCTGGACTTTCCTGGCAAAAGACAGTCCAAACTAAAATTTTTCAAGTGGATTAGAATTGCAGATCACACTTTGAAATGGCCAAATGTTGATGACATTTACACTGTCAATAATGAACAAATCTTTGCTGGGCCATTAAAACTGACAGGAAGTGGTCCATTCCAGATAGTGTTTGGAGATGCTATGCCTGTGGCATATATGCAACACTTAGAAAAAAGAAGATTTATGTGATCTAGGTCACAATATCACACTCCTTATGATTAACCAATTTTGTTATACTAAATACTATATACTTGAATAAATTTTATTAGCTTTATTAATTCTACTTTTTGAAGTGTTTTATACATTAAATGAAGTTGTGGAAAAACAAAGAGACAAGAATATACATGTCAATAAGACCAGGTTCCGCCCACAGATATTCCCCAAGTATTTCGAATTGTGTCAAATACACCAGGTTCCACCCACAGGTATTCCCCAAGTATTTCAACACTCGTCAAATGGGTTCTGACTTGCGTCAAAAACAGGTAACTTTTTTTGTGTGTCAAATTTGTAGGAGAAAATGCTCTAATTTTGGAAAATTGGAGTTTTTTACCCTTTTCAGATAAAACTTCAAACTTCTCATCAAACAATTAGATTCCTAGAAGGTTTTCCTAGGTACTGAAACCCTTTTCAAACCAAAAGTCTTTAAATTAGGACTTATGGAGTTGAAAAACTTTTTTTTTTTTTTTACAAAAACTGTCAAATCATCAGTACCTTTACCCTACTATTTGATTATAAATTTATTTTCTAAAGTTATATAATTCAAAAGCTTTGCTTAATCATGATTAAGTTGAATAAAATATTCCAAAAAATTTTTTCATCTGCCATGTTTCTTCTGTTGGCTTTGATATTTTCCAACAAATAGGTGAAATGGTAGTTTTAAGCAGCCTAACAGAACAAGAAGAAAACATGGCAGATTTGTTTTGATTTTGTAAATCAACTTAATCTTGATAAATCAATGCTTATGAATTAATCAACTTTAACAAAATGGAAATAGTAAGTTTGAAAAAAAAATGTTATAACCCATTTTTGTAAAATAATGAAAAAAAATATAGAATTACATTATGATTTTCATGGGTCCTAAAAGGCTTACAATTGGATTTTACAGTTATTATATTCAGAAAGAGCATAAAAAATGGCATCTGGTGGTATGTTCAATGTATTTTTAGGTCAATGATATGAACAAGAAAACACTTACTAAGAAATGTGTTGTAGGCTCATGGATCTGGAGCCTCAATGACCCCTAGGAAAGTATTTTGAAGTTTTGGAATGTGTTGTAGCCCTACCTTATACTTATGATGATCACTGCGCTATCTGTGAGCAACACTTGGCCTTTTCTAATTTTAGGTCACTCTCTGGCCATGAGGGGCTTGTTTAGTGGAAAAAGGATTTATTTCTCCATTTGTGAATAAACAATTAAGAAAATCAACACCCAAAATTCAATTTGATATTGTTTTATTTTTTTAATCATTTGTGTTAAGCAATTCTGTGAAACTAATGAACAAGTTTTATAAAGCATACTGTTTGCTATACTTAGGTATTGTCCAATATAAGTAAAATTTAACTGAACTGTAAGGATAAAAAACCAAAAAGGTAAAGGCTTGTACCTAAGTTATGCCCTAAACCTTTGCAAGATTGCACTCAACAACTTCCGTTTCTTTGCAATCAGATGAACAGGTCTATAGCAATGCATATAGGAGAGAAAGACACACAGGCCTGCATTAGGTTTTACATATCTGGATATTTTAATATAACTTGTTTAAAATTAATTTTAAGTTAAATGCACTTTATTATTCAAGTTTTAAATTATTAGATATAAGTGAGCCAATCAGAGTTGGATCTCAATCAAGGCTGTACCCAGGGGGAGGGGGGGGTGGCCCCCCCCCCCCTCCAAAAAATGTTTGTCTGACAAAATGCTGCACACTCAGTCCTTGCAACAAAATATGCTTGAACTTGACCAGTCAATAAGACCTAGAGGACACACCATGAAGCTGTACTGAAAAAAGCCAACACCAGACTACAGAGCAACTTCTTCCCAAATAGAGTTGTGGGGTTCTGGAACTCCCTAAGCAAAGGAGTAGTCTCAGTGCCTAGTGTGGAGGCCTTGAAGGGAGTTGTGGACAAAGATTGGTTGTCCAGGCCATGGCTTCAAGAATGGGATTCAGCTAACACATTGGCCCAACATCTTGACTAAGCAGCACCTACAGGATAATTCCTCATTTGCTGAACAATGCAATTTAAGTTAACATAAGAATCTGAATAAAATCAAAGCAGGTAATGTGGCAATGCAGAAGTTGGGCTTTTTCTTTTATTATCTTGTCTGTATTCTCTTCTATTAGCTCTTTGAGTACTTTAACAATAGTGTCAAAGTGGGTTCACAATACTGTCAAACTCTGACCTGAACAACCATCTAGTCATTGACAGATTCTCAAGCTTCAGTATTGGTCCAGCCCTCTCAACTGCTTGTTTCTAAGCAATGGCTCGTTTCATTTGATCTTTAAAAAAGATATGCAGTTCCTGTAAGATTTTGAATATTTTTTGGACTATGGAGGTTTTGCTGCAGGTGTGCTGTGCAAAGAGATTCTTTCTATAAGCTTTGGAACAAATTTAGCATGTTTGCCTTCCCAGTTCAGTTCAAATGTGTTCATTGACAGCTTGTCAAATAACAGACAAATTGCTTGTATATCATAGCTTTGAAACATAACCACCTCTGCTTGTGCCTTCCTTTTCTAATACCCTCCAGATTTTTTTTCAGATATAATGTATAGCCAATTTGATTCTTTTGGTTGCTTATTTGGCAAATAGGTTGCAAACATCCTTCTCAACAGCTAAAATCAATTTAGGCTTGTTGTTTTTGTGAAAAAAAGATTGATTCATTCACGATAATCTTTGTTGAATATATTCATGCATCCCAACACTTCATTTTACTTGGTTAGCTCTTTCATTAATCTGATGCTTTGCACTTGAGATCAATCATCCAACACATGTAATTTGTGAATTTTGAAACTAACATGTTGTTACCTTGGATGGGCATTGCTCTCTATACCACCCACAGCTCTTAACCATCTAACCACCTAGCCTTTCAGAAAGCGTAACCATAAACTTAACACTGGATGTAACTGGTTCTAGTTTCTACCAAATGAGGGTTTCACCTAATCTTTTGAGTCAGTTAAACCCATGCATTTAACAACTGAGATCAGAATTTTTGGAGATATCATGTCAGTATTTTTGTGTTCCTTATTTAACCAAATGAAAAGTTGTGATGTTGTCAGTAAAATCACTAAAATGTTGGTAGAACTGCTATACTTACCAACCAAGATCAAGATTACAGTACATGTCTTGTCATTATTTTCATATTCTTTATTTAACCAAATGAAAATTTTGGCACTATCCATGAAGTCACAAAAAAAAAAACTGAATATACCAACCTAGATTGAGAATTTATTAGATTTCCATCCAGTATTTTCATGTTTTTGTTCAACCAAATGTAAAACTCTGGTGCTATCTATAAAATCATGAAAGGAGTCAGTAAAACTGTTGTGTTCACCAACCAAGTTCAAGATTTCTGTAATGACATGTCAGTATTTTTATGGTTTTCATTTAACCAAGCAAACATTTTTGGCAGCATTGGCAAAATCACAATTTTACCTACTCATTTGGTTTTTACCAATTGGCCAACACCATTAAGGAGGGACCCCCCCCCCCCTGTACATGACGACCCTGCAGGCTTGTAGCGTTTGATGGGTGACATTGGACGTATGGTAATTGATTTCATATATTTAAAGTCAAGTCAGCATCAAAAGTCAATACTTTTTATATAATAATTGTTATCAATTCCACTTTTTAGAGTTTTGGTTAATATTGTGCCAAGTTGCTCCTTACTTTTTTGCTTAGTTGATACTTACTTAGCTGATCCTTATTTATGTGCTTTTCTGGAGACAGCCTTTGGATATATAGCCAAGATATTCATTAATGGTTAAGCAAAAGAAAATTACCATCTTAGATTAGTGAGAGAGAGAGAGAGAGAGAGAGAGAGAGAGAGAGAGAGAGAGAGAGAGAGAGAGAGAGAGAGAGAGAGAGAGAGAGAGAGAGAGAGAGAGAGAGAGAGAGAGAGAGAGAGAGAGAGAGAGAGAGAGAGAGAGAGAGAGAGAGAGAGAGAGAGAGAGAGAGAGAGAGAGAGAGAGAGAGATCATTTTGTTATTTAATATTCGCTTTGTGTGTTTCTTCAGTATTTTCGTTTGGCCTTTAAAAACCCCATTTTGATCGTTTTCTTTCTTTGTGTTAAAGACAAATGACTTATTTTTTCTAGAAATATTTAGTAAATTGCTTGAGTTTTACTTCAGATTTAACTTTTAAATTCCTTTAGAAGGTAATTACTTAATATTTGATTAATTTTTTTAATTGATAAATAGAATGCTGTTACATAATATCTGTTTTGATCTAATTTTAGATCTATTTTCACAATTTTTCCTAAAAATCTATTTTCAAATTTTCAAGTCCTAAAAGTAAAAACATCTAGATTACCCTCTTGGAAAAACATGATGACATGTGCATAATAAGCCTACACTTTGTAGTGTTTAAACATTAAAATTATTAATTTAAACATTAAAATTATTAATTTAAACATTAAAATTATGTCATTATTAGTCATCAATCCTAATATATTTTGTATTTTAGGACTCTTGGCTAAAATCTGTGTTGTATCCAAGTTTCGATGATAGTATTATACTTCTCATAGTTTGCCTTAACTCCGTTCCAAAATCTTCCATGGACTTGGCACAAATTCTGAAAATGGCCGATCCCATCACAGTTTCTGAGGATTCTTTCATTAAAAAACGGTAAGTTGTACAGTTAATTTTTGTGCCAGAATAAAAGAAAAGCTACTTTGTTCTAGAAAATAATTATTCCTTTTTTTCCTTCTTGCTCATTAAGTGATCTTAACAAAAAAAAAAAAAAAAATTAACTGCATATGTACTTGAATCTAACGATTAAGAGCTGAGGGGGTGATAAAGTGACTTCTTTGTGATGTAAAACACATTTAAATTCAATTTATTAGCTTTAATTTTTAAGTTTGGTGAGACAATTAAATCATCCAGTTGAGGAATTTTCTGTCAATCCTCTCTGTGCTGATATGATGAACGAAATATTTCTATCAAAGCAGGGGTAGTTATGGGGGTTTAGATGGGAACATCTAATCATAATACATGTAAGAGATAAACAAGATTAGTTGAATTCAGCTGCTAAAATTTGGGAGACTGTATTTTGTATATTATGTTATGGGAATAATGTTAGAAAACTGTATGTTTGGTAATTAATTTAGACTCCTATTGATTGTATTGTTTTGAAGTTTTGATGTTAAGTTTTGATGACACTGTGTTTACAGCAACATCATCTTGCAAAAATGTTTTATTGAAAAGGCTAATAAGGCCCTAAATGAACTGGCAAGTCATATTAGATTTAGTTGTCTATCTTTGAGGTTTTTAAGACGAATTTCATGACTTTTTGTAGAATTGGTACTCCCATTATTTTAAAATTTAAAATTTGTCTGAATGGTGTATTCTTAAATCCAGCTTATGGTGTTAAATATTTAGGATTTATCTTGATTGCAATTGGAGTTCGAAACAACACTATGAAGCAATAGCAGCAAAAGTGGCAAGAGGATTGGGTCTTCTAAGAAGGCTAAGGAATGAGCTTCCACCAAGAATTCTAAAGAGCCTCTATCATTCTCTTATCAATCCGTATCTTTCTTATGGTTGTTTGCTGTGGACTAGTTCTTTTGTGTCAATTTTTAAAAAGAGTCCGAATTTTACAAAATAAAGTTGTTCATGCCTTAGAAGAATATGAGAGACTAGAAAATAGCACTTTGAGTTGCTTCACTAAAATGAAAATTCTAAACGTTTATAAGTTAAGAGATTATCAAGTAACTGTTTTTGTTTATCAATGTCTGAATCGATATTCGCCGGAGTGCTTTTGGGAAAATTTTTAAGTCTAACTCGTTTTATCATTGTTATGAAACTAGATATTCTTCTGGGATAGTGTCTGAGGCTCGGAGTACTCAACGAGGATCTTTATTTCTGCTTTTTGTAGGAACACAGCTGTGGAATTCTCTCCCGGAGTGTATATAAAGGGGGCAGATAATTTTATTCAGTTCTAGAGTGGGTTGAAACCGCTACCTTCTGGGAAGTTGTTAATTTTTTTTTTTTTTGCGATTTAATTTATAAGAGAAATGTGAATATATATTAGTAGAATATAAGGATGGAAACAAACCATCATATACAACCCAATGAGCTTCCCCAATGATTGTTGAAAGATTATGTAAGCGTAATTTTTGTTAATAAAATATTTCTCTCTCTCTTTCTACTCTCTCTCTTTCTCTCTCTCTCTCTCTCTCTCTCTCTCTCTCTCTACTCTCTCTCTCTCTCTCTCTCTCTCTTCTCTCTATCTCTTTCTCTCTCTCTGTAAAATGTTAATTTTTTTATTTTTTATTCTGTTGACTTGAATAAATCGACGGGAGGGAGGGAGGGCCAGGGGTCAGTTCGCATGATTTATCATTGTGCCTTTGATAATTTTTGGGGGAGGGAGGGGTATCAGGCCATGGAGGACCAGGGGTCAGATCCCATAAGTCTTGGAATGGAATATTGTTAATTAGTCGGTTTTATTTTGGTGGGGGAGTCGGGCCATGGAGGACCAATGGTGAGTTGCCATAATTTTTAGAATAAAATATCTTAATTTTTTTTGGGGGGGAGATGGGGGGGTCGGGCCATGCAGAGAAGGCTAGGGGTAAGCTCGCTTGTATTTTGGAATAAAATATCGTTTTTTTAGTGGGGGTATAGGTTGGCTTATCTGATCTTTTTTTTTATTTTCAAAACTTCACATAAGAACCTTATATGCCCTCTGGACATCATACGACATTTGCCCCAGGGATCTGTGGGTTTGTGTTGACCCTGGAGTTTTTGTTAGCCGATCTTTTGACTTATTGTAACAAAATAGCTATCTCAAAAATTCGATCGGATGGATTTGAGGTAAAGAAGGCAGGAGTGCCAGTTTCCCTCCGGTCCCTTGTGATTCTTAAACAGGGAACTAGAACTATTAATTTCCAATAGAATGAGCCCCAACGAAGTTATACGATCATCCCTTCCATAAAAACCGTATATGCCCCTGGGTCCCAGGGGGCTGTGTAAACCCCGGAGTTTTTACTATATTTTGCCCATTTGTCTTTTCTCTATCCTTTTCTCTAGTCTTTTCTTTTTAAATCTATTTTGGATAAAATGGACATCTCAAAAATTTGATCGGACGTATTTGGGGAAAAGAGGGTCTGTTGTGGGAGGGGAGGGGGCTAGTTGCAATCAGGTTACTTTTGACTCTCAAAAAAATGAACTAGAAATTCCAATTTACATTCGAATGATCCTCCTCTGAAGTTTGTGCTACCATCCCTTCCATAAAAACCTTATATGCCCTGGGGGCATAACTTACAAAACTTGTCCCTAGGTTCTGAGGGGGGGGGATATGTTATCCCTGGAGTTTTTGTTATGTGATTTTTGGTCAATTTAATCCAGCAACTCGTTCTATGTTATGAATTTCAAGTTTTAATTCGTTCTATGTTTTTGAATTTTGTTGAATGTTTCTGGTTTTGTTTTCCTTTATGAAAAAGTAGATTTTTAAAAAAGATTTGTGAACAAACCTGCACATATATCTGATTTTATGTGTACATATAATGTCTGTATATTTACATTTTTTACACGTAACTAAAGAGAAAAAAAATTGTTAGATTTGCTAAGTAAGCTTTACTGTTTAATTTTTCTATGTCCGTTTAATCTAACTTTTGTTTTAGAAGTTGAAGATGCTTTACCAGGTCACAGCGAGAATCCCTTTCATTTTCCGAACCTTACTTTGTCACCAAAATGTGAAGATGTTCCTTTGCTCAATTTGCCTGGCATTTCAGGACCATGTAAATTTGAATATGACACCCAGGAATCCAAATGTTCTATCAACGAAGGTACATCAGAAACATTCTGTTTTGTTGACTGAAATGATTGAATAATATTTCTATTGGACAATAATAGAACAAAGGGGCTTAATCTTAAGATGGAGCTTTTTTCTTATTCCAATGTGCAGGTATTTGCCAAACCGTTTGTGGTCTTTCATGAACATTTTTAAATTTTCACTTTAAAATGGTTTGGTAGGTTTTATTATCAAACAATTCGTGGTAACGAACTGTAAGTAAGAATCAGCCCGCCTCAATAGTAGCCGAATCTTCAAAAACGGAATTTTGATACCAATAGATACAGCAAAAGGATCGAATTTTTTATGCTGATTTCAAATATATAAGTTTCATTAAGTTTAGTCTTACGCATCAAAGGTTACGAGCCTGACAAAATTTTCCTTATTTTCGGAAAAAAGCGTGAAGCATCCCTTAAGTCATAGAATCTTACTAAAAATCACACGATCAGATTCAGCGTATCAGAGAACCCTAACATTGAGTTTTCCAGCTTCTATCTGCAAAAATGAGGAATTTTTTATTTTTACCTGAAGAAAGATCATGGATGCGTGTTTATTTGTTTTTTTAGTTGTTTGTTTTTTTCCCAGGGGTAATTGTGTCGACCCAGTGGTCCTATAATATTGTGAAAAGGCTCATTCAAATTGAAATTAAAAGTTCCTGTGCCCTTTTTAAGTGACCAGAAAGATTGTAGGGCAACTAGGTCTCCTCCTCACCCCTTTTCCCCCCAAAATCGTCCGAAAAAAATTTCAGATAGCCATTTTATTTACCATAGTTGAAAGGCCTAATAAATATGCCTTTGGATATACCATGACCCGCCCCCCCCCCCCCCTCATAGCCCCATGGGAAAGGTCTTTAAGTTATAAAAATTGCCCATTGTTTACGCATAGTATTTATTGTTGGGAAGCATGCATGCATTTTAGGGTGACAAATTTTCTGCTGAGGGTTTTTCCATAGGGAAACTTTCAACGGGGAGGAAAGGTTCCAGGGGGCGAATTTGTCATAGAAAATTATACACTGGGGAAATTTGCCCGAATTCCTATACATATTTTTTTTTTCTCTTGCTTTTTCTTGTCCGTATCAATTTTACGCGTGGAGTTGTTAAGGGTAATTGCCTGGGTAAATTTTCACCAGGATTGAATTGTCTAGAGGATATATTCATGGGTAGGGCATTTTTCCATGGAGGTGAGGCCAGATTTCTTGGTATTATTTAAAAAAACTATCAGAAATTAAACATAAAATAAAACATGTTATTTCAATGGGAAGTAAGGAGCAACATTAAAACTGAAAACGAACAGAAACTTATTTATAGGAAAGGGGGTGCCTCCTCTTCAACACCTCGCTGTTTATGTTAAAATTTTTAAATCTTTCCCAATTCTTGAAGATGGACTTCTGTAAAACTATGTTTGTTTAATTGGAACAATAAGAAGCTTTTTTCAAAAGTACTGAAAACCTTAGCGTAAAGAGCGAGTTGTTGAGGAAGAGGCCACAACTTTCATATACGTGATAATTTCTATTCGTTTTAAGTCTTAGTGTTGCTCCTTAATTCCAGTTGAAAAAACTTGCTTTTTTATTTAATTTTGCAATAAGATTGATAATAAGCCTTAAAACTACATCTTTACATAGATTATACAATTTGTATTGTATATATTTCTTTATAAATTTAGAGTTAAATCTGTCTATTATATTGATTTCAAGTTGAATTTGAAATAAGCAGAAAATTGGCTGTTGTGATTTGAACTGCATAGAGGCTAGACTGAACTGCCTGTATTGCTCGAAGAGCATAGCGAGTCCGATTAGATTTTTAAAAATGACGAAATTCACGTTTTCTTAGGTCGTTCAAATAATAGTTCAAATGTTTTTACTTTTATTTCTTTAATCAATCAAATAATGTTAACATTTTGATTACTAAATATCAGTATATTTATATTAAACTGACAATGCACATTTATTTGTATTTTTTTCAGTAAAGTACAAATTATGGTCTGGTCTTGGGTAGGCATAGGGTTATGAGCCCTACTCAGGTCAATTTCTGCTCATTTTCAGTTTGACTCGTTTATTTATTGTAATTTCTGTTCCTTTTGGGTTTCATTTATTTATTGATGCTTATTTGCGGTAGTTTCACGCTTGGTAGATCATTTAATTTTATTTTAGCTCATTTTTGGTTTAATGGAGTTCTTTACTTTTCTTTGAAAAACTTTGTTTTGTGGAAAAAGTTTCTTAAATTAGTTTTTGTTCGATTTATCTTGATATAGTCTTACCAGGAAAAAGAAAGTAATACTTTAAATCTTTTTGTTTTTTTTACGACTTTATAGTTTCGTATGCTGGAGAAAATGGAGTATGCTATTTGCATGCTGGAGAAAAATTTTCAGAAATTTTTAACAACATACGCCCTTTTAAAAATCTGGACGCAAACAGTTGTATTTAATTTAGTTTCATTTTTGACCTGAAATAGAAAACTTGATTCACAAAACAAATCTGTTTACTTTCTTTGATAGGTTTGATACACTTACAATATTTTGATTTGGTTAAATTTGAACGGCAGAAGTAGCCCCAAAAGTTTGAACATAATACCCTCAGTCGTTCTTGGGATACTGCTGAAATGCCTTATTGGGAAGTAGCATTAACACAGTGCATTTTGATTTAATCTTAAGGCAACATTTAGTTTGTAAACATAATGAGCAAATGGGAGGGTGGGCGTGGGACTAGTTGGCCTCCAATTACTTTTGACTATTAAAAAGGGTATTAGTCCTTTCTATTTTCAATCGAATGAGCCCTTTTCGAAGTTCCTACAACAACTCCTTCGATACGAAGTGCCCTGGTCTGCACAAAACAAAAATAATACATTGTACTCACATCAATCTTTACTATAAAAATGTCAAGCCTTCCAATCACTGTCGACTATTAAAAAGGGCACTAGCAATTTCAATTTCCAATCGAATGAGCTCTTTTTGAGTTTCTACGACAGTGCTTGCTCGAAACACCTTATATGCCCCAAGGGCATAATTTATAACCCTTGCCCTGAGGGCTGTGAGGGTTTTGTCTTCCTCAAATACCTAATTTACAGGACTTTCAATTACGTTAAACAAAACGGCTATCTCAAAATTTGATTGGATATTTTGGGGGAAATGATGGGCGTGGGAGGGGCGTTAGTTGCTCTCCAATCACTTTCAAACAATAAAAAAGGCACTAGCTCTTCGAATTTCCAATCCAATGAGCCCTTTTGAAGTTTCTACGACAACGTTTTCAATAAAAACCTTACATGCCCCCAGGGCATAACTTACAACCCTTGCCTTAAGGGTTGCGTGGGGGGGGGGGGGTTGTCATCCTCAAATACATAATTTCCGGACCTTTCAACTACGTTGAACAAAATGGTTGTCACAAAATTTTGATTGGATGTGTTTGGGGAAAGGGTGGGCGTGAGAGGGGGGTTACTTGCCCTCCAGTCACTTTCGACTATTAAAAAGGGCTCTAGCCGTTTCAATTTCTAATCAAATGATTCAAGAGAAGAGCTTTTTGAAATTTATACGACAACCCTTTCTATGAAAAAAAAAACAACTTATTTGCCCCCAGGGCAGAACTTACAACTCATTGCCCTGAGGGCTGAGGGGGGAGTGTCATCCTCAAAAACATAATTTTTGGAGTTTTTAACTACGTCGAATAATATGGCTATCTCAATATTTAGATATGTTGTGTTTGGGGAAATGATAGGTGTAAGAGGGGTTTTAGTTATCCTCCAATCACTTTCGACTGTTGAAAAGGGCACAAGCCCTTCTAATTTCCAATCGAATGAGCCCTTTTTGAAGTTTCCACAACATCACTATCTATTAAAACATTATATTTTCCCAGGGCATAACTTACAACTCTTGCCTTGAGGGGCTCTGAGAGGGTTATCATCCTCAAAGACTTAATTTCTAAGACTTTTAATTACCTTGAACAAAATGGCTATCTAAAAATTTTGATTGGATGTAGTTGGGATAAAGGTGGGCGTGAGAGGGGGGTTAGTTGCCCTTAAATCACTTTCTACTATTAACAAGGGCACTAGCCCTTTGAATTTCCAATCGAATGAACCCTTTTTCAAGTTTCTACGACAAAGCTTTCAATAAAACCTTATATGCCCCAAGGCATAACTTACAACCCTTACCCTGAGGGCTGTGGGGGGGGGGGGGGATTGTCATCCTCAAAGACCTAGTTGCCAGTTGTTTCAACTACGGTGAACAAATTGGCTATATCAAAATTTTTATTTGATGTGTTTGGAGAAAATGTGGGCGTGAGAGGGGGGTTAGTTGCCCTCCAATTACTTTGACCATTAAAAAGGGCACTAGCCCTTTGAATTTCCAATCGAATGAGGCTATTTTGAAGTTTCTACGACAACGCTTTCTATAAAAAAAAACCTTATATGCCCCCAGGGCATAACTTACAACCCTTGCCTGCAGTGTTGTGGGGGAGTGTCCTCCTCAAAAACATAATTTCTATCTGGAAATCACCTACGCTGAACAAAATGGCTATCTCAAAATTTTGATTGGATGTGTTTTGGGAAATTCTGGGCGTGGAAGTTGTGTTAGTGGCCTCCCAATCACTTTCGACTATTAAAACGGGCACAAGCCATTCCAATTTCCAATCGAATGAACCCTTTTCGAAGTTTCTATGACAATTTTTTCGATGCGAAGTGCGCTGGTCTAAAGAAAAAAAAATAATACATTGTGCCAACATCATTCTTTACTTAGGCAGCGCGATTCCGCTGCTTATGATAGACGGAAAAGTTGTCTCTGGTCACATGAGTTTATAATTATAATGAGAGGTCTCATTCAAACGGAAGTTAAAAGTTCTAGTAGCCTTTTTAAGTGACCAAATGATTGGAGGGCATCTAGGCCCCGTCCCACCCCTTTTCCCCCGAAATCTTACTGACCGAAACTAACCTGACCACCCCCCCCCCCCTCCACAGCCCCAGGGGAGTGGTCTTTAAGTTATAAAAGTTGTCCATTGTTTACGCATAGTGTTTGTTGTTGGGAAGCATGCATACATTTTAGGGTGGGAATACGAATTATCTGCTAGGTTTTTTTTCGCGGGAGGAACTTCATGGGGAGATAAGGTTCGAGGGGGTGAACTTATCACAGAAAAATTATACACTAGGGGAATTTTCCAGAACTCCTATAAAAATTGTTTTTTTTATTTCTTGCTTTCTCTTTTCTCTCTCAATTTTACGCGTTGTTAAGGGTAATTATCCTTAACAGTTGTTAAGGGTAATTTCCCGGGTAAATTTTCCCCGGGATTGAATTGTCCAGATAATATATCCGTGAAGAGGGCATTTTTCCGTGGAGGTTGTGCCAGATTTCATTGGACTATTTAAAAAATGATCAGAAATTAAATTTTAAAAACAAGTTTTTTCAACTGGAAGTAAGGAGCAACATTAAAACTTGAAACGAACAGAAATTATTTCGTATATGAAGGTGGTTCCCCCTCCTCAACACTCTCTGTATTTTTCAAATTTTACTCCTCCTCAGGGTGTACCTAGTGGTTTTCGATTTAGTTCGAAATACCCCTCAGTATCCACAGAAATTTGCACATTTAGACCCTTACTCTTTTGTGACACAACCAGGTCAGAACATTTTTCCCTTTCCCAATGACTAATCCTGTGTCGCCAATCATACATATTGTATAATCTATAAATTGTCAAATAATTTACCCTAAATAAGCGTATTCTTTCTTGTCAGTGTCCTATCAATTGCCCTCGCGTTTTTTCTTTAATTAAATAAAAAAAACAAGTTTTTTAAACTGAAAGTAAGGAGCGACATTAAAACTTAAAATGAACAGAAATTATTCCGTATATAAAAGGGGCTGTCCCCTCCTCAACGCCTCGCTCTTTACGCTAAAGTTTTTTATTGTTTTAAAAAATAAAGTTGTGAGACAAGTCAAACTTTAGCGTAAAGAGCGAGGCGTTGAGAGGGGACAGCCCCTTTTAGTCGGAAAATTTCTGTTCGTTTTAAGTTTTAATGTCGCTCCTTACTTTCAGTTTAAAAAACTTGTTTTTTTTTATTTAATTTCTGATCGTTTTTTAGTTAATGCCTAACCCTAACCTAATGCCTAACCCTAACCTAACCCCTAACCTAAAACCTTCCTCAACGCCTCGCTCTTTACGCTAAAGTTTTTTATTGTTTTAAAAAAATAAAGTTGTGAGACAGAGTCAAACTTTAGCGTAAAGAGCGAGGCGTTGAGGAGGGGACAGCCCCTTTTATATACGGAATAATTTCTGTTCGTTTTAAGTTTTAATGTCGCTCCTTACTTTCAGTTTAAAAAACTTGTTTTTTTTTATTTAATTTCTGATCGTTTTTTAGTTAATGCCTAACCCTAACCTAATGCCTAACCCTAACCTAACCCTAACCTAACCTTCCTCAACGCCTCGCTCTTTACGCTAAAGTTTTTTATTGTTTTAAAAAATAAAGTTGTGAGACAGAGTCAAACTTTAGCGTAAAGAGCGAGGCGTTGAGGAGGGGACAGCCCCTTTTATATACGGAATAATTTCTGTTCGTTTTAAGTTTTAATGTCGCTCCTTACTTTCAGTTTAAAAAAACTTTTTTTTTTTTATTTAATTTCTGATCGTTTTTTAGTTAATGCCTAACCCTAACCTAATGCCTAACCCTAACCTAACCCTAACCTAACCTTCCTCACGCCTCGCTCTTTACGCTAAAGTTTTTTATTGTTTTAAAAAATAAAGTTGTGAGACAGAGTCAAACTTTAGCGTAAAGAGCGAGGCGTTGAGGAGGGGACAGCCCCTTTTTATATACGGAATAATTTCTGTTCGTTTTAAGTTTTAATGTCGCTCCTTACTTTCAGTTTAAAAAAAAACTTGTTTTTTTTATTTAATTTCTGATCGTTTTTTAGTTAATGCAGCTTTTATTTTGGCTCGCCGTCATTGAATAAGTAAACAAAATTTGCATAAAATTTTACTTTTCTTTTGCTAAATGGCTGTCTCTAAATTTGGTTCTGACGTAATTTACAAATTAACTTACGTAACGAACTTCTATATTCGTATATTTTTCTTCTGGCAAAAAATACAAAGTTGCAGACTTTTGCAGATATGAGCTTGAAACCTATGTTATAGGGTTTTCTGATACGCTGAATCTGACGGTGTGATTTTCATTAAAATTTTTCACTTTTAGGGGATGTTTCCCCCCTCTTTAAAAAATCAGGTGAGTTTTCTGAGGCTCGTAGCCTTTGATGAGTAATACTAAACTTAATAAAATTCATATATTTAGAATCAGCATTATAAGCCCATTCTTTTGATACATTTAATTACGTATATGTTATTACGTATATGATGGGGTTCTCCCCTTTAGTCAATACCACGCTCTTTACGTTAAAAGTTAAAAAGGTTTTTAATTTACAAACCCCTGAATCACAAAGGCCGTTTAATTAGAATAGATAGCTCTTTTGAAAGCACTAAAAAAAAACTGTAGCGTAAAGAGCGAAGTATTGACTTGGGGGAGAACCCCCTCATGTACGTAATAATTTCTGTTCATTTTAAGTTCTAATGTTGCTTCTTACTTTCAGTTGAAAGTACTTGTTTTTTTTTTAATTTAATTTCTGATCGTTTTTTAAATAATGCTTGGAAATCCGGCGCCCCCTTCATAGAAATGTCCCTTACCCCAAAGAAACATCCTCCACGGAAAAGATTCTCCCGAGTAACCCCCTTCTCCAGCCCCCCTCCCCCCCTCCCACCAGAAAAAAAATTCTTCCTGAAAATGTCTGTATACTTCCCAATAACCAATACAATATGTAAGCAATGGGCAAAGTTCATAACTTGCAGCCCTTCCCCTGGGAACTGTGGGGGATTAAGTCATCGTAAAAGACATATTTATTAGGTTTTCGACTATGCTAAACACAATGGCTATCTCAAAATTTTAATTGGGTGACTTTGAGAAAAAAATGAGCGTGGGAGGGGCCTAGTTGACCCTCCATTTTTTTGGTCACTTCAAAAGGGCACTAGAACTTTTAATTTCCGTTCCAATGAGCCCTCTTACGATATTCTAGGACCACTGGGTCAATACGATTACCCCTGGGGAAAAAAAAACAAAAAACAAATAAACACGCACCCGTGATCTTTCTTCTGGCAAAAAATGCAAAATTCCACATTTTTGTAGATAGGAGCTTGAAACCTCTGCAGGAGGGTTCTCTGATACGCTGAATATGATGGTGTGAATTTCATTAAGGTTCTATAACTTTTAGGGGGTCTTTCCCCCTTTTTTCGAAAATGAGTCAAATTTTCTCAGGCGCGTAACTTTTGATGGGTAAGATTAAACTTGATGAAACTTATATTTTTGAAATCAGAATTAAAATCTGATTCTTTTGATGTATCTATTGGTACCAAATTCCGTTTTTAGAGTTTCGGTTACCATTGAGCCGGGTCGCTCCTTACTTACAGTTCGTTACCACGAACTGTTTGATTGTTTTTTTTCTTCCTCAACGTGATCATAAAGGCTATTGCTGAGAGTGAAACAAAGTTCTTCTTATGTGTCTGCTTTTTACCTTTTTTTGTCATTTTGTCTTCTAAAATCAGGTGATAACTTGAAACCCTGCTATTCAAATTTTGCTTTCTCAAGTTAAGGACCGCCTTCTAAACCTGTTTGCATTCTTCAAAAGATAACCGCCCTTTTTTGTACAGTAAGATCTCTTTTGCATAGATAATTTTCGGTAACCATACAGTCCGGCCTTAAAGGATTTATTCCTATTAATCAATCAATCAAGTTTATTATTACGCCAAAATATCCAAAAGACTAGCTCTGGCATGTCAGAAAAAAAAAGACGTTAATCACTGTGACATGTTATTATAATGTTTACAAAAGTATGGCACAAAAGAACGATCATTTCGCACACTACAATTAGCTGGGGGAGCTTAAATTTTTCTTTTCTCCAGTTTGACCCCGGTTGGGGCGCTGATTTTCAGGAGCTAACTGAAACTCTGGCAGGATGCTACGAAGAAATCCGAGGAACTTTGACGTCTTTGTTGTCTGCGTATTTTTAAGTTCAACGCATTGCATCCTGTCGCTCAGAAAAACTGGGTATCTGTCTAACAAGAAATTGTCGAGCTTTCATTTCAACTGTTTCAGAAACGACGATATAATGGTCTAAGAGATCAAACGCCTTGATCATGTCCCAAATAAGAACATCGACGTAAGAGCCAGGATTTTCAAGGTGGCTCAGGATTTCTTCCATCATGATGACAAGGTAGTTTATAGTGCTGTGATTGGGGCGGAATCCAAATTGCCGTGAATCAAGCGATTCTTTGACGTCGTCATAGAACCAGTCAAATAGAAAATTTTCGAAGATTTTTGAGAAGTTTGAAGTCTTCGAGATAGGCCGCAGGTCTTTAACTTGTCTCGGGTTCGGCATCTTTGGGATAGGGATGATCTACGCCTCCTTAAATTGCTGGGGGAAGGTTCCCTCAACAAGGCACTGATTGAAAACTACAGCAAGTGGTGCAGACAGTTCCTTCGAACACTGGGCAATGATTTTGGTGGGGACTTCGAAGGGACATGATGCCTTATTCTGGTCCATCTTGCGAATCTTTTTCTTGACTACTAGGGGAGTGATTATCGAGATTTCCATTCAGTGTTCTGTCGAATTCGGATGGTTGCTGAAGAGGTCAATGTTTAGAGCAGATTTCGGCGAAGTAGGAGTTTATTTCGTCTGTTGACAAGGATCTCCCCTCTTGATCAAGAACTTCGGAGTTCCGAGATTTACGACCGAGTAGTTTCTTGACTGTAGTGTGGAATTTCTTGGGATCTGTCGTCGAAAGTTGTTCAACTACTTTGGCTCCGTACTGTCGGTGGGCGGCTCGAGATTTGTTCACAACTACATTCCGCAACTTCCTTGCCTCACTCTGGTACCCATTGTCAAACAGTTGGTCACGCTCGTTTATTATTTGTCTGATCCCGTCCTTCATCCAGGGCTTTAACCTTTTTCTGATTTTCAGGAAAGCACTGTTGAAATCCTTCGAAAAGGTAGTCCAGAAGAAATTCAGTCATCTCGTTAGCTCCCTCGAGTCTCAGAAACTCAGTCCAGTTCGTCAAGGAAAGGTATTATCTGTAATTCGTGACGCCCTCTTTGGTGATGGAACGGTATTTTCTAATCTAATATTCATTTTTAGGCTTGTAGCCATTTGGCACCAGGTGAATAATTAGATGGTCTCCTCTTTCAAGTGGGTGCTGAGTTTCGGGCTCACGAAAGTAATCGGCTCAGTTAGTGAAGATACGATCGAGAGTCTTCTCTTTTCTGGTGGGACAGTTGACTATCTGTTTCAGGGATAGCGGCTCATACACCCACGATGAATTTATGTCATTAAAATCTCCGGCGATGATTATCGCAGCGCACGGGTATTTGTAGCGAATCCGGTCCGTGCAGTTTTGTCAGTAAGAGAGTAACTCTTCACGGAACGGTCCATTTAAGGGGTAATAAACGACTCCGTAGACAACGCACCCAAAGACACCTAGCCCATAGCCACTAGACCTCTAAAAAGCTCTTTCTCGGGACTGATATTTGCAGAATCCGAGATTTAATGGAAAATTTGCACAGAAAAACGGACGCATGCTCCATGATGGACTGGAATTCTGCCAGTGTCACACCGTGGTAGCAGATGGAAGTTGTACCCGTCGATTTCTACGAAATCTGCAGAGGCCACCCATGTTTTAGTAAATCCTTCGATGTCGATTTTGTCACGGCGTACGAAGTGTTTGAGCTCCTGAGTCTTATTTCCAAGGGACTGGGAGTTGATGAGCCCCATGTTAGGGAAAGAACTGAAAATATGTTTCTTTCTTCCAGGTTTGAGGGGAATCATTGCATTTACCTTGCCCATGACCTTGAGTGATTCTGCGTCAAAAATGTTTTTTTTTTGGTGGGCGCATTTATTTTATTTTTAGGTCAGTTTCTGGATTCCAGTTTGCTAGACCTTCTTTTTAGAAATTACACCATCGTCTCGAGGATGGTAACCAGAGGCATGGTAAGTTTACCTGGGATCTGCCGGTAAGTGTTCTTGCAGTATCGAGAGTTGGAGTTTGTCGGTTCTTGACGGAAGGGGTTTGGATAGTGGAGGTTGATTTTTGTGTTTATTGTACAATAGCTGCGTCTTCCATTTGTTTTCTGTTGACTGCTGCTGGTTCATTGCTTCATTGTTTATCTCTGTTTGTTGGTGGCGGACGTTGTCTGTGGCTGAGGAGCCATTCCTATAGAAAGTGCGAGTTCGAAAACATTCCCGTTGAAGTTGTTGCGGTGGGTGATGTTTCAGAGGATTTGTAGAGTTTTTTGGTCCTGTGGTTTCCACGTTAGCTTTGGCTGTTTGTTTAACTGGTGACGGTAGGTGGTAGTAATTGCAACGATTTCCCCTATTGCAGCGGCCTGTTGCAAACTTCTTGCATTTCGGGGATGAAGTTTTGCGCATTTGTCTGATTTGGCACCTTCACAACCACCTAAGCTGCAGTGATATTCACATATCGACCGTACTGCTGCTGAATGGGAATTCCTGCACCCGTTGCCCCATCTACAGTGTCCGTTTTTAAAATAAAAGCAATTTTTTTCTGCCTTTTTCTGAGTCTCAGTTGGAGAGTCGAGTACAATGACTGATTGATCCTTTTTCGGAAGCTCAGCCCTGGGTTTTGCCGAAAACTGGCAAGTCTCAGCTGTTCCTGTAGTCGGGGAGATTTGATTATCAGTAATTTGTCTTGTTTTTTGTACCTTCTTCACTTGTACTGACAAGGCGCAGTACCTTGCGTACGATAACTGTCTCGTGGGGATCAGTCATAGTACTCGTTCTCTTTTGTGTTGGTAGGCTGACCGTCCGGCTCTTATGGTGCCATCAGTTATTGTTGAGAAGCAGGGGTTTATTCGTCAGTCAGTAGGGGTTTATTTGGCTATGTACCAGCGTTTATTTACGGATCCAAGGGGGGGGGGGGCGTCTTGGTCTTTCAATGAGCCAGTACCAACTTTTAGTCTAGCCTACAAGCAAGAATATATACAATTAGTGTGAAGGCCAAAATGTGCCAATATGTTTTCAAAATATGTTTACTCAGCCAATATGTTTTCTAATTTGAAAATTCTTATTGCCTTTGAAGTAGACAGAATGTGGCAAGTACAATACTCAAATCACCTATTTCCAGCAGTTTAAGGAATAAAATCCCGCTGGTACCAACTCGGCCTCTTGTTTCTTTGACATTGTTCCGTTCTGCACAAACTATCACCAAAAAATACGCAAAAAACGGACGAGCCAACGTAATCGATGGCGTTTTAATATTTAGCATTTGGCAACTATGTCTATTGATGGCTGCAGATTCGGAAGAAGAAGAAGAAGGACATCGATTTAGCTTGACTTTGTTTACAAACATCAGCTGTTTTTATTATTGAACTAGCAGACAAAAGACAAGTCCCTTGGGAATGGAAAATAAACATTCTGTAACTTCAAGATGTAAGTAAGTAAAGTGACACACCAAGGGAAGCCACTTAAAATGGCACTTAGGTACAAATATAAACAGAAAATGACAAATATGGGTAGAAATAAATGTTCTTTCTCACAAATTTGGCCAATAATTCTTTATTCAATTTCACACCACCCAGTTGCTGTTGAGTTACCCTTATTGCCCCTTGTTGGCTTCTCCTTATTGCTATTTGATTTGATATGTGTAAGACCTGTGGAAAACGTGACTTTCGTCATTTTTTTTTCAATCCAAAGCTTTGCGGCTACCCCAAAAATTTAGCTTCAAACATATGATGTGTATTCTTTTAGCTCTTCCTATTTTAGTTACAATAATTCCTAATATTTGTTGTAATATTTCCTCTCCTTCACTTATGGGTTAATTTACACCACGGTATACTTTTTGATCACTTAAGGTTTCATTTTCGCTCTTTCATTGCATTAGAATAACTAATTTTAAATGCTAATATAAGTATTTGTGTTAGACATATTAGTTGTTAGGACAAATTAGTTGTTAAGACGTATCAAAACATATACCTTTTTTTTAGACTTTTAAAACATATTGAAAGATTTATTTTTTGTTTTCAGCTTATTGATTTTTGATATTTTGTTTTATTCGATTTTTTTTACTCAGTAGGCTTTTAAAAACATATTGAAAGATGTGTTTTGTTTTTGGTTTTTTAAGTTTTGATTTTTTGTTTTATTCATTTTTGCTTTATTTTAACTCTATAGACTTTTAAATTTTAGGTCACTTTTCTCCACACGTGTCTGGAATACACTTACAGGGAAATACGTCACAAGTTGTTTCAAAGAATCCATCTACGAACGGTTTTCAAATGCATGTGCATCGGAATCTGAAGGAAAAGGCTTCGAAAATCAGGAAACTGGTTTGAAAAGTTGCCTGCAAAGTAAGAAGTATACAAAATTGGAAAGATATCAAAGAACTCATAAAGAGAAAAAAAACATATAAATGTGAGGTATGTGACAAGATATTTCCTCAAAAGCAGCGTTTGAACGAGCACCAAAGAGTGCATACAGGGGAGAAACCTTTTAAATGTGATGAATGTCACAAGACCTTTTCTCTTGCAGGACATTTGAACACGCATAAAAGATTGCATACGGGTGAAAAACCGTTTAAATGCGATGTATGTGACAAGACCTTTTTCTCGACTGATTATTTGAAAACACATAAAAGAATGCATACGGGTGAGAAACCGTTTAAATGCGATGTATGTGACAAGACATTTTCTCAACCTGCAAATTTGAAAACCATCAAAGAATTCATACGGGTGAGAAACCGTTTAAATGCGATGTATGTGACAAAACCTTTTCTGAACCTGCAAATTTGAAAACCCATCAAAGAATTCATACGGGTGAAAAACCGTTTAAGTGTAATGTTTGCGACAAAAACTTTTCGTTCTTCATATTTTAACCTGCACCAAAGAGTGCATACAGGTGAGAAGCCGTTTAAGTGTGATGTATGTGACAAAACCTTTTCTCGTTCTTCATATTTTAACCTGCACCAAAGAGTGCATGCAGGTGAAAAGCCGTTTAAGTGTGATGTATGTGACAAGACATTTTCTCAACTGCAAATTTGAAAAAACCCATCAAAGAATTCATACGGGTGAGAAACCGTTTAAATGCGATGTATGTGACAAAACCTTTTCTGAACTTGCAAATTTGAAAACCCATCAAAGAATTCATACGGGTGAGAAACCGTTTAAATGCGATGTATGTGACAAGACCTTTTCTAAACCTGTAAATTTGAAAACCCATCAAAGAATTCATACGGGTGAGAAACCGTTTAAATGCGATGTATGTGACAAGACCTTTCACAACCTGCAAGTTTGAACACACATCAAAGAATTCATACGGGTGAGAAGCCGTTTGAATGCGATTTATGTAAAATTAACTTTTCTCAACTGGGCAGTTTGAAAAACAGGCACCAAAGAGTGCATACGGATGAGTAGCCAAATAAATGTTATGTATGTTTGAAGCGTTTTTTTTCGCAAGCGTACAGTTTGAATGCACCTTAAATACGGCATATACAGGTGAAAAACCTTTCATATGTGATGAGTGTAGAAATTTTTTTGTGATTTTAGAAATTTGCACAGGCATCAAAAAGTGCATACAGGAGTCTATCAAAATTGTTGTAACACTAGTTCTATCCTCATTGGTTTGAGGCTATTATTCTCACAACCACTTAGTAATACATCGAATTAGTTTTTTCAAATGTTTTTTCGTGTTTTTAGCAAATTCATGTCCTTTTTTTCCTGTCTTTAGTTTCTTTAGCAGTTTTTAGCAATTTCATCATCCTCCTGTGAAAAGTAGTCATACATATTTGCTTGATTGTAACAAATTTGATGTATGTAAGAAATGCTTGTCCACATCAAGATTTTTGAATGAGCTCCAAAGAGTTTATACAGGTTAGAAACTATTCAAAATGAAACTCAAAAAAATTAACATGAGTAGGGCTGATAACCCCTTATGTCTTCTCAAGACCAGGACACAATTTGCACTTTACTGACAAAAAAAACAGCAATAAAAACAAATGACCATAGACTTTCAGTTTAATTGACATATACTGATATTTATTCCTTAAAGTTTTAATAATTTTAACGTATTTTGTTTTCAGTAAAGCGTAAATTCTGTTCTGGTCTTGAGAAGGCTCTGGGGTTACCAGCCCTACTCATGTTAATTTTTTCTCGTTTTGAGTTTGACTCGGCAATTTATCATAATTTCTGTTCCTTTTGAGTTTCATTTATTAATTGATAGTGATTTGGGGTAGTCTTACACTTGAAAGATTTTACTTTGTTTTTGCTCATTTTTGGCTTAATGGAGCTCTTTACTTTTCTTTGCAAAACTTGTTTTTATGGAAAAAAATTGTTGAATTAATTTCTGTTCGTTTTTATTGACCTAGTCTTTTTCGTGGAAAAAATACTATTTTATACTTTCTCCGTTTTTTTTCTATCAGAATCCATAGTATGGGTTGCTATTTTTATGTTGGAGAAACTTTTTCAACAATTTTTAATCCTGACACGAACAGTATCGTTAATTTAATTTTAGAGCTTCTGAAGTTGGCCTGAAAAATAAAACTTAGTATCATTCCCAAAAGATTCTATCTACACCCTTTGACAACCTCGATACACTTACACTTTTTTTTATTTATTTAAATTGTAAGAACAGAAATAGTAATAGTACTATCCCCAAAGTTTCAACCTAATCTCGATATATTGCTGAGTCGTTCTCGGTATATTGCTGAGGTTTCTTATTGGCAACCATAAACACAATGCCTTTTGATTTAACTTAAATCAGCATTTAGTTTTAAAGCATAATGGGCTAATTGCATAATTGCGGAGAATTGACATGCCTAATATCCCTAAAGATATAGTTGCTGGACCTTTCTACTGTGCTGAACAAAATGGCTTTCTCATAATTTTTTTGGATGTGTTTTGAAAATGAATGGGCTTGGGAGAAGGGCTGCTTGCCCTCCGATTCTTGTTACTCTTAAAAAGGGCACCAAAACTATCTATTTTGATTTGAATTAGCTCCTTTACAAGTTTCAATGATATTTCGAGCTATAATAGAGTGGTGCTGCCTATGATATTGCAAAATCCCCCATAAGCTAATGGCAAAAAGTGCAATTGCAATTGGCCCATTATGCTTTATTCTTTAAACTAATTATGCTTTAAAACTAATTGTTGCTTTAAAATAAGTGAAAAGGCATTGTCATTATAATTGTCAATAAGACACCTCAGTAATATATCAAGAACGACTGAGGTATTTATTTGAAACTTTTGGGGATACTACTATTACTATTTCCGCCCTTGGACTTTAAATAGATAAAAAGAGTTTAAGTATATTCAGGTTGTCAAAGAGTATAAATAGAATCTTTTGGGAATGATATTAAATTTTATTTTTCAGGTCAATTTCAGAAGCTATAAAATTAAATTAGAAAAATACTGGTTTTGTCAAGATTAAAAATTGTTGAAAAAGTTTCTCAAACATAAAAATAGCAATCCATAGTATGGATTCTTGTAGAAAAACACTGAAAAAATTTTATTTTTCCATGAAAAAGACTATGTCAATAAAAAACGAACATGAATTAATTTATAAAACTTTTTCCACTAAAAACAAGTTTTTCAAAGAAAATTAAAGAGCTCCATTGAGCAAAGAATGACGAAATGTAAAGTAAAACAATCTTTCAAGGGTAAAAACTACCACAAATCACCATCAATAAATTTATGAAACTCAATAAGAACCAAAATTACAATAAATAGCCGAGTCAAACACAAAAACGAGCAAAAATTAATAAGAGCAGGGCTGATTACCCCCATGTCTCCCAAAGACCAGAACACAATTTGTGCTTTACTGAAAACAAAATACGTTTGAAATGTTTTTACTTCTCTTACTTTCATAAATAAAAAAATATTAAAACTTGAAGGGTTGTGCCTAAAATCAGAATATGTCAATTAAACTGACAATCCAAGTTCTGTTTTTTCTTCTTTTTTTTTTAAAGCACAACCCATACTATGGCTGCTTATAGAAAAGAAAATAGAAGAATTAATAGATATAAAATATAATTTTTTTCCATGAAAAAGACTGTCAATAAAAAATAAACAGAAATTAATTTAAAAAGCTTTTTTTTTCACAAAACAAGTTTTTCAAAGAAAAGTACAGAGCTCCATTAAGCCAAAAATGAGGAAAAATAAAGAAAAATAATCTTCCAAGCATAAAACTACCACAAATCAATAAATAAATGAAACACAAAAGGAATAAAAATTTCAAAAAATAGCAGTAAAGGGTGTCCTTAAGATCCGAGACAAATTGACGTCACAGCCACACGCCCTTTTTCTAGGTCAATCAGAGAGCTAAAATACTAACGGAACATTTGCATAATCACCAATGATGAAAATCTGATGGGGAATTCTAATGTATCATGAGGGGAATTAAGAAACTAAAAGGCTTCTTTAGGATGAGAGATAAACTCTGGAATTATTATTTCGAAGCCTTTATAGTATAACTAGGACATCTTTAGATAATTTTAGAAATTCAAACGAGAAACAGTAAGATTAATGACATTGAATATATTTAACGCGAGACTGGTTTCCTAAAATTTTTTAAATGTGTCAGTGCACAGTTACCGAAGCAAAGGAACCAACAGAGATTAATTGACATTTTAGGGGATTATTTGGGCGAAACAGATTGAGACATTTTAGAGGATTATTTGAACGAATTAAATTGAGACATTTTAGAAGATTATTTAGGCGAAACAGATTGAGACATTTTAGGGGTCTAAGATAAACGAAAAGTACTAATATCTGTTGCTGTATATCACTGGCACTCTTTATTGTACATCTTCTGCATATCAGTAGTTTGAAAGCAGAAAACTTCTTTCATTAAAGATTGGCTTCCTGATTTTTCTTAATTTTTAATATTTTTCTCCCACACAAAAAGAATATTCTTTTTCTTTGAATATTCTCGTTTATTTGATTGAAATTGTTTAATAATAATAAGGCTATCTGTTTATGGAGAATATTAAATCGGCTTCTTTCGGTTATTGTTGTGTTTAAACTTTAAATAAAATGAAAACCTTAATGTAGAGTGAAGATGTGCTTGATTACTTTTAGTGGCAAAAGTTTTTCAAAGCTTTTATGTTCTCGTCGGTTTCATTTAGTAATGAATTCTAGGATAAACGAAAAAGTACTAATTTCCGTTGCTGTATATCACTGGAACTCTTTATTGTACATCTTCTGCATATTAATAGTTTGAAAGCAGAAAGCTTCTTTCATTAAAGATTGGCTTCCTGATTTTTCTCTTAATTTTTAATATTTTTCTCCCACACAAAAAGAATATTCTTTTTTCTTTGAATATTCTCGTTTATTTGATTGAAATTGTTTAATAATAATAAAGGCTATCTGTTTATGGAGAATATTAAATCGGCTTCTTTCGGTTATTGTTGTGTTTAAACTTTAAATAAAATGAAAACCTTAATGTAGAGTGAAGATGTGCTTGATTACTTTTAGTGGCAAAAGTTTTTCAAAGCTTTTATGTTCTCGTCGGTTTCATTTAGTAATGAATTCTAGGATAAACGAAAAGTACTAATTTCCGTTGCTGTATATCACTGGAACTCTTTATTGTACATCTTCTGCATATTGATAGTTTGAAAGCAGAAAGCTTCTTTCATTAAAGATTGGCTTCCTGATTTTTCTTAATTTTTGAATATTTTTCGTCCCACATAAATAGAATATTCTTTTTCTTTGAATATTCTCGTTTATTTGATTGAAATTGTTTAATAATAATAAAGGCTATCTGTTTATGGAGAATATTAAATCGGCTTCTTTCGGTTATTGTTGTGTTTAAACTTTAAATAAAATGAAAAACCTTAATGTAGAGTGAAGATGTGCTTGATTACTTTTAGTGGCAAAAGTTTTTCAAAGCTTTTATGTTCTCGTCGGTTTCATTTAGCAATGATGTCTAGGATAAACAAAAATTACTGATATCCGTTGCTGATAGTCACTGGAACTCTTTATTGTCCATCTTCTGTATATTAATAGTTTGAAAGCAGAAAGCTTCTTTCATTAAAGATTGGCTTCCAGATTTTTCTTAATTTTTAATATTTTCCTCCTACAAATGTTCTCGTTTATTTGATTGAATTTTTTTTTATAATAATAAAGGCTATTTGTTTATCGTGAATATTAAATCGGTTTCTTTTGGTTATTATTGTTTTTAACTTTAAATAAAATGAAAACTGTTATGTAGAGTGAAGATGTGTTTGTTTACTTTTAGTGGCAAAAGTTTTTCAAAGCTTTTATGTTCTCGTCGGTTTCATTTAGTAATGAATTCTAGGATAAACGAAAAAAAAGTACTAATTTCCGTTGCTGTATGTCACTGGAACTCTTTATTGTACATCTTCTGCATATTAATAGTTTGAAAGCAGAAAGCTTCTTTCATTAAAGATTGGCTTCCTGATTTTTCTTAATTTTGAATATTTTTCGTCCCACATAAATAGAATATTCTTTTTCTTTGAATATTCTCGTTTATTTGATTGAAATTGTTTAATAATAATAAAGGCTATCTGTTTATGGAGAATATTAAATCGGCTTCTTTCGGTTATTGTTGTGTTTAAACTTTAAATAAAATGAAAACCTTAATGTAGAGTGAAGATGTGCTTGATTTCTTTTAGTGGCAAAAGTTTTTCAAAGCTTTTATGTTCTCGTCGGTTTCATTTAGCAATGATGTCTAGGATAAACAAAAATTACTGATATCCGTTGCTGATAGTCACTGGAACTCTTTATTGTCCATCTTCTGTATATTAATAGTTTGAAAGCAGAAAGCTTCTTTCATTAAAGATTGGCGCTTCCAGATTTTTCTTAATTTTTAATATTTTCCTCCTACAAATGTTCTCGTTTATTTGATTGAATTTTTTTTATAATAATAAAGGCTATTTGTTTATCGTGAATATTAAATCGGCTTCTTTCGGTTATTGTTGTGTTTAAACTTTAAATAAAATGAAAACCTTAATGTAGAGTGAAGATGTGCTTGATTACTTTTAGTGGCAAAAGTTTTTCAAAGCTTTTATGTTCTCGTCGGTTTCATTTAGCAATGATGTCTAGGATAAACGAAAAGTACTAATATCCGTTGCTGTATGTCACTGGCACTCTTTATTGTACATCTTCTGCATATTAATAGTTTGAAAGCAGAAAGATTCTTTCATTAAAGATTGGCTTCCAGATATTTCTTAATTTAATATTTTCTTCCCAAACAAATAGGATATTCTTTTTCTTTGAATATTCTCGTTTATTTGATTGAAAATGGTTAATAGTAATAATAATAATAATGATAAAAACATAGTGACCTTCCGAGAACAAGTTTTCAGTAGATTAGTTTAATTTTAGTTACTTAACACACTCAAATTTATGTTAGAAGTAATATGTATTTTCTTAACAGTAACATATTTTTTCTAAAAGCACCAACGCTTCCGTCAGTAAACAATAATTTTCTCATAAAAGTAACAATTTTTCATAAATGATAACTAGTTATCAGTTAAAAGTAACAAGTTTTCCTTAGCACTAATAAACTTTTACTTAACATACTTAAATTTCTCCTAGAAGTAATAGGTATTTTCTTAACAGTAACAAATTTCTTCTACTAGCACCAATTTTTCTATCAAAGATAACAAATTTCTCTTAAAAGTGACAATTTTTGTCAATGATAATAACTTTTCTGTTAGAAGTAGAAGGTTTTCTGTTAATGACTACCGAAACTTTTCTTAAAAGTACCTCAAATTTCTCCTAGAAGTAAGGTAAGGTAACAAATTTCTTTACTAGCAACAATTTTTTTCTATCAAAAGATACCAAAAAAAAGTTTTTTTGTCAGTAGAAGGTTTTTGTTCTGTTAAATTGAACAAATCCCAAACCGATTTTTTTTTTTTCGTTATGATAACAAGTTTTCTGACATAAGTAGCAAGATTTCCTTAACACTGACAAATTTTCTCTTTAAAGTATCAACATTTTCCCTTAATACTAACAAACTCAAACTTAACACACTCAAATTTCTCTTAGAAGTAATAGGTATTTTCTTAGCAGTAACAAATTTCTTCTAAAAGCACCAGCCTTTGCGTCAGCGATAATAAATTTCTCTTAAAAGTAACAATTTTTCGTCAATGATAACAAGTTATCTGTTAGAAGTAACAAGTTTTCTGTCAATGATACCAAATTTTTCTTCGAAGTAACAATTTTCCTTTATATTAACAAGTTTATGTCAGAGGTAGCAAAATTTCCTTAACACTAACAAATTTTCTCCATCAAAGTAACAACAATTTTCCTTAATACTAACAAAATTTATACTTAACACACTCAACTTTCTCTAAGAAGTAATAGGTATTTTATTAACAGTAACAAATGTTTTCTAATAACACCAACATATCCCTCAATGATAATAAATTTCTCACAAAAGTAACAATTTTTTGTCAATGATAATAACTTTTCTGTTAAAAGTAGAAGGTTTTCTGTCAAAGATAACAAATTTTTCATAGAAGTAACAATTTTTTTTTGTTTATGATAACAAGTTTTCTGTCAGAAGTAGCTAGTTTTTCTTAGCACTAACAAAGATTCTCTTCGGAGTAACAACTTTTTCCTTAAAACTAACAAACTTTTACTTAACACGCTCAAATTTCTCTTAAAAGTAATAGGTATTTTCTTAACAGTAACAAATTTTTTCTAATAAAACAAATCTTTCCGTCTTTGATAATAAATTTTTCTTAAAAGTTACAATTTTTCATCAATGATAACAAGTTATGTGTTAGAAGTAACAAGTTTTTCTGTCAATGATACCAAATTTTTCTTAGAAGTAATAGTTTTTTCGTTATGATAACAAGTTTTCTGACAGAAGTAGCAAGTTTTCCTTAGCACTAACAAATTTTTTCAGTGCAACAAGTAAACACCCGCTCAGACATACATGCAAAGAGAGTAAGAGAGACAAAAGCACTTACAAATATATACATTTAGTCATATAAACTGACAAAGACAGGCACTGGGACAAGCAAGTACACACCCAAACTCACAGGCTTAGAGAGTGAGAGAGACAAAAACACATACAAAAACATAAACTTAGACATACGAACCGACAAAGATAGGCACTGGGACAGACAAGCACCCAACCAGACACACAGACCTAGAGAGAGAGAAAAAAAAAACAGATACAAATAAATAGATTTATACATACAAACCCGACAAAGACAGGCAATAGAAAAAGCAAACACCCACCCAAACATACATGCAAAGAGAGTAAGAGAGACAAAAAGACATACCAATATATATATTCAAACATAAAAACAAACAAAGACAGGCACTGGGAACAAGCAAGTACCAACCCAGACACAGATGCTTAGATAATGAAAGACACAAAAACACATACAAACACATAAACTCCGACAAAGACAGGCACTGGGACAAGCAAGCACTTGCCCAGACACAAAGGCCTAGAGAGTGAGAGAGACAAAAAACATATACAAACAAATAGATTTATACATACAAATCGACAAAGACAGGCAGTGGAACAAGAAAACACCCACCTAGACATACACGCAAAGAGAGTAAGAGAGACAAAAAACACATACAAATCTGCAAGTACCCACCCAGAAAAACATGCAAAGAGAGTAAGAGAGACAAAAACACAAGCAAATATATAGATTCAGACATACAAACCGACAAAGACAGGAACTGTGACATGCAAACACCCGCCCAGACACATAGGCAAAGAGAGTGAGAGACAAAAACACATGCAAATATAGAGATTTAGACATAAAACCGACAAAAACAGGCACTTTGACATGCAAACACCCGCCCAGAAACATAGGCAAAGAGAGTGAGAGAGACAAAAAAATGCATACAAATACATAAATTCCGACACACAAAGACAGGCACTGGGTCATGGAAACACCGATCCCAGACACACAGTTCATGATCCGCGCCGCTGCCAGTGGCGCAGATTTTATGTGCACCCTCTACTAATAGCAGAGTCAAACTCAAAATGAGTAAAAAATAACATGAGTAGGGTTGATAACCCCCTTGCCTTCTCAAGGCCAGAACACAATTTGCGCTATAATAAAAATAAAACACAGAAATTTTTTCACTTTTCTTACTTTCATAATTAAAAAATTACAAAAAGCTGAAGAATATGCCTAAATATAATACCAATTATTTTTAGGCGTATTCATTTTTTTTAGTAAAGCGCAAACCATACTATGGCTTCTTATAGAAATTAATTTTTAAAAATTTTCCACACAAATATAAGTTTTTCGAAGAAAAGTAAAGAACTCTATTAAACAAAAAATAGCAAAAATAAAATCAAATAATCTACCTAGCGTGAAACTACCACAAATCAGCATCGATAAATAAATGAAACCCAAAACGAACAGAAATTACAATAATTAACCGAGTCAATCTCAAAACGAGCAGAAATTAACATAAGTTGGGTGCAAAACTCCTATGCCTTCCCAAGGCCAGAACAAAATTTGCACTTTACTGAAAAAATATAAATGTTTTCACGTTTATAACTTTAATAAATCAAATAATATAAACATTTTGATTACTAAATATCAGTAAATGTATATTAAACTGACAATGCACATTCATTTGTATTTTTTCCGTAAATTGCAAATTTTGTTCTTGCCTTGGCAAGGTTCAAATATGAAGAATGAGAAAAGGTTTTGTCGCAAACATTACACTTATACGGTTTTTCACCCGTATGTATTTTTTTTATGTGTTTTCAAATTTGAAGGTTGAGAAAAGGGCTTGTCACATACATCACATTTAAACGGTTTCATTTATGAAACCGAAGGTGCCTGTTCAAAGAGCCCAGTTCAGAAAAGCATTGTGTACATACATTGCATTTAAAAGGTTTATCACCTGTATCCACTCTTTGGTGATTGTTCAAATGCAGCATTAGAGGAAATATCTTGTCACATACCTCATATTTATATGTTTTTTTCTCTTTATTAGTTCTTTGAAAGCTTTCCAATTTTTTATACTTTTTACTTTGCAGGCAACTTTTCAAACCAGGTTTCTGATTTTCTAAGCCTGTTCCTTCAGATTCCGATGCAAATGAATTTGAGAAACCACTCGTAGATGGATTTTTGAAACAAATAGTGACATATTTCCCTGTAAGGGTATTCCAGACATGTTTGGTGAAAAGTGACCTAAAATTTAAAAGTTTATACAGTTAAAAAAAAAAAGCAAAAACAGAATAAAACACAAAATAAAAACTTAAAAAAACCGATAACTAAAACACATCTTTCAATATGTTTTAAAATACTACAGGGTAAGAAAACGAATAAAACAAAATATCAAAGCTCAATAAACCCAAAACAAAAAATAAATCCTTCAATTTGTTTTAAAAGTCTACAAAAAAAACCATATATCTTTTGATATGTTTGGACAACCAATTTTATTTTCGATCCCTCTTCTCTCTCTCTTGGTGATACTAATATTATTTTTTTAAATTAGTTATTCTAATGCAACGAAAGAGCGAAAATGAAACCTTAAGCGATCAAAAAGTATACCGTGGTGTAAATCAACCCATAAGTGAAGGAGAGGAAATATTACAACAAATATTAGAAACTAATGTAACTAAAAAAGGAAGAGAGCTAATAGAGTACATATCATATGTTGAAGGTAAACTTTTGGGGTAGCTGCAAAGCTTTGGATAAAAAAAAAGACGAAAGTCACGTTTTCATCAGATCTTACAAATACCATTTCAAATAGGGATAAATCTTTGAAAGGCCGGACTGTGTGATTACCGAAAATTATCTATGCAGAAGAGGATAAATAAAAGTTCAAATAGGGATAAAATCCTTTTAATAGACGGTGATGCTGATAACAGTGATAGAAATTCACAAAAATACCGGATATTATCTATGTAGAAGAGATCCTATTGTACAAAAAAGGGACTGTTTTCTTTTGACGAAAGCAAACAGGTTTAGAAGGCGGTCCTCAACTTGAGTAAGCAAAATTTGAATAGCAGGGTTTCAAGTTATCAACTGATTTTAAAAGACAAATAAAAAAAAAGGTAAAAATGAAACAGATAAGAAGAATTTTGTTTCACTATCAGCAATACCCCTTATAGTCACGTTGAGAAAGAAGCAAAAAAATCAATTAAAGAAAAACTTGAGGGGCATTGATAGAACACTGACAAGAAAGAATACACTTATTTAGGGTAAACTATTTGACAATTATAGATAATGCACCCTAGTTATACGGAAGGAGGAGTAAAATCCGAAAAATACTTATTTAGGGAAAAAAAGCAAGCCTAAATTTAGCAAAAAATTTAGCGAAAAAAAAAGATAGGAAAATTGTAAAATATCAACAATGAAGAATGCGCCTATTTTGAGGCAAATTATTGGGGAATTAAAAAATTGTGCAATTTTCGATTGTTTATGCACAAGATTTAGGCTATAATTAAGAAAGGGAGGAATGTTTCAACCCAGTTGTGTTCCAAAAGAGTTAAGGTATCAATGTGAAACTTAAGTGAATGCTGAGGGGCATTTTTAACTAAATCAAAGACGCTATGTGCAAATGGCTTATAAAAAATGTGTATCTGTCATACTTTAGGAACAGCTAAGGGTTTTAACTTGAAACTTTCAGGCCACTTGCTGAAGCTACTTTAACAACGGCTGCGACCATTCATTAATTTGACGTTAACTGCTTACGACTATTACCATTTTTAATTGCGACTGCTTTCAAGGTAATTTTGAGGGGGTTATTGACCAACATCAGAGCATATTATTTGCACGCGGGTTGTTAGAAATTCCTGTCAACAATAGCCTAAGAACAGCCGAGGGTATTGAGTTGAAACTTTGGGTTGTTCGAGTTGAATGAAATTGAATTTACAATTCTAGTAAGTGCTAATACAAAAATTATGTACAAATATTGTATTTGTATACAACTTTAATAGGCGATAAATAAAAGTTCAAATAGGGATAAAATACTTTTAATAGACAGTGTTTTTTATAACAGTGATAGAAATTCACAAAAATACCAGATATTTCGGTCACATATACAGTGACCGTCATCAGTAGTAAAACTGATGACAGTAGTAAACTAGTAAAAACTAGTTTTACTACTGATGACGGTCACTGTATATGTGACCGAAATATCTGGTATTTTTGTGAATTTCTATCACTGTTATAAAAAACACTGTCTATTAAAAGGATTTTATCCCTATTTGAACTTTTATTTATCGTCGTGGAAAGGCAGTGTGGTCTCCGAAATTATCAACTTTAATAGGCAATTTCGTTTAGCAATACATTTCTTTTGTGATTTTCCTTAGCTAGAAAATTTGTGAAACTACTACCCTATTCTTAAAAATACCAATGCTCAACATATGTTACCCTCTGAATTCAATTTTTTTCTAATTAATAAAGAGAACTCTTGTGTGATTTTTGTTGATAAACATAACAAACAATTTTTGCTGAATCTCAAACAATGTTTTTACAGTGTATATATCCTCTTTAATACCTCACTCTTTACGCTGAAGGAAAACTTTAGGAGAAAGCTTCTTATTGTTCCAGTTAAATGAACATAGTGCTTCAGAAACCCTTCTTAAAGCATTGGGACAAAATTAAAACTTTAGCGCAAAGATCGAAGTGTTGAGGAGGGGGCAACCACCTTCATATACGTAATAATTTCTTTAATTTCGTAATAATTGATGTTTCAAAGTTCATTCTGGATTTTTTTCGTTGAAATGTAAGAGTTGGAATATTTAAATAGTGTTTTGTCCTAGTTTACTGTATCACTATTACATTCTGAAGATATTTCAAAGTTCATTTTGGATTTTTCGTTGAAATGTAAGAGTTGGAATATTTCAGTAGTGTTTTGTCATGGTTTACCTTGTCACTGTTACACTCTCTTGATGCTTCAAAGTTCATTTTGGATTTTTTTCGTTGTAATGTAAGAGTTGGAATATTTCAGTAGTGTTTAGTCCTGGTTTACCATATCACTATTACATTCTGAAGATGTTTCAAAGTTCATTTTGGATTTTCCGTTGAAATATAAGAGTTGGAATATTTCAGTAGTATTTTGTTGTGGTTTACCTTGTCACTGTTACATTCTGAAGATGTTTCAAAGTTCATTTTGGATTTTTTTTTTTTCGTTGAAGTGTAAGAGTTAGAATATTTCAGTAGTGTTTTGTCGTTGTTTACCAAGTCACTGTTACATTCTAAAGATATTTCAAAGTTCATTTTGAATTTTTATTTTCGTCGAAATGTAAGAGTTGGAATATTTCAGTAGTGTTTCGTCGTGGTTTACCTTGTCACTGTTACATTCACTTGATGTTTCAAAGTTCATTTTAGATTTTTCTTTTTTTCGTTGAAATGTAAGAGTTGGAATATTTCAGTAGTGTTTTGTCGTGGTTTACATTGTCACTGTTACATTCTCTTGATGTTTCAAAGTTCATTTGGATTTTTTTTTTGTTGAAGTGTAAGAGATGGAATATTTCAGTGTTTTGTCTGAGTTTACCTTGTCACTGTTACATTCTCTTGATGTTTCAAAGTTCATTTTGGATTTTTTTCGTTGAAATTTAAGAGTTGGAATGTTTCAGTAGTATTTTGTCGTGGTTTACCTTGTCACTGTTACATTCTCTTGATGTTTCAAAGTTCATTTGGATTTTTGTTTTCGTTGAAATGTAAGAGTTGGATTATTTTACTAGTGTTTTGTCGTGGTTTACCTTGTCACTGTTACATTCTATTGATGTTTCAAAGTTCGTTTTGGATTTTTTTTTTGTTGAAATGTAAGAGTTCGAATATTTCAGTAGTGTTTTGTCGTGGTTTACATTGTCACTGTTACATTCTCTTGATGTTCCAAAGTTCATTTTGGATTTTTTTCGTTGACATGTAAGAGTTGGAATGTTTCAGTAGTATTTTGTCATGGTTTACCATGTCGATGTTACATTCTCTTGATGTTTCAAAGTTCTTTTTGGATTTTTTCGTCGAAATGTAAGAGAAAGTTCATTTTAGATTTTTTTTTTCGTTGAAATGTATGAGTTGGAATATTTCAGTAGTGTATTGTCGTGGTTTACCTTGTCGCTGTTACATTCTATTGATGTTTCAAAGTTCATTTTGGATTTTTTTGTTGAAGTGTAAGAGTTGGAATATTTCAGTAGTGTTTTGTCTTGCTTTACACTGTCACTGTTACATTCTCTTAATGTTTCAATGTTCATTTTGGATTTTTTTTTCGTTGAAATAAGAATTTGAATATTTCAGTTGTATTTTGTTATGGTTTACATTGACACTGTTACATTTTCTTAATGTTTCAAAGTTCATTTTGGATTTTTTTTTGTTTAAATGTAAGAGATGGAATATTTTAGTAGTGGTTTATCTCATGGTTTACCGTGTCGATGTTACATTCTCTTGATGTTTCAAAGTTCATTTTGATTTTTTTCGTTGATATGTAAGAGTTGAAATATTTCAGTAGTGTTTTGTCATGGTTTACATTGTCAATGGTACATTCTCATGATATTTCAAAGTTCATTTTGGATTTTTTCAAAATGAAAAAATCTGGATTTTTTCAAAATGAAAAAATCTGGATTTTTTCAAAATTCATTTTGGATTTTGGATTTTTTCATTACTTAGATTTTCTCAATTTTATCAAGCATATCTGACAAAGCATGTTGACAAAGAATTTATTCACTCTGATACTTAGATTTTGTGAATGTTATCTGATATATCCGACAAAGAAGTTGATATAGAACATCAAGAGAATGTAACAGTGACATGGTAACCAGTAGAAAACACTACTGAAATAATTCAACTCTTGCATTTCAATGAAAAAGATCAAAAATGAACTTTGAAACATCAAGAGAGTGTAACAGTTGTCAGAGAGTGTAACATGTTATCTGATGTATCAGACAAAGAAGTTGATGTAGAATTTATTCACTATGATACTTAGATTTGGTCAGTGTAATCAAACGTTTCTGTCAAAAGACATTGATAAAGAATTTATTCACTCTGATACTTAGATTTTCTAATTTTTATCAATCCTATCTGACAAAAGACAATGATAAAGAATTTATTCACTCTGACACTATCAAATGTATCTGTCAAATGATATTGATAAAGAATTTATTTATTCTGATGCTTAGATTTTCTCAATTTTATTCACTCTGATACTTAGATTTTGTTAATGTTATCCCATGTATCTGACAATAGATGTTGATAGAGAATTTAATCACTCTGACACTTAGGTTTTGATAATGTTAACTGACATTTCCGGTAAATGATGTTAATAAAGAATATATTCGCTCTGATACTTAGATTTTATCAATTTTATCCCGAGCTATCCAGCAAAAAAAGTTGATAAAGAATTTATTAACTATGATACTTAGATTTGGTCAGTGTTATCAAAATATCTGTCAAAAAGACATTGATAAAAAATTTATTCACTCTGATATTTAAATTTTCTCAATTTTATCATACATATCATACAAAAGACGACGATAAAGAATTTATTCACTCTTATACTTAGATTTTGTGAATGTCATCTGATGTATCAGACAAAAGTAAGTTGATAAAGAATTTATCCACTCTAATACAAAGATTTTGACAAATGTTATCCAACGTATCCGAAAAAGGATGTTGATAAAGAATTTATTCAATCTGGTACTTAGATTTAGTCAATTTTATCCAATGTATCTGACAAAGATGTTGGTAGAAACAATTTATTCACTCTGATACTTAGATTTTGTCAATGTTATCTCATGTGTCAGACAATAGATGAATGCATATTCCTTTTCTTACATCTCCGATGTTTCAATAGACATTCTAAACGTTTGATATGCTAGCATACTCTGAAAATAATAAACACATAACAATGTAATGCATAGTATATTTTTAATGAAATAATGTCATGTAGAATATTAATACAAAAATATATTATGATACATTATTATTAATATTTGAACAATAGTCAAATGTTTTAGCCTGAGTATTGGATGCTAGAGTCAAGTGTTAACGAAAAAAGTGCCTGCTTGCCTATTATTTTAACTGTAGCGCAAAATCAATGACACCTGAAATATTTTATAGATGAAAAAAAATACGAACTTCCCAATAATTTCATGAATATTTGTAAATATTCTTATGAATATTTGCAAATAATTTCATGAATATTAGCAAAAACAATAAAAAAAGTTGAAATTAAGTAGATAAGTAGATTTGGAGCTACATAAATAATTTTAGTAATACTTTGGTGCTATTGATATATATTTTTTTTTACAAAATATATATCCTGTAGGGCAATCTTTTGTTTTACAAAAGATCGAATCGAAGTCGAAGCAATTTGTTTCATAAATGAAAAAACGGATTATTATTTATGGACTACATTAATAAATAGAAAGATAAATAATCTTTTCAATGCCATTTCCATATTTTCGGGATTAATTATGACTTAAGTTAATGTATCGGAGACGCTACAAGAAAAATTTATCGAAAATTTAACGGAATAGAAATAGTTTCATCGCATGTGCAAGATCTTAGAAACGACTTATCTGCTATTTTGTTGCGAATTGATGCTGCAGTAGAGAAGTTGTCGGAAAATGCATAACAATTAAGAAGGATTAACTATGTTTGCAAGCTGAAATGTTGGCTACTAACGTAAAATTACAAAGACTAGAAAAGGAGTCTAAAAAGTATAATTTGGTGCTCTATAATTTCGATCCTAGAAACAGAGGTTCTTTGTTATGAGAAGATGTAATGAAAGCTCTGAACTTACATGTGGCAAATTTAGGACTTAAAATGACTGACATTAAAGACATTTTTTTTTGTTTAAGCATCAAACAAGGCACGCAACCAGTGCCGATTAAGTTCATAATCGGTTATATCCATAATATTATATTGCGGTCAAGTGCCCATCTGAAGGGCGGGGGGGGGGGGTCTTGGTACTAATCCCAATTATACAGAGCGTGAACTGTCTATCCGTAACTGCCTAAAGCCATTTCTTGAACGTGCTAGAGGAGAGAATACAGAAGCAAGACTAAGAGGGAAAAGTTATATATTGGTCAACAATATTTTTACATATATATTGATAAATAATCCGTAATGGAGGTTACGAATACTCCTAATATAGAATCATCAGCGAGTACCATAACACGTTTAAAGGAAATTCTGAGATAAAAAGTATTACCGTGAACCCGAGTATGTAGCAGTGCCGCAAAAAATTTAATAGCGATTTTGGATTCTGAGAGTAATCGGTTTAACCCGGAAGAGCCTTGCAATTCAAAAATCGCGTTCAGGATCTTCACCTTTAATTCAGTCTTTCTTTAGTGTAGCGGAGAAGCTTAGTAGTGATAACGAATTAAATGGGGCTAACAGTGAAACTTTGGTTATTAAAAAGGGTTCCACATAACCTTTTGTTGTGCCCGTGGGGGCTCCCAAGCGTAATAGCTAATACGTTATTAGCCCAGATGATCAAAGTAGAATATCATCTGAAATGTCATGATTTTTTCAGTTGTATCATTAGTAAAAAAGTGGCTGGAAAAAGAGTAGAGAATAGAAGGTTTTTTCTTATTTTGGATCTCAAAGGAAGCTTTCGCAGAATGGTAGAATTTATGGAGGAGAATCATTATTGATAACAAAAAGATGGCGAAATGTATCTCGGTTGAAAAGTTTTTCATATAATCTAGTATGGGTGCCCGTATCCCTTGGTAGTAACTCGTTTTTTATTTTTTGTTCAGTGTATTTACCACCAGAAGCTAGCAATTTTAATGATGAAGATACCCGGGAGACTTTGGAAAATGAAATGGGTCGTTTTTCAGAATAGTTTCCGTCCGATTAATTTATTTGCCTAGAGGATTTTAACAGATATTCAGGAGAGGACAAAGAAGCCCATGAAAAGGAGGTGGATCTCAAACTGGAACATGTGAATGGAATTTACATGAATAAGGTTTGATAAAGATAGTGAGAAGAAGTTGAAAAAGGTACTAGCTGAAGATAGAGGGCCAGATTCATTTATTCAGAAGAGCGAGGAAATGGCAAGTGAAGGGGATACAGTAGGTTCTGTTGAAGTTTTGATGGGGATTTTGTATAAGATGGAATATATTTGTTTAAGATTTGTATAAGATAAGGTGGGAAGATGAAAAGTAGAAGAAAAACTGGCAGGAGTACTGGTTTAATAAGTTTTTTTGACAAGGAATAAGAGGAAAAGAAGGTTTCAGAAGCTTTTAGATTGCTTAAGGCTAGTAGTACAGTTGATCTTGAAAAACACTGCAGGCTCTTAGGGCAAGTAAAGGGGATATAAAAGGCTACTTAAGTGAAAAAAAGATGTCTGGAAGAGGAAGAGCCAAAAAATACAGAAAAAATTTAGCGTGAATAATGCTACGGAATTCTGGAAATTAGTTGGAAAATCAACGGGAAGAAGGTTGACTGATTCAATTCCTCATACCGATACCTGGCCAGAATGCTTAGAACAAAATATAAACCGATATGCACCAAAGGGGACGAAGAGAGATCTGAAGAGGAGATGGATAGTTTAAACGAGACAGCCGATATGGAGTCGAATTCAAAGGACGCTAAACTACTGAAGCCGGTTGAACAAGAAGAAATATGGCATTCCCAAAAAAGCATGAGAGGAAATTCAGCACCGGGTATCGACAGAGTACCAACTAAGTTGTCGGAATGGCCAAGAGCATGCATATTGCCAGTGCTTGCATCGATATTCTCTGCAATTCTAAGCACACCTCTGTGGCCGCAAAACCGGCAGATATCGGCTCTGATTTCATGATTAAAAAAAGAAAAGAAAGCTACACAAGAACGACAGGGGGGTAAGTCTAGGTAGTTTCTATTAGTAAGCTATTTTGTAGTGCTGTATAAAAGGATGGATAAATTGTTGCATTGCAAAGGTAAATTAATCGAATGTCAGCCAGAGTTTAGGGAAAATTATAGTACAATAGATCAAATCTTTTGCTTACAGGTTTTAGTTGGTAAATATACGAGGTATTGGGAAAAATAGGCTATATACGGCGTTTTACAACATTAGAGGAGCATTAGATGAAGTTTCAAGGAGTATGTTGAAAGGCTTGTTGGTGATATTAGGATTGCCAATTATGTTAGTAAAAGTTATAATGAAAACGTATGAGGTGGTTAAAGTTGTTGTGAAGGTAGATATTTCTTATTCTAGGCTGATTTTGAGTAAGGTGGGCCTTCAACAGAGATGTACTCTATCACCGTGTGTGTTTTCTCTTTTATCAATGATATTGAGGAGTATTTTAAATATAGAAATGACTATGTTAAATTTAATGTCGCTGAACCTGTTTTGTTTATTATTCGCAGAAGACATACTACTGCTTGCAAAATCGGCTTCAGATTTGCAAAAGATGTTGTAGATTGAGGATAGTTATTTGGAGGGTATAAACATTGGTTTTGAATGTTGATAAATCTATTATTCTTGTTTTTGGAAAAGAAGAAAGGGAAAAGAGTAGTAAGTTTTATTTAAAAGAGAAAAAGATGAAAGAGGTTGAAAATTTATATTATTTGAGAATTAAGTTTACATGTTTATGGAAGATGGTTGGGCAAGTACAAATGGAGAGTTGGAAGGGTGAGAACGCTTCATGGGGGTTACTGAAGAGCCCGTTTAGGCATCTTTGGCACTTAGGCAGATATTAAGCTATGAAGAGAATTTTTGAGACGAAAGTAGGTCCAATATTGAGTTATTGTGAAGAAGTTTGGGGGTTTGAAAAGGGGGAAAATAGAGAGAATACATTTAGGACATTTCAGGACACTGTTAGGTTTAAGTGGGAAATTTAATAGTTTGGTGTTAAAGGGTATTCTAGGATTGCTACCATAGAGGGCAAAATAGACCAGTTAGAATGATAAGATACAGAGAAAAGGTGATTGGCTCAACGAATTGTGGGTTAGTAAATGCAACATATCTGGAGGTGTTGCAAGATAGATGGAACATTTCATGGGCTTCTTAGGTGAGATCAATTTTAAATAGTTGTGGGTTATCAGGAGTTTGGAACGAAGGGAAGGGAATAGGACTGGAAGTGGGAAATGTAGCAAAATTAGTAAAGGGTATTCTGGAGGATCAGGAGATTCAAAATGGTAGTGTGAAGTCGTGGCCTCGGCAGCCCCCGGTGTTTACCGCCAATGGAAGGAGGTCTGGGGATATTATATTTATTTTAGCAGGTTTAAAATGTGAAGGAATTAAGTGGTATACATCAGGGGGTGGTAATTTTCTAGTACTTGGAGATAGGAGGAAAAATTTAGCAAGGATAAGAGTAATTGATCGTTTTTACTCAATTCCTATGTGTGAAGAAAATGGCGAGGATCTACTTCGCTTCAAAGCCCGTTGTCCCGAATTACACTTTTTAACGGAATGAATTATTTTCTGGTAATATAGGGCCAAGTGAGTGGTTGGTTTCAATAATAGAATCTAAAGATTATGGAACAAAAAATATCGCAAAATATATAAAAATGGGATAACACATAGAGACATTTGTAATTGGTGGGGGGGGGGGGGGTGAATTGCTGAAATTAATTTTGAATGTGTGTAAGCTGTTTTTGTTTGTTTGTTATTTTTTGTAGCCTTGGCCTTAGAGCATTAAATATACATCTATCTATCTAACCAACTATTTTGTGTTATTATTTTTGTAATTTTGATTATTTTGTGTTAGAATATTGTGTGTTATTATGATATTATGTGCATTATTACGTGTGGGGTTATGATTTGTTTTTACTATGCAGTTGTAATCGTTGTTGCTACGTACATTTTTTTTTACAAAGTCCTTAAATGTTAGGTTTTTTTTTGCTTTTGCCATGGCCCGATGAGGTTTTGCAGAAATAATTATCTATCTATTTCAATCTTAAAATCTGAGAAACTATAGGTTATTTTTTACCCCTTGTGCTATTGACCAAAAGACGCTCCGTAAATCTTTTTCAAAGTCAAATACAATGAAAAAACAATTATTTTTAAACATCCATACAGAATGACTCAGTGCGAAAGCATCAAACTTATAAAAACATGTTGAGAGAAAAAAAAATTATTCATGGGAGCTTAGGGCTCATATGCCAAAGATAATTTTCTGCTGACAAGTATGGTCGACACGAGGGTCAGCATTTTTACTTCATTTTTTAGCATTTTTCCAATCGGAGTACTTCTTGCACATGGTTGATAAGCAAGAGAAGAAGAATGGCCCACTTCTCCAACACCCTTTTACAGCTTTTTCAATTGAAAGCCAACCTGCAATAAATATTTTAAGAAGCGTATGGACCCCCTGGTCAGCAAATTCTTGCATTTACAAAAAAATTTGCTGTCTCTTGTTACCTTCTGAGACAAATATTGTCAAGTCCTTTAAAAAAGGCTCAAGGCCATCAGGTAGAGCTTTTAATGCATAATTTGTAGGCACTGTAGTTAAATACCTAGTGAAACCCAAAACAAACAAATCTAGTTTTATTGACACTGTCAAAAGGAACGCCTATCATGTTCTTTTTTGATATCCCTTTTTAATTTTTACTTCCTTTCGTAGAATTTTGCAAATCGGAGTACTTCTTGCACATGTTTAAAGATACAATCCAGGAGCCAATTGACGTTCCAGAGTAAATTGCTTGACCTGCATTAAACAATTATTTGTTTAATACAGGTCACAGGTCACAGACCACCACAGTCAACAGATAAACACGGCACATGAATAAGCTGGAACCAGTACGCTGCAGGACAGAACGTTTCAGCAATTCATTCGTTCCTCTTTTTACTAGTGTTATAAATCGTACTTAGTGTATATATATATATATATATATATATATATATATATATATATATATATATATATATATATATATATATATATATATATATATATATATATATATATATATATATAGATATATATATATATATATATATATATATATATATATATATATATATATATATATTATATATATACAAATATATATATTGTTTTAAGGGTAGCGTAATTTAGTTGTTGTGTCAGCCGAAACTACGACAACTATTTTTATTAAATGAATCTTGAATCTTGTCAATTGACGTTCCAGAGCGCCAGATAAGTTGCTTGACTGGTATTAAAACAATTATTTGCTTGCATGAAAAGACAATAGTATTAACTGCCTCTCTAGAGCAGCGAAAGAGTGCAATGGACCACACAACGTCAGCATGAAACAACAAAGGTCCTTAACATTTCTTTCCCCTTGGCATTCTTACTTTTTCTTAAGGCAGCAAAAAAAACTGACGAATTCTCTTCTACAGTAGTTACGCGTATAATGTGTTCTTTTTCGTTGAAAATGTAGTTCCAAAGTTCATCAAGATCGCTTCAGACCTTTTCTTGTTTAAATTTGTTTCCTTAATCGTGTTGAAAATCCAACTGGTCAAAGGTAAAATGTTTGCGGTGAATTCTATTCCTGATTTGACTAACACGTTCAACCACGTACACTAAAATTTAGTAGTAATAGTAGTAATAGTAATTTATTAACACACACAAGGACAATACATTTTACTCACTACCGACCCAAGAACCTGGGGTCAGGTTGTCCTAAGGGTAGGCATATATCAAAATTTCATATTCACAACAGAAATATACAACCTAGGCCTAAAAAAAATAAAATAAAAGAAAAATCATTCCCCTTCGCACGCAGTTCCTACCACCAATCACAAAATCACCATACTTGTCCTCCAGGTACATAAAAAAAAAAAAAAAAAAAAAAAAAAAAAAAAAAAAAAAAAAAAATTTAAAATCATATTTCTCATATAACATTCCTTTTATTTATTTTTAAATTCCTTCAGATCCCCTATTTCTCTTAACTCTTTATTAACCCCATTCCACAACTTTAATCCCCTATAAATAGGCGAGAATGTCGACCTGGCAGACACCACGAGCGGGGCATGTAAATTTTCCCTTTGGCGAGTTTCATGATCATGAATCGAAGATCTAGCTTTTAGCATTCCTGAAAAGCAAGACGGTAATAATTCATTATTATATTTGAACATAAATTGAAGGCTATAAAAATCTCTAAGGCCTGCAGCAGGTAATACTTTTACATCAATATAGGTAGCTCTAACGGATACAAGATTTGATTTACCAGTCAACACACGGATTCCGTTATTTTGGATCACTCGAACTCGATTAGTAATTGATGGAAACGTACTCAGCCAAATAGATGAGCAATACAATATATGTGGATGTATAATAGAAAAATACAAAGTGCGAAGAACAGAAGGGGGTAATACATGTTTCAATTTACGCAGTATTCCCAGATTACGGCACAGGATTCCTGACACCGTTTCCAACACCTTTTCAACATGTTTCCTAAAAGATAGTGTTTCATCTAGCATAATACCCAAATATCTAATTTACTTCCTAAATCCGGCAAGTTAAATTCTCAAGTGCACCAGAATTTTTGTTCCAAAATTTAACTCTTCTATGGGGCAAACCCTGTTTTGGTGAGCTTCATTGAAAATAAGCTCTGTCGCTCTATCACAGATGCTTTGATAGAACATCTAAGCATTGATTTAAAAAGTGTGCAGGCATTTCTAAGACACATGAATCCACCTGTCAGAGGACTTGAGCCCAATACTCATGCTGTCGACTTTTTTACAGCATAGGTTGGCAACCTTTTCTTGTAAAAGGGCCAAAATTTTAAGTGGGGATATTACGCGGGCCCCACTAAGGTCACAGGTCATTACACTGTAATGTAGTATTGTAGGTATACAATAATGATTAGAATATATCTGCAATATTTATATACAAATATTTTAGGTTTAAAAATAAAGCGCTTAAATGTATAGTTTTAACGGTTATTGTGGTTAATACAATCAACGAGACTTTTGTTGTTGCATTTGACTTACAATTTCTTTTATATTAGCTTGCATTTTTGTAGTAGAGAAACGTAGTATTGCGTCTAAATGTATATCCGATAACCGAGAAAAGTGTTCGTTTTTTTCGATAATTCGGAATTGTTAAGGTTTGCTCACAAATATGTATACTACCAAACATAGTAATTATTTGCTGTGCAAACCTTTTTAAATCCTAGTAAATTCAAGAAGACAAACTTCTAAAGAAATCCACCAAGCTTCTTTTTTCACCCGGCCATTTTAAATGTGGTAACGTATCACTTTACAAATCTATCGCGTTGATTTGCAAATCACTTGGTTCATTGCTGACATCCACTGCGAATGGGTGTACGACTATATCCAGCTTACGTAAGATCTTTTGAAATGAGAAACCGGTTTTCAAACTCAGTTTGAATTTGTATTAATGCACTTTTCAATTTATTATTTTGCCAAACAAAATGCATATTATCTTCTACTACTGCTTTCCTGCAATTTAGAATATGATCGAACCTTGTTTCATCGGTATGCTTGATAAATAATGTTAGTTTCATATCAAATGCCTTAGCATCTGAGTATATCTGGCATATAAATTTATTTTTGGTTGTAAACGTGTATTGAGTAGATTCAGTTCTGTAATAAAATTAATTTAAAAAACGAAGTTTTTCCGAGGGAAGCAAAGAGCGAAGTTGAAACTTAAAACAGACAAAAATATTACTCCACAGCCCATCTAATATATCAATAAACAAATGCAGATATACAAAATAATTATCTTTCCCTAGGTGTCTAGGATTATAGAAAACTATAGCGTTTACTGAAAACTCAAAAGTCAAGTAGAAGACATAAAGAAAGAAAAACGAGCAAAAATGGGGTTTTTTATAGGCCAAATGAAAGTACTGAAAAAAAAAAAAACACAACAAAGCGAATATTTCGAGAGGACAAACGCATCTCTTCTTTTCGTGTAACGAAATAATGTATCCAAAAACAAACGCGGAAAGTCAATGTGAAAAAAACCAAAAACTTAAAAGATGAATAAAATTCAATAAAAGCCAAAAATTAAAAGAATTAAAACCAAATACCTAACAACCATAAAAGCGAGTTATTCGCCAATATCCGCGATTTGCACAAAATACAAAAAATTATGAACTGCCATCGACGGATACTAGCGAACAACTGAGAGAGAAAAGAAAACAATCCATTCACTCAAACAAAACGAACCAGCAATTAAATAAGTTGGAGAACTATGTCATCGGACTTCGGATTTTAATTAATGCATTTCTTGAAGACACCCTTTGAGACCTAAGGGGTTGTTCACGTGTTTGATTATATGACTGGGAAAGTGGTTCAAGCTTTATTTCAGGGATTACTAAAGTATGGGCTTCTCTTTTGAGAAAACCGAAATATGACTCGTTTATTCTTAAATTACAAGAATCTCTGTTCAAAGCCAGACCTAAATGTTGCTATTTATAAATTTCAACAGCTTTTCTGTAGTGCTGGACAATACCTTTGTCATGCGAAATTAGGCTAGCTTGATTAAACAAAATAGTATGGTCTGGTTTTTCAAAAATTTGCTCTGCAAGGGCAGAGTCAAAATTTTCTGTTTTTTTTTTCGCTTTTTAAGTGTATTATTAATTGAACTAGAGTGCTGAGTTAATCTACCCGCTAGTCGCTGATCAGTTCTTCCGATATACCAAAGACCACACGAACAAGGAATTCTGTATACACCGGAGTTTTTCGCCTATTGGGATAGGGTCTTTACCTTGATAAATTTGGGACCTGATAGTTTTTCTGGGTCTATAATAAGTGTAAATGTTATTTTTTTCTTAGATGTTTTGAAATGTGGTCTTAAACCCTTTTAACGTATGGGAGACCAAGATAAAGTGAATTTTCCCTTTCATTTGTGTTTTCTGTGGAACTATCTGATAATCTTTTAATACTAGCCCCCCCCACCCCCCCACGCCCATCATTTCCCCAAACACATCCAATCAAAATTTTGAGATAGCCATTTTGTTCAGCGTAGTTGATTTCCAAATAGAAAATATGTTTTTGAGGAGGACTCCCCCACAACCCTCAGTGCAAGGGTTGTAAGTTATGCCCTGGGGGCATATAAGGTTTATATAGAAAGTTGTTGTATAAATCATAGGCAGCATGATCGCGCTGCCAAAGTAAAGTACGGGGACACTCGAGAACGAGACAAGAAACAGGGACTAAGGAAAGAGGAGGACACTTCCCCACAACCCTCAGGGCAAGGGTTTTAAGTTATGCCCTGGGGGCATATAAGAACGATGTTGGCACAATGTATTATTTATTAATTTTTTCCTTTAGAACAAGGCACTTCCTATCGAAGAATCTGTCGTAGAAACTTCGAAAAGCGCTCATTCAATTGAAAATTGGAGTGGCTTGTGCCCTTTTTAATAGTCGAAAGTGATTGGAAGGCGACTAACACCCCTTCCAAGCCCACCATTTCCCGAATCAAATCCAATTAAAATTTTGAGATAGCCATTTTGCTCAGCGTAGTTGATTTCCAGATATAAATTATGTTTTTAGGACAGTCCCCCAGAGCCCTTAGGGCAAGGGTTGTAAGTTATGCCCTGGGTGCATATAAGTTTTTTTTTTTTATAGAAGGCGTTGTCGTAAAAACTTTAAAAAAGGCTCATTCGATTGGAAATTCAAAGGGCTATTTGCCCTTTTTAATAGTCGAAAGTGATTAGAGGGCAACTATCCCGCCTCTCACGCTCGTCTTTTCCCCAAACACATCTAATCAAAACTTTGAGATAGCCATTTTATTCAACGTAGTTTTAAGTTCTGGAAATTAGGTCTTTGAGGATGACACCCCCCCCCCCCCACATCCATCAGGGCAAGGGTTGTAAATTATGCCCAGGGGGCATATAAAGTTTTTATATAAAACGTTGTCGTAGAAACTTCAAAAAGGGCTCATTCAATTGGAAATTGAAATGGCTAGTGCCCTTTTTAATAGTCGAAAGTGATTGGAAAGCAACTAACATCCCTTTCACACCCACCATTTCCCAAACACATCCAATAAAGATTTTGAGATATCCATTTTGTTCCAGGCAGTTCAAAGTTCAGGAAATTATACCTTTGAGTAGGACACTCCCCCAAAGTTTTCAGAGCAAGTGTTATAAGTTATGCCCTGGGAGCATATAAGGTTTTTATTGAAATCTTTGTCGTAGAAACTTGAAAAAGGGCTCATTCGATTGGAAATTCAAAGGGCTAGTGTCCTTTTTAATTGTCAAAAGTGATTTGAAGGCAACTAACCCCCCTTTCACGCCCATCTTGTCTCCAAACACATCCAATCAATATTTTAGACAGTCATTTTATTCAACGTAGTTGAAAGTTTTGGAAAATTAGGTCTTTAAGGATGACAACCCCCCCCCCCCCCACAGCCCTCAGGGCAAGGGTTGTAATTTATGCCCTGGGGGCGTATATGTTTTTTATCGAAAGCGTAGAAACTTCAAAAGGGCTCATTCAATTGGAAACTGAAAGGGCTAGTGCCTTTTTTAATAGTTGAAAGTGATTGGAGAGTGACTAACGCCCCTCTCACGCCCACCATTTTCCCAGCACATCCAATCAAAATTTTGAGATATCCATTTTGTTCAACGTAGTTGAAAGTTCTTGAAATTAGGTCTTTAAGGATGATAACCCCCTCAGTGCAAGGGTTGTAAGTTATGCCCTGGGGGCATATAAAGTTTATATAGAAAGTTGTTATAGAAATTTCAGAAAGGGCTCATTTGATTGGAAATTGAAATTGCCCTTTTTAATAGTCGAAAGTGAGTGGAGAGTAATTAACCCCCTTCTTACGCCCACGATTTCCCCAAAAACATTCAATCAAAGTTTAGAGATAGCCATTTTGTTCAACGTAGTTGAAAGTTCTGGAAATTATGTATTTAAGGATGATAAACCCCCCAGAGCCCCAAGGGCAAAGGTTGTAAGTTTTGCCCTGGGGTATATAAGGTTTTTATAGATAATGTTGTCGTAAAACTTCAAAAGGGGCTCATTCAATTCGAAATTGAGAGGGCTAGCGCCCTTTTAATAGTCGAAAGTGATTGGAGGGTAACTAACCCCCCTCTCACGCCCACCATTCCTCCAAACACATCCAATCAAAATTTTCAGAGAGCCATTTTGTTCAACGTAGTAGAAAGTTCTGGAAATTAGGTCTTTGAGAATGACCCCCCCCCCAACACTCAGGGCAAGGGTTGTAAGTTACGCCCTGGGGGCATATAAGATTTTTATTGAAAGTTGTGTCGTAGAAACTTCAAAAGGGCTCATTTTATTGGAAATTGAAAGGGCTAGGGCCATTTTTAATAGTTGAAAGCGATTGGAGAGCGCCTACCACCCCTTTTCACGCCCACCATTTCCCCAAACACATCCAATCAAAAGTTTGAGATAGCCATGTTGTTTAACGTAGCTGAAAGTTCTGGAAATTCGGTCTTAGAGGATGACAACACCCCTAATAGACCTTAGGGTATAGTGTTGTAATTTATGCCCTGGGGGCATATAAAGTGTTTATAGAAAGCGTTGTCGTTTCCAAAAGGGCTCATTCGATTGGAAATCGAAAGGCCTAGTGCCCTTTTTAATAGTTGAAAGTGATTGGAAGGCTTGACATTTTTGTAGTAAAGATCGAAGTGGGTATAATGTATTATTTTTGTTGTTGTTGTTGCTTAGACCTGGGCACTTCGTATTGAAGGAATTGTCGTGGGAACTTCGAAAAGAGCTCATTCGATTGGAAATAGAAAGGACTGATGCCCTTTCTAACAGTCGAAAGTGATCTGTGGGCAACTAATCCCCCTTTCACTCCCACCCTCCCACGCCCACCCTCCCATTTCTGCTCTTAAAATTTAACCAAATCAAAATAGCGTAAGTGTATCCAAGCTGTCAAAGAAAGTAAACAGATTTTATTGCGAATGGTATCAAGTTTTCCATTTCAGGTCAACTAGAGGAGGTATGAAACTAAATTAAACATTACTATTTGTGTCCAGATTTTTAAAAGGGTGTATGTTGTTATAAATTGCTGAAATTTTTTCTCCAGCATACAAATAGCAGGCCAAACTATAAAGTCTTAAAAAAACAAAAAGATTTAAAGTATTATTTTCTTTTTCCCTGAAAAGACTATGTCAATATAAAACGAAGAGAAATTAATTTAAAAAACTTTTTCCACAAATAAGTTTTTCAAAGAAAAGTAAAGAACTCCATTAAACAAAAAATGAGCAAAAATAAAATCAAATAATCTACCAAGCGTGAAACTACCACAAATCTGCACCGGTAAATAAATGAATCCCAAAACGAACAGAAATTACAATAATTAACCGAATCAAACTCGAAACGAGCAGAAATTAACATAGGTCGGGCCCAAAACCCCTATGCCTTCCCAAGGCCAGAACAAAATTAGCACTTTACCGAAAAAATACAAATGAATGTGCATTGTCAGTTTAATATACATGTACTGATATTTAGTAATCAAAATGTTAATATTATTTGATTTATTAAAGTTCTAAAAGTAAAAAACATTTATATTTTTTGAGTAAAGTGCAAATTTTGTTCTGGCCTTGGGAACGCATTGGGGTTTTCTGCCAACCTATGTTAATTTCTGCTCGTTTTGAGTTTGACTCGGTTAATTATTGTAATTTCTGTTCGTTTTGGGATTCATTTTTTTATAGTTTCACCTTTGGTCGATTATTTGATTTTATTTTTGCTCATTTTTGTTTAATTGAGTTCTTTACTTTTCTTTGAAAAACTTATTTGTGGAAAGTTTTTTAAATTAATTACAATAACAGATGCCTCTAATAATGCCATGCCTCTAATAATGTAATTTAATGTAGTAGTATTCGTAGGACTTTAAGGGCGTAGCTTTATTAAGAGGGCCTGGAGGAGGAACATGTGGGAGGTGTTCTTGCAAACCTCCAGTTAAGGTTTTGGACCATAATTACTGCAATTATACCATTTTATGCTTCCAAGTTTTTCCACTTCAGAAATGGCAACAAAAGTGTTTGTTTCAGTGCTAACTTACGAATAGTAGAATTTATATGAAGCACGTAGATAAGAGCAAAAGTTTTCAAATGAGCCATTAAACATCACTCTAAAAAAGTTATGGAAGCCCACTAGCCCCAGCTTTTCCACTTCAGACAATGGAGCAAAAGTGCCATTTTTAGTGCATTTGATACTTGCAGGCGGTGAAATTTATAGAAACAACGTAGATATGAGCAATATTTTTTATAGAGCTATCAAAAATTTATCCAAGATGTTCTGGTAGCCCGCTAGCCCCATCCCTGGAGAAACAGCATAAAGTGTCTTTTTTCGTGTCATATGAAGCTAGCAGATGGTCGAATTTATATAAACGACGTATATGAGAAATAGCTCTTGAATGAGCTCTTCAGCATCTATCTGTGGTAAAGCTTTCTAATTTAGTTAATTATGAATTTAGTAAAAATATATTAAGACGCAAATACAAAGTTTAGAAATACCACTTTTTATTAAGATAAGGAATATACCCTGCCAAGTTTCTGCTTAACGGGAAATTGAGAAATCACCACTTCCTAGCTATTGCGTCGGTTGGTTAAAGGAAGGTGTGGTTGATAAAAATGTATAAAAGATACATTTTATGGGAAGGGGTAGACTGATACTAACTTTATGCCGGACTGACCTCTGGTCCGTTGTTTTTAGAAATACCTTGGAATCTTGTCGGATCATTGTAAGTGTCTAAGTATTCTATTATATGTTATTGTAGTTTTCCGAGACTTGTGGTCTACTTGGGACAGCCAGTCCCAGTAGAAAATATATATCTAGTATTATTATATGTTAATTGAATAAAAGTATTGCATTATAGCCAACCTCTCTACGATCTACCTTTAGCCAGTCAAACATACCCAGTTGGTACGCCTCATTAGTCCGGTCATAGCCTAAGGCACGCTACCAAAGTTTAATTACCTTAGGGTCATAGTTTATCTCCCCTATAAAGGGAGGATAAAGGCATCTACAACAACATCACTCAAAAACCATAAAATACACTTTACAACAACTGGTGGCCGTTGGAAAAACTGGGTCGAGAGGGCTAGATAAAAATAGTAGATTGAAATAAATGGCTTTACCAGAGGAAAAAATGACTTCCCTATCAACAGTACTTGAAATTGCAAAAATTATACCAGAGTACGCGGGAAATTCAGACGTAGATGAGTATATCGAAAAATTAAAAATTTTACGAACTAACTGAAGCGTTTGAGGATAAGGTCAAAGAGCAATGCGTTGCAGCCAGATTAAAGGGAAGCGCCCTTAAACATTTTGAGGCAATTAAGGAAAAAGAGCCCAAGGACATCAGTACTCTAATTGAATCTTTTAAAAAAAGATTCATAGAGACAAGCATCTCCGAGAGGCTAAGAACAGAGGTAGTCACATTCAATACCTCAACTAGTATCAGGGAATATGCAGACAAAATTTGTAGATCCATGTGTTTACAATTAGAGAAAGGCGGAAATGACGAGACAGTACAGAAAGTACAACTACATACTTTTACCCAAGGGTTACCAAAAAATTTATTACATAAAGAAAGAAAAACGAGCAAAAATGGGGTTTTTATAGGCCAAATGAAGATCCTGAAAAAAACAAAGCGAATATTTCGAGAGGACAAACGCCTCTCTTCTTCAGAGCGAAACGAAACGATGTATCAATAAAAGCCAAAAATTAAAAGAATTAAAACCAACTACCTAACAACCATAAAAGCGAGTTATTCGCCAATATCCGCGATTTGCACAAAATCCAAAAAAATATGAACTGCCATCGACGGATACTAGCGAAAAACTGACAAAGAAAAGGAAACAATTCATTCACTAGAAAAACTCATTCACTGGTTGTTAGATAGTTGGTTTTAATTCTTTTAATTTTTGGCTTTTATTGATACATCGTTTCGTTTCGCGCTGAAGAAGAGATGCGTTTGTCCTCAAAATATTCGCTTTGTTTTTTCAGTATCTTCATTTGACCTATAAAAACCCCATTTTTGCTCGTTTTTTTTTCTTTATGTGATGTCAGGCCAATGTGGTTTAAGAAATTATCTTTGTCAAAAAAGTTATTAAAACTAATATTATCACGGAAACCTTAAAACTTAGAGCAGGCTATAATACTAGTCGAAACAGAGGTAAAAATTGACGAGGCTATGAAAAAGTTTGATCAGATGTCAATAAATAACACAGGAGCCCAAGAAAGTATAAAATATGAAAGGGGACAGAAACGGGTGAACTTTGAAGAGCCAAATCGTGAACCAAAAAGGCGCGACGGAGGCCAAGAGTCGCCGTCTAAGGAAATAGCTGACAGATTCCACGACCTTGAGAGATTAGCAGCTAATAACTATAGAAAATATGGGCACCCTTCCCCACCAAAGACAGATAGTTGGGGAACCAACAATGACAGATCAAAAATATTTAGAAGTAACCAGGAAACAAACAAACAATGTAAGAGAAAATTTTATTGCTATTATTGTAGCAAACCAAACCACTATGCAGCAGATTGTTGGCAAAGAATCCGCAAAGAAGGCCAGACGTACAAGACAAGACACCAGTTCAGAACGCAGGGGGGCAGAAATTTAGGAAGGCAGGGAACAAATAATACGTGGCAAACACCTAATAATATTCCTGAATTTAGGCCTAGGAGGCAAATGGTTATCAATACCCAGGGTCAAAGTAGCAACGCTGAAGAAAACTGGATAACCCCAGAAACTTTTGGCCAAACAGTGGGCATTTAAACGGAGAAGCCAGCCTGTAAGGGTCAACAGAGCTGTTTCATTACAAAAACCCCTATATAGTTTAGAATGTTGCGATACAAAAGCAAATAATAATAGTCTACCGATTTTGCGTTGTTTTAAAATTGAGTGTTTTCAAAATTTACCATGTTTACTAGATACAGGTGCATCTAAATCATTATTCGAGAGGAAGCTTTTAAGAGGTTTCCTCCTAGTGTCAAAAATCGCGTAAGCAGATGCCAGAATACCCTGACATCAGTGACAGGGCACGGGCTGACAATTTTGGGAGAATGCCCATTAAAATTTAGCACAGGAGATAAAGAAATAACCGTAACAGTGATAATATGCACGCAGCTACCATTTCCTTGTATTCTAGGAGTAGTTGCCATCAGAAAATATGGGATCGTATGGGAACCCATATCTGATACAATAACCATAAGCCAGGCAAATGAAAATAATAGGCAAATTTGCGTAACAACAGATAACGAAAGTGACGATTCGAATTATAACCCTAAAAATAAGCGGAAAAATCACAATAGAAGGGAGAACGACAGCTCAAGTTTGAGCGACGTTAAATACAAAAGAAGGAAAGGTTAAAACCATGGACGCCATGATAGGAGAATACACCATAAAAGAATACCCCATGATTTTCGTGGAAAATCAAGTTATAAAAATTGAAAATGGTATAGCATACTTAAAACTATCAAATCTAAGTAATAATAAAGTAAGACTGAACCAGATAGAACTTGGATCAGTGGAAAAGATTTCAAATTCAGAAATAAAATCTCTAAACAGTCCAGAATTAAGCATAAATTTCACTAGCCACGAACAATTATCCTCATTAAAACCGCAACCACAAGAAAAGTATGGAATGTCGAAAACGGATTTTTTGCAACAATTTGATTTAAAACATTTACCGGAAAACGTAAAAAACTCGGTCGGAACATATTCTTTGGCCAAATGGACTTTTGCAAGACACAAAGCGGATTACGGATTAACTCACTTAATCACGCACAAGATATCAACAGAGGGCCCTCCAATCAAAAAGTCACCGTATAAAACACCTTATCATTTAAAACCATGGCTAGAAAGCCAAATAAAGGAAATGGAAAATCAGGGAATAATGAAAGAAAGTGTTAGCGATTGGTGTTTTCCACTAGTAATAGTCAGGAAAAAAGATAACACCTGGAGATTATGTATATATTTTAGAGCACTAAATGCCGTCACGGTAAAAGACGTGACGAAGTTACCAAGAATTGATACGATTTTAGATTCGCTAGGAGGTACAAAATATTACACTAGTTTTGACTTAATAGCAGGATATTGGCAAATCGCTTTAGATGCAGAAACAAAGCATAAAGCTACAGTAATCTTAGACGATGGAAGAACGTTCACATTTGAACGTATGCCTTTCGGCTTATCATTTAGTCCAAATTGTTTTAGTCGACTAATGAATTTGGTGTTAAAAGATGACGAACCAGGAAGGAAAAAAGATACCTTGGCTTATTTAGATGATGTAATTTTGTTTAATGAAATACTGGAAGACCACTTGGCCGGACTTAGAAAAATAAGGGAAAAGTTTGAAAAAGCAGGCTTAAAATTAAAACCAGAAAAGTTAAAAATAGTAGTACCAAAATCAGTTTTTCTTGGACACCTGATAAACCAAGGTACAATTTCACCAAATCCAGAAAAATTTACAGTCATAGAAAATCTACAGCCTCCTAAAGATAAAAAAAGCTGCAGATCAGTTTGTGGGTTTGTTAAGATATTTCAGACGATATATTAAAAATATGCATCAATAGCGCAACCTTTGACAAGCCTTTTGAAAAAATCAGGTAAATTCGAATGTCCAGGGGACGCAAAACAGGCGCTAAATGAAATAAAAAGGCAATTATTACAGGCACCAATACTTAAACTACCAGATTTGTCACAAGACTTCTGCTTACAAGCAGATGCTTTGGGGCACGGTATTGGAGCCATATTATCAAACATAAATTCTGAAGGAGTAGAATCAATAGTCCAATACGCCAGAAGTTCACTGTCGGAGGCAGAAAGAAAATATTCGACAGTAAAAGGAATGTTTGGACGTTGTAGTTTTTACAGAATATTTTCGACAATTTTTACTTGGAAAAAAATTCATTTTACGCGTAGACCAAAGATCATTAATTTGGCTAAATACGATGCAAAATACTTCAGCCCGGCTGACACGGTGGATACTACGTCTGCAAGCATATTCATATACCCCAATATATATAAAGGGCCGTACAAACATTTTACCAGACTATTTATCACGAAATCCCGATAAGGAGGGAAATATGATTACAACCATCTAGAGCGAACTGGAAGGGGTAGAAATACTATTCAATGAAAATATTTCAAATCATCAAGATAAAGATGATTTTTGATTAGCGATGAAATCCTTTTTATCAAAAGGAACGGAACTGCCAGAGCACTTTAAACGTTTTTTAAAGGACTTAGATAATTTTGGTCTTGACGAAAGTAAAAATCTTTTGATAAGATATCATAGACCATCGCAAGAATATAAAAAATGACTTAAAAATTATTCCAGTAATTCCAAAATCACTGGAAGGAGAAATTTTACAGATGGCACATGCAACGATTGGCTGTCACATGGAAGAAGAAAAAACTATGGGGAGGCGTGAAGGAATTTTTATTTTCCAAAATGTACTCAAAAGTAAAAGCTTTCATACAAAGCTGCCAAGAGTGTGCCAAAAAAAAGTCGCCACCAAGGACCCCTAGGGCTGAATTAGGTCTCTACCCCACCCCTTCAGGGGTAGGAGAGTTAATGTCAATAGACATTTGGGGAACAGGAGGAAGTTTACCAGTTTTCAGGAAAGAAAACAGGTGTGTACTAACCGTAGTTGACCATTTTAACTCATACTTATACGCTTTTCTAATTAAAGACAAAAAGACAAAAACCATTGCGAAAGTTTTGGTCAATCGCCTTTTTTTGGAACATGGAATTTTTCCTAGAGTTTTACTTAGCGACAATGGCTCATGTTTTAGAACCAAATTATTAGACGAAATTACAGAATATCTGGATGTGAAACGATGGTTTACATCGTCTTATATGGCAGCCGCTAATGGAAAGGTTGAACGTAAACATAGGGAATTAGCTTACATGCTGGGAATACATGCAAGAGAGGAAAATGAAAATTGGGATGAACATTTACCATTTGTAGTCTTTGCAATAAATACGGCTTTTTCACGTTCGTTAAAAGAAACACCATTTTTTTGCAACATCTAAGAGATCCCAGAATTTGTTTAGATGAAATAGAAAATGATAGAATATATTACAACCTAGACCAATATAAGCAAGAAATGGTGATGCGAATGAAAAAGACTATGGAACAAGTTAAAGACAATCTGGAAGATGCGAAAACAGAACAAAAAGAAAAATATGACCAAACAAGCAAAAATAAAACAAATTACTGTTTAGGAGACTTGGTTTACGTATACAAAACCAACCTGGAAGGGACAAAAAGTTAAAACCGAAATGGGATGGGCCCTACAGGATTGTAAAAATTCTACCAAATAACTTAACATATGTTCTAAAGCATCAGTATAAGGAAAAGGAAGAAGTAGTACACCATAATAGAATGAAAAAGGGATATTTTTCAAAACCGTGGAAAACAGAGCCATTTCTTTCAGACGAAGAAAAAGAGGAAACAATTTCACCAGTATATATCAGAAGACCATATGAATTTTATGACCTTTTCAATGACCACAAAGGTTGGGAGGAGTGGAAGGAGTATTTAGCCCAGTCTTGGCTACAAACTCTCCACAACAAACAAGAGAAAAAGGGAAATATTCGATGCTCATCGGATACTAGCGATGAAGAACATCAAACACAACATAAGGGTTTAAAACGTGATAAACCAAAGGTAAAATCCACAGAAGAAGAAAAAGGTATTTGTATCTGCTGAGCTCAAGTTTAAAATGGCCTTTACTTTTCTTTGAAAACTTATTTTTCGGAAATTTTTTTAAATGAATATCCAAAGACAATGATGAAATTTTCTTGTGAGGAGAGCCTGTGTCCCATCACTCTTCATAAAACTCTTCATCATTCTACATTGCTTTCCGGGTAGCTATTTATATGCTTTCTTTGACTGTCCGTTGACTTGAGACCGGCTTGCTGATTTTTCCCAGCTAGTTTTTTTGGCGTATTGTTTGGTAGCAAAAATGTATCATTTATGTACTGAACTGAACTAGCGCTCGTTAAGGCAAGACATAATTTTTACTTCGTGATAGTTCTCAACTGTGATATCCAGTTTTATTTCAATTATTGCACTGTTTGATTCTGGGGCCCCTTATATTTGGATTTTAGAAGAAAGGGGCCCACGCTCGTAAGTTTTTTTTGAAATGTCATTTTGATGAGTTTGAGGAAAGAAGCGAGCGTACTGTATATTTAGCGATATATTAATTACCGATACAATATAATTAGCGATGTCTCTCACGAAAAAGTATTTTGATGAACGTATGGACAACTTAAAACAACTGGTAGAAAATCTTCGTACGGAGAATGCAGCGTTGAAACAAGAGAACACTGGCTTGAAATCTGCTCTTGTGGCAGTTAAAAATCAGGTTTTAAGAACTGAATTGTATGTTAAACGCAAGAATCTTCTTATCCATGGAATTCCTAACAAGGAAAATGAAAATATTGAAGAAACCGTTAATGATTTTTTGTCAGAAATGTCGGTACGGAACTACAGGGATATTAAGTTCACGGCCATCTATAGACTTAGAAGCAAGGCTAAAAGTCCCAGGAAACAAAAGTCACATCCGGCATCGGACCCTATTCTTGTATCTGTTCTAAATCTTCGACATAAGGACAATATTATGGCTTGTGTTGGTAATCTAAGAAACAGGGAAAAGCGTCAGTATTGACCTTCCATTCGAGCTGGCTAAACGTCGGAAAGAACTTTTGAGTACGGTTATAATTTAAGAAATTGTAAAGTTGCCTCCGATAAGTGTCTCATACCAAAGTGGTTCAAAAGGGGACTAGGTTGTGGCTAGAATCTAAAAAGACTTCTAGTTCTAACTGGATCAAGGTTGATGACGCATGCTACGACCCACTTACCCTAGTTTTCCCCTCGGTCAATTCTGATTTCGATTCTGACGCATGATTATTAATGAGTGCTCGCTTCCGCTTAATATACTATATCTTCAAAAAATGTGCTGTTCGTTAATGTTATTTGTCTTTTTGTATTTTTTCCCTTTTATTTGTGTGTTTCTCTACCCTCAGTATTTACACCTTCCTGTGCTATTTTACTTGTTATTTTTTTTTTTGTTTCAGAGCAAAATAATCAAGTTCATGTCATAGCCTTTTTAATTCGGATTAAGAGGTTGACGTCACTGGTGTTCACGCGACTACAGCATGGCTCTCTGTCACCTGCATGGGTAAGTAATTATGGTTGACACTAATTCTCTATTGGGGATTAACGCTAACATAACACTAGGGAAATTAAATGATTATGAATGTGGGAGAGTTAATTTTAATGAAATTATAAATAATCCGGTTGGTAAAGCCCCAATATGAATTTTTATGAAAATTTTGAGAATATTATTGATAGTGTGTTTGTGGAGGAGCTGAGATTTTGGGACTCCGGAGCTCGGTGGGTTGATGCACTCCCGGTTGTGCATCTAAACGTTCAGGGCCTAAATTCCTCGTTTGATGATATTCAATTATTATGTAGGAATTCGTGCCCTGCAATTATCGGTCTCTGTGAAACATTTTTGAGCGAGAAAAATCAGGTGCTTTTGGATATTCCCGGTTATATGTCGATATTTCTTAACCGCAAGACGGCCCAAAAAGGTGGACTCGGATTTTACATCCGAAATAATTTTCATGCTGTACTAAGACAGGATTTATGTACAAATAATGAAAAGGTATTTGAGTCACTTTTTATAGAAGTCCCAATCAACGCTAAGGAAAGGATAATAATAGGCGAAGTATATCGTTCTCCAAGTGGGTCTATAACCCAATTTATGGAAACATTAGAAGATGTTCTTGGAAAAGTTTTTTTCTGAAAAATCCGAAGTTGTATTAATGGGCGACTTTAACCTCGACCTTGCGGATCCGTCATCTAGACAGGCTTCTGATCTTTTGTCTTTACTAATTTCGTATGGATTAGCTCCTTGTATAAACATACCGACAAGGATTTCTAACCAGACAGCAACATTAATTGACAATATTTTTTCATCACTACACTCCATTAAGAATGAAGTACTGCTTTCTGATACTTCCGACCATTTGCCAGTTGCAGCCTTGTTTCCAATCCTCCAAAATCCACAAAGATTAGTCCCCCAAGATACACCGAGATTATGTTGCTCTCCAGTGGAGCTAGATAAACTGAAAGAAGATCTGAGTACATCTTCATGGGACTTTTCATTACCAGAAAATATTAATTTGGGCAATTATAACGATATATTTGGCCAGTTTTATGACACTGTTAAGGAAAAATTCGCGGCTTATTGTCTAAAAGCTCCTTTAAGGAATCCTCGATCAAGAAGATCAACACCCATAGCTCCCTGGCTAACACCGGGAGTCCTCAAGTCAATAAATAGAAGCAGAACCTTTGGAAAGAGTACAAAAACAGACCAAGTGATGCTAAATTAGAAGCATTTAAGTTGTACCGTAATATGCTGAAATCAATTATTCGGAGAACAAAAACAGTGTATTATACTAAGAGATTTGATGATTGCGGTAGAAATATAAAGAAGACGTGGGACGTGATTAAGGAATTTAGTCGGCCATCGAAAAAACTAGAAGGTCTCCCTAAGTCTCTTATGGTAGACGATCAACTTATCACAGAAAAAGGCCAAGTACGACATCATCATATGAACAAATTCTTCGCGGAGATAGGGAAATCAACTGCTAATAGTGTTTCTTCTCACTGCTCGGTGTCTCAGACTTGGAAGCAGTTCCTAGGCCCCCCCCGTGCTTGAAATCAATGGCTCTTGAGGACGTTACAGTGCAGGAAATTACAAATATTGTTTTGTCCTTAAAGAATTCTTCAACAGGTTTTGACAAAATTTCTGCTAAAGTAATTAAACATATCCTTCCGTCGATTATCACCCCACTTTGCCATTTGATTAATAGGTCATTTCAACTAGGAGTATTTCCTCAACGTCTTAAATTGTCGCGTGTGATAGCTCTCTTTAAAGGAGGTGACCGTGAGGATCTGGGAATTATAGGCCGATCTCTCTTTGTCAGTGTTCTCTAAGATATTTGAAAGGCAATGCTCAAACGTCTGGTAAGGTTTCTTGAAGCTAAATCTTTTTTTCCATAAGCATCAGTTTGGGTTTCGCGCAAAGTGCTCTACAGAACATGCTTGTAATAAACTTCTTCAGTTTATACGACAATCTTTAGACTCTAATCTTATTCCTGCAGCCATTTTTCTTGATGTAAAGAAAGCTTTTGACAGCCTTACACACAAGATTCTCATTGGTAAACTTTCTCATCATGGTGTGCGTGGGGAAGCATTGTCTTGGCTCTCTTCATACCTTACTGACAGATCTATTGCCATGGAAAATACAGACAAGGAAGTTCCAATTGAATACGGAGTACCCCAAGGTTCTATTCTTGGGCCAACCCTATTCCTGATATATGTGAACGACCTCTACCGACTTCTAAACACCCCAATTCCCAATGTCTGCTGTGGATTGTGTCACAAATGTTACTCTCAGACTATGTCGGCGTCCACATCTGATAGTCGAGAAGAACTGGTATCATTTGCAGATGACACTACTCTAGGTGCTGCAGCTCCGGATGAGTCATCCCTTATTCTAAAGCTTCAAGCAATGACTGAAAAGATACTCAATTGGTTTGACATAAATCAACTAGCTTAAATGTAAAAAAATCGTACCTTCTTATTTTTTCCCGTACAGGTGTGAGCTGCCCCACAATTACTGAGCTTCCTACACCAAGAGGCTCCATAAGTCGCCCCCCAGATCGATATGTGCGATTCCTGGGAGTTCTTTTGGATGAAAATTTATCGTTTAAGTTGCACGTTCAAGTAATAAGAGTGAAAATTTCCCGTGGACTTGGAATCATCCGTAAACTAAAGCGTTTATTTTCCTTTTCCTATACTCCGTCTTTTATATTTCTCTCTCATTTTCCCTTATATATGTTACTGTTCGTCTGTGTGGATGTCTACATTTTCTTCTGTACTTGCTCCTGTTCATATTCTTCATGAGAAAGCGGTAACAGTTCTCCAGTCGACTACACACTCTCCTGTTATTTTTGATCTCCTTAAGATTAGAGATATTTATGTTATATATCTCTAGCTTCGTTGGCATATCAATTCTTCCACGGAGATCTCCCATTTTGTTTTTCTGGACTACTTAAGCCAGTAGGGGAAGTAAATTTTTACTCAGTTCGAAACAGGGAGGATGTTATGATTCCGGCTACTCCCTCGGTTCGTTCAGACTTTGGTCTGGTCGTGACTGTGGGACGTGCTTGGAACTTGGTTCCTGCTGAGATTCGTCAGTCACAAACACTTGGCTCCTTTAAAAGACAGATGAAAAGTTTCTTATTAAAGCTAAATATTAATTAGTTTATAGTTGTTGTATTGTTTTTTTTTGTTGGCGTTGGATCCTCGATGATGTAGAGAATTTTTCATTTTTGATTTATTTTTTTATTGTCGGGTGATAGGAGGGTCGCTGTTTCGTGTGGACTGTCGGTGAGTTGACTTCTTTTCCTTATAGATTTATAAGTTAAACACTGTTTAGTATTGTTTATGCCAAGTTTTAATATTAGTCATTTATTCTGTGTCGTTTCCCAAATAACGGGCCATTGAGCCCTTTGGGATATTGTTTTTGTTATTGTTATTTATGGAAATAAATGGAACTTGAACTTGAACTTGAATATCTAGCTAACTCATGGTTACCCAGGTTTATGGCCTACCCACTGCTTTACCACTCTTTGAACAGGGGTATTTTGTTGCTAGGGTAATCACCCTTCCATTCCCTTGAGATGTACTGAAGGACATCATTTCTAGGGGATAGAGACGGGGACAGGACACTTATGCCCAACTACATGGCCCACACCCGTAACATTGACTAGGAATTCGATCTGCATCGAAATTTGCAGCCTACGATGTACTGTAATTTTATGGTTAGGGGGGAGGGGATCAATATTTGAAAAGATACATTGAGCAATCAAATTTTCCCAATAATTTTTTAGCGAATTACCCCCCCCCCTTTCTTATCAGGCATGTAGATACGATTTTTGTCATTCTTTGTTTTAATTCCTTTTCTGGGATATTCATTATCTAATCAAGGTTCTGATCTTGCTGTGCTAAAGAGTAGAGGATGAGTAATTCAAGCTAGTGGCCTTTCGATGTTGTTTTGGAAAGGATTTGTGGTAAATGGATAGCCGTTTTCTCAGTAGCATAGACAACGTTTTGATATATGTAAAATTGTTCACGTTTTATTGTTTAAAATTTAATATGATTGAGGAATGGAAAAATAAAGAGCTAAAGTAGTATAACAGAAACTAAAATGAAAAGTTAACTCAAGTTTGAGAGTATTCAGAAGAATTTTTCTATGTTTTAGTTTTAGTTAGTTTAGTTAGAATTTTTCCAGTTTTAACAAGTTTTTTTTTTCAAACTATAACAGATTGACCCATAAGGATTAACAATCTAAAACAATTTAAATACTTTGGTTGAGAATGTAAATTTATGTAATTGGTTTATTCTTATGTAAATGTTTATAAAGTAACTTGGTTGAAATTATTGAACTAAATTTATTTCAATAAAATTAACGTTGATAAGTTAAAGTAGTTTTAATATTTCTTTTATACTTACTATGACAGATTGTAACCTTACTTGTATCTTCATTAATTGTTTTGCATACTCGTTCTTTATCCGAAAGCTGTGGAGCATGTTGAGAATTAATCATAAATTTCTATGCGTTTAATATTAGAAGAGTAGGAATGCAAACATAGCCAGTGACATTAATTCAAGAAAATTGGGGGAGGGGGGCAAAATGCATGTTTTAAAATCTAGGCGGCAACTTGTTTCCACTAAAATACCAAAAAAAGTATTTTTTACATCAGAGGGGGGAAGGGAGTGAGGACTTTTTAGGGAAACCCCCCCTCCCCCCCGTTTTACAGCTGATACAGTGTAGTAGAACTCCATCAATTTAATACTCTTGATTAAATTTTATGTTGGATTTGCAAATATATATCTCCGTTAGGTAGAAATTTCCAATATTCAGTTAATCCCCGAAGCCGCCCCAAAAACCGGCGGCGCGTCACCAAAAATCTTATAGTGCGCGCCCCCGCCAAAAAGACTTCAGCGCACCGATGCCGCCGCCGATACGGTCGGTGGGGGCGTGCTGCAGGAAATTTTAAGTGCCGAATTAATTTCTGATATTACTGAGAGGGCGAATATAATGCAAAATCTACTATCTAACAGTACATGCTAAAATGTTGGTTCCTCTCAAAATGTTTTTTTGGATCTACTCTTTGACTATGTTACGTTGTTAATCCTAATGCCGGGATGGCGTTTAGAGCATCGTAAGCCTTCTCCACTTGGGACGGTCTGCAGCTAGGGCCTCTGCATGAGACAGCAAAATTCCAGCTTGATCCAGGAAAATCCCAAGACCATCACTTCACCGGAACCTGGGTCTTCCGCTTGGACGCTTCCAGCCACTACTGGCTGGTCCAAAGTCGTAAAGAAATCCGACCCGGAATATCGGCAGTTAATTGCAAAAGATGTCTTAACCCAACGAACTGTCTGCTCGGCTATCAGATGTGACAAAGGTGACCTGAAAGTCATACTTCGTAGGCGGTCGTCGCTGACAAAGTCTGTCCATCGGATTCCCTAGATTGTTCGAAGCGACTTAGATTGAAGAGTGTTGAGACGGCGCTCGTCAACTATGGACTTTAGATTATCATTCACTGGTTTCTGTCCTCTGCTACAATGTAATATTTTCTAACTAAAATTAGTTTCGACTAGCCTTGATATTTCTCGACTACCTTATTTATTGATTTCTTACCATATACGAAAATGCAGCTATTCTACTAAGGCCTGAAAGCAAGATTAAAAAATTTAATTACTAACCCCCCACCTCCCCAACCAAAATGTATTTATACATATGTACATGGAAGCATGTACAAAGTGGAAGAACTAAACTTGTATACGATTTTTTTTTTGTCCTCCTAACATCCTTCTCGAAAAAATTAAATTCAAAATAGCAATGAATTCCTTAAAATATTTTGTGATTTAGGATGAGGTAATTGATGTTGAGACTCAGTTACACATTGTGCAGCTTGCCGATGATCTACCTCCTATGTTATCAAGATATGAACAATGCAGGTCCCTGTAACGGCGTTTCCTCAAAAGATGGAACGCAACATGTAGTTTGACGCAAAGTATTATTCAACACAAAGGCCCTCAAACAAGTTTTTGTGTAAAAATTGGGAAACTGATCATGTTCTTGGTGATGAGGAATATGAACTGATGTGTTACCTTTTCTCTCTACTACAAAATTTTTTCTGCTACAGTCGAGTATATTGAGGGAAAATTCCTTCCCACCCAAAATGTTACTCTGCTCTGGCAGGACTTTTTAAAAAGTCACCTTGAGGAGCGGCCTATTGACAGTAGCTGTATTTTTGCTTCTGAAAGAAAATGCGAAAAACAAGTTTGACTTTGCTTCCCTAGGGATGATCTCATGGTAACAGCTGCACTTTTCGACCTTGAAACATTCAAGATAAATGAAACTGATGAGCGTCTAACCTTCTTGATGGCTCACTGACAAGAAGGAATTTTTGTTCCAAATGGTTGAGCCTCTAGTGCTGGCGGCTGACATTTGGTACTTTATCACATCTCCTGCGAACTGTGTTTGTCCAATCAACATTAGGTCCCTTCAATTCAACTTGTGGTGAGCGTTTTAGTGCAGTAACAATTCTTTTGTACAAAGAGGAGAGGGCCCTCGAAAAGCCTGAAGAGGAGACTGTAATCTCCGGTGCTGTCAGTGGATGAGCTACCCCAAAACAGTTGTGTGAATGTGGCTAGTGGGGTTTCTCGGAAGAGCAGCAACTCTAAATCTTTTCATGAACATATATGATAAAAACGAGGCTGCTCGAGCAAATAAAGTGTCAGAAAGACAATGCAGAACAGGATCAAAATGATGATGTGGTTCGGTGTCAAGTAGATTTATATTTGGGCTTGTCAGCCTTTACCAGGAGATCAAAAGATCCTCCTCTAGTTAATTCAATCAATGCAACCACTGCCTTCTAGAAAAGATATTTTACTCAGCTGCCATGGATTGCAGCTTTGGAAAAAAAAGTTCTATCGTTGGCGGTAACAAGTGCCGTAGCAGAAAGTATTTTCAGGAATGCAGGACTAATCGTTGCTGCTAAGTTCTCTGTTGGTCCCACGCCGTGTAAAAAAGCTTGTTTTTATACATGATAACTACAAGTTTGTCAAAGCTTTAAAGGAAAGTGATAGAGAATATTTCTAGCTAAGTGTTTTGAAATTTTTTCTCCTGGCTCCTTAAACTGTCTGAGAATTAACAAAATGGGGAATTTAAAGCTTAATTCAAATTAAACTCTGAATTTTAAAGCTAGAATTAAAAATTTAATAATAAATAATGCTTTTCTTTATAAGATGTTGCCTCTTTTTATATAAAATCTTTTCTTTACAAAATGCTTCCTCTTTTTCTTCCCCCCTGGAACAAACTGTTCTTAAAGAATGACATGCTATGTTTTCTGAAAATTGGCTTTGTAAAAAAAAATAAAAAAAATCCAGCATTAAATCCTAGACGCTGAAGTAGAACTTTGATCGTTTGATATGCTTACCCACTATGTCGTCCATAAACGCGGTACCTAATCGCCGAGATGGGAAGGAATATAAATAATCTCTTTCATTCTCAAAGGATTCCGTTGAAACATTTAAGTTTAAAAGCTTTATTATATCTCTCTTAAGTGAGAGGATTCAATCTTGAAGTAATGAGAAATAATAGCTTCTGTAGCGTAGAGAGTGATGCAAGACCAGGTTGCAAAATCAGGGGATTCAGACATGAAGTAAGACATAAACTTCAGATTCTATCGAAGTTTTATAAATTAGCCATAGAATTCAGGTGAAAGTACATTTGTTTAATTCCAGCTTTAGAGCTTAATTTAAATTAAATTTTAAATAACGTATTTTGTCGGGTTAAATCAAATATTAGGCAGCTTAAGGTCTCGCTGTAGGAAAAGTGCATTTTCCCCAATTATAAAACACAATACTGAATAGGGGTGTTTCGAGGAATCTTTCGAACTAATCTTTAGACCCCCCCCCCTCCCCCAGCAGTAAGCACTGACACAAGCAATTGAACCACAATTGATTCAATATTCTAGAAGAATATATCTAGAAAAGAATGAAAAAAGTTTTTGACACTTTAGAAGTGAAGAGAAATTTATATTTTGAGAGGATAAATTAGTAACAGTAAAAATAAGGTTAAAATGGGTTACAAGAATGTATGTGAAAAGTTAAGATTGATGTCTCGTCCTTATTTTGTCCAAAGTTCGGTCATGGTAATGAAGCTAAAAATGAATCTTGGACTGAATTCTGATAAAAACTGATACCAATTTAGTTTTCAAATTTTTTTTAAAAGTAGCTGAAATATTTCGAAAAATAGAAGAAACACCGACAAATTGACGGTGCGCCGCTGATATTTTTTTGGTGGTGGCTGAATTTTTTCCACCACAGCTGAATTTTATTTTGGCGTGGTTTTGGTGTCTATTTTCAGTCGGAATATTCAGTATTTAGTAATTCTTGCATAAGTATACATAGTCTTCCAAAAAAAACAAAACAAACAAAAAACAAGCGTGAAAAGTCAACAAAATCAATGAAAAAAACAAAAATTAAAACATAGATAAAATTCAATAAAAGCCAAAAATCACATATTTTACATCGGTTTAATTTCTTATAATTTTTTTGCTTTTATTGAATTTTATTTATCTTTTAATTTTTTTTCATTGTTTTTTTCCAAGCTTGTTTTTTTTGTTTTTTTCTTCAGCATTTTCATTGATTATATTATTTTGTTCGCGCTGAAGAAGAGAGGCGGCTATATTTCTCGAAATATTCCCTTTGTGTGTTTCTTCAGCATTTTCCTTTGGCCTTTAAAAACCCCATTTTTGATCGTTTTCTTTCTTCATGTTAAAAACGAAAAGACTTATTTTTCTAGAAAGATTTTAATTTTAAATTGCTCCAGAAAGTAATTACTTAATATTTGATTAATTTTTTAATTGATAAATAGAATGCTATTCATAATATTTTTTTTATCTAATTTTAGATCTATTTTCACGTTCTTCAAGTCCTAAAATTAAAAGCAGCTATATTTACCCGCTTGGAAAAACATAATTACGTGTACATATTAGGCCTACGCTTTGTAGTATTAAAAGCATTAAAACCTTGAATAAAGCTTTCATTTCAGGAATAAACCAAATTTTCCAAGTTTTTGGATTGGAAAATTTACTAACAGAACACAGCTAACAAAATAAGCTGATAGCTTTATTTTGCTCTTTACCGTGAAATTTAACTATAACTTCAAATCCTCAACTACACTTTAAATTAAGTTACATCAAAAAGACAGTTTTTGAATTTTTGCACCCTTAAAAAAAGAAATCAAATTTTAATAATAATCAAATATGTAATGCCTTTGACTTCTGAAGGAGTTGAGCCTTTTCTTTCAACTGTATTAAGATAAAATATGCTCTGGAGGGGTTAAAAGTCATTATTAGTCATCAATCCTAATATATTTTGTATTTTAGGACTCTCATGGCTAAAATCTGTGATTTATCCGAGTTTCGATGATAGTATTTTACTTCTCATAGTTTGCATTAACTCCGTTCCAAGATATTTCATGGACTTGCCACAAATTCTGAAAATGGCCGATCCCATCACACTTTCTGAGGATTGTTTCATTAAAAACGGTAAGTTGTACAGGTAATTTTTTTTGTCAGAATATACTAAAAGCTACTTTGTTCTAGAAAATAATTATTCATTTTTTTTTTCTTCTTGCTCATTAAGTTGTCTTAAGAAAAATTATAACTGCATATGTACTTGAATCTAACGATTAAGAGCTGAGGGGTGATAAAGTGACTTCTTTGTGACGCAAAACACATTTAAATTCAATTTATTAGCTTTAATTTTTAAGTTTGGTGAGACAATTAAATCATCCGGTTGAGGAGTTTTCTGTCAATCTTCACTGTGCTGGTATGATGTACGAAATATTTCTATCAAAGCAGGGGTAGTTATGGGGATTCAAATGGGAATATCTAATCATAATACATTTAAGAGATGAATAAAGTTAGTTGAATTCAGCTTCTAAACTTAGGGAGACTATATTTTGTTTATTATGTTATGGGAACTAATGTAGAAAACCCCTATTGATTGGTATTTTTAATTTCAATTGTCTATTTTTGTGACTGTTGAGCTGTCGTTAAGTTTTGATGACACTTTATTTACCGTAACATCATCTTGCGAAATGTTTTTTATTGAAAAGGCTAATAAGGACCTAAATGAACTGGCAAGTCTTGTGAGATTTAGCTGTCTATCTGTTTCTAATGGGGGGGGGGGGGTTATCAATTGTTAAGAGAAGTTATCAATAAAAGAGTTTCGTTCTTGTACTTTAAGTTAATTCTTTGTATAGGAGTTTTCAGTTAATTATTTCTATGGATAAATTTCAGCTAAACTCTTAGTTGACGGTTCGCGAGTAGTATACCTGAGTGGAGGCGGAACTTCTTGTGTGGGGAGCTTATATTAATGGTCAGTCAGAGTCGAAATCAGATTGAAAGGTTTCAGGTTCCCTTGAGAGCGAGTGGAGCCAGAAGGACAAACTATCTTGAGAAATACTAACATAAAGAGAATAAAATAAGAAAGTAATGTATTTATTATTACTCACATAATCGGTACAGAGCTTGATGGTAATATCAGAGACACTTGCAGTGAAAGGCACAAGGATAAAATTGTTCACCGGGGTAATACAAATATCGTTCAATAATACAGTTTGAGTTCACATGAAATTCACATAATAGGCTGACAAAGCCTGCAATAAGACTGCTACTAGACGAGACTAAAAACTGACTGAAGACTGAAAAAAGACTGGCGCAAAATTGCTAAGTCTCAACTATCTACTCTCTGCAATTTCGCCAGAGGTTACGTTTAGGCGTTACTAAAAAATACTTTACACTTATTCTATTGGTTCCACTGTATGTCCTATATTACTATTGGGTGGTGATTCACCAATGGGCTGCTTGAGTTTAATTACAATTTATAACTTTTAAGATATCACTTTGGAATTTTTCATAACAAAGCAAAGTTTTATATTGTAACTTTTTGCTATCGAGGTGTCACTTAGTTTCCAGAAGACTTATAATTTACTTCTGTGAAAGTTGTTAGAGGACAATACTAGATTTAATTACATTAAAATACAAAGTTCTAAACTTAGTTTTCAGAACAAAGCAATTAAATTATACAAAAATATTTTGTATCTCGAGTGACTATTTTTTTGTATAATAAATTCTTCCATCTCTTGATAGTTTAGAATTTTAAGCTCTTGAGATTTAAATTACATTGTTAGTCGCCTATCATATAAGATTTGGTCAGACTGATATTTATTGCATACTTTGGCGACGCGGAGTCGGCTTTATTTATTACATTTTCTGTGGGAAAGATTCTTACAATGTATGTTTGAATTAAGTACATTTGTTTCAATATTTTAAACCGAAAGCTTGAGACTTGTTCGATCTGTGGGTTACTTGAATTTTCGGGTTCATATTTTGGGTGATGTTTATTTTACTTGGGTAACTTTAATCGGAAGATTTTGATGTTTTTGAAAATTGATCCCATTACATATCATCCTTCCCATTCTTAACGATGTCCTCATCGTTGTGTTATGCTACTCTTTCTACACTTTCAAATTTTTAATTTTCTTTCAAATAATTTATTTTAGTACTCATTACTTGAATTAGCTCTGCTTTGGTAAATATATATCTTTTTTTCCATATCCCCGATTGCTCTATTAGAGTACATATATTACAACATTACTTTAAAGTCCACCACCTACTCACTCTATTTGGCGAAAGGGCGAAAGAGTTCCTATTAACTAACAAATGAGGTTATAGATTAGATAATAATTATTATTCCTCCACCTAATATTATATTTCCTTCACCTAACGCTAAGATTACCTTCGCCTGATATGCTAATAATTCTACATGGTTCTAACTAATTAAGTTTTGCTTTTGCGACTATTCTATTACTTAAAATGGTATATAGTTGCCTTTTCTAATAATTGACTATACTTCCACCTGACACTATAATGATACGATAAATAACTGACTTCAATAACATTGGTATATATAAATTAAATAATTTGCAAATAAAGGGTTTGACACCTTAATAGGTTTAACTTTAATGTCTGATTGCAACACTGGGATAATGTAATTTATACTTGTTTCATTTGCTTTATGAAAAGTTTCTCTATATTGTAGCAATAGAAAAAATTGATATTTGTAGCGATGGAAAATTCTCCAATAGCGCCGCTTATAGCGCTGGAGATTGTGCCAACAAGGCCTGCGCCACGCTCAATTATTGCGTGAAAAACGAAATGTACAGCCATGTAAACGTGACCTCTTTTTCTCGGGTTATCTGGAGATCCGATTCCCTCTAGGAGCATTTACCTTGGAGACTTACGAACTAATTATCTATTATTAGGCTAGATGCAGACATATAAAATGAAATAACACAGATAAAAAGGACAATAGATTTATTGAACTTACATATTTAGGTGCACAGCAATAGGTCACTTCAATGACAATAATGGTGACCGAGATGAAAGAGTTTAAGACTTCTATCTCAATGGACCTGCTTCAACTTTACGAATAATCTCAAAAAGCACTTCTGCCGCACTATCAAACGCAGTTCTTTCGTCCTGCGCTGTAAGGACTGGCTCGCAATTGGCTCACGTGGCCCAAGGATGTAAATCTTTCGTCCAATGAATTCTTTTAAATATTTTTGATGATTCAAGCGTTCACACGGTTTTTTTTTGCCATTTAAACTTCCTGCGAAAGTGACTGCACTTTTTCTCTTTGCTGATTAAGGACTTTTCATTTTTGCAACTAGATTTAGCTTAATTATAAGAAATCGGAATTATCTTTAGAAAGAAGAAACTTTATTTTGGTATTTTAAATACATCATCGCATCTCACTCATGGTACATATCACCCTTCCCATCAATTAATGACGTCCCGTCATTAGTAACTGCTCGCCTTTGATCTTTTTAAAATGTTCGCCATTTACTATTTCTTTTACATAATTATTTTATATATATGTTATGGCTTAATCAGGAGTGCTAAAAATTTTCCCTATTACCTTTCTTATTTTATTCTACATCCCTATCTAAAATTCATCTACCGGACTAAGATTATTCATGGTTCTAGGCTAGCTACTATACTAAAGATTTTTTTTGATTTTTACAAGGCTTTTTTTTTATTTTGCTGTCTATATGGCATACTACATTCTATCTACGCTACATTAAATGAATGACATGATAATACTACACCTAATTCTACTTGAACGTCTAGCGGTACATACATGAATGATTTATAAAAAGGCAATATTGGGTTTACCATATTCAATGGTAACATTAAAACACTTTCACTATTGGGATTTTTGAATTATCAAAGTTATTAGGAAGTAACACATGTAGTTTTCACATCTATTCATCACCTTCGAGTCCTTAGTGTACTGCACCCTTCTGTTGTAAATTATTGTTCTTCACTCTTTTTGTCTTGGCAAAAATTTTGAAGCATTTACGTTATGGTTTCTTCATGGAACAGTTCGTGCCTGACTGTCTTCACACGACCAGTTTCATCTAATAGTCAACTGGGAAATGATGCTTCCCACTACAGGTGTTGGTGTTTTTCTTCTCAGCATAATCATTTTTTTTTAGGATTTTTGGAGGCACATAGAGAATGTATTCTCGCGTAAAATTGTTCATTTGTGCCTTTTATAAAATTGTTAGCTCATGGCTTGCGTCGATTAGCCTTTGCGGTGATTCCTGTGTTAATCACGGGGTAATTGAAGTTTGGATTTGGAATGGGTTGTTATCAAACTATAGTGATTCTTTTAACATATTGTCTTTAACTTGAACTTCAAACATCTTCAAATATCGTTTAACTTCAAATATCGTTAAATATCGTTTTATCTTGTATTGATCCACGGGGTTCTCAGAATTAAACTTCAAATTGTCTCTAACTTCAGCTTCAAATATCTTCAAATTTCTTTAAATATCATTTACTTTCAAATATCGTTAAATATCGTTTATCTTGTTCTGATCGATGGGGTTCTCAGAATTAAACTTCAAATTGTCTTTACTTCAGCTTCAAATATCTTTGAATGTCTTTAAATATCATTTAACTTCAAATATCGTAAAATATCGTTTATCTTGTTCTGATCGATGGGGTTCTCAGAATTAAACTTCAAATTGTCTTTACTTCAGCTTCAAATATCTTTGAATGTCTTTAAATATCATTTAACTTCAAATATCGTTAAATATCGTTTATCTTGTTCTGATCGATGGGGATCTCAGAATTAAACTTCAAATTGTCTTTACTTCAGCTTCAATATCTTTGAATGTCTTTAAATATCATTTAACTTCAAATATCGTTAAATATCGTTTATCTTGTATTGATCGATGGGGTTCTCAGAATTAAACTTCAAATATAGTGTTACCTGATACGTAACATGGTTCATGGTCGAAGAAACGACGATCGAAGGTAACTGTTGTTTTCGTAGACGAAGCTGGGATGAAAATTGCCTGGAGTCTATGGTGAGTACTCTTCGTTGGTTGAGATATGATGAAAATAGATGCTACTGGGTCGTATCTGTACTGGGCAGCTCATTGTAATGCTCAATAACCAATGTGTCCATTTACTTCCTGTAATAAAAATAACGAGGCAGAATCACACGTTCTTTAAAGTAAACACTCATAGTACATATAAGTCACGTATTGATTGGGTACATTAATTTCTACGCTATGAGACAAAATCTAAAACAGAATCTAAAACAGAGATGTCTTCAAATTTGTTTTTAGAAACGGGAACATCGATAAAGGGCTTATATAATTCTTCAATACTTATTAAATAAACATAAAGCGCTTATATAATTCTTCAATACTTATTAAATAAACATAATTTACCCTACATTATTAAGTTTGAGGTCTAATTTTAAAACATATTTCATGCCTGCATTGTTCACGCACGTCCGTGCTGTATAAGAAACGCATGTGCAGCGTCATAACCACACGGTTTTACATAAACGATACTACAATAGGGAAAAAGACACAGCGAGGACGAATGGAGACCTCTCTACCCACTCGTTTTCTAATGTCTTCCCTATTTCTTGGCTTAGACGTTCTCATGGGGTTCCGGGTTTAACCTCAGCTGAAATGCAGAGGTGTTCTTCTTTGTTTCCCCGTGTTTCTTCTCTTGGATTTTCCGTAATTACAAGTCAACATTGGTGCCTCATATTCGCCTTTCGAATAAGGTCATTAGATGCAGAATTCCAAGCTTGCCCGCGTAGATTCCAGTTGATGCTTGGCAAAGAATATAAGCGTAATGAAGAACTGACATCAATATCCTTTTAGAAGGCTATTGTTTGAGCAAACCCTTCAGCACTAAATAAATAAATATGATATTAAAGTTTTATTAGAATCTGTTAAGCGAAAAACACCTTCACATTAATAGGGAATTCCTTGTGGGTTTTACTTAGTCGTCATTGGACATACACAAGGTTTCAATCCATATATCTTAACTGATCAAATGGTTTTAAAATTTTACATATTATTATTGGGATATAATTCCACATCCGCCGTGAAATTCTACATATAAACGTACCAATAGCCAACTATAGGTACATATATTTCTCGAGTAAGAAACATTATATTTCTCGAGTAAGAAACACATGAATAAGCAAACTTGCAACACATAATTACACTGGTATCCTATTTTTTTTTGGGGGGGTAGGCCTAAAATAATTATAGTCTGCACTAAGACAAAATATTTCATATAATTAGACGCTTCTGTACCGTAATTAATTCTTGTTTGGATAATATCCATCTTGGTTAGGACATGGGTCGATTTTTCATGGAAAATCCGAGGGAGACCTGAGTCAGTATAGGTAAGATATAACGTAACTGACTTGCGAAAATATGTCACAAAAATAAGAGCACAATATATGTCATAGATAAACCATGAAATTAAAGGACATTTTTGTCACATAACTATAGAACAGTGATCTTTCTGTTATTGTATACGTCATAGATATAAACTAATGAAATTAAATTTTTCGCCAAGGAGCTAAAGACATTAATGCCTTTGTTTCTCTTTGGAAGTAATGTTTAACACAGAGCTGCAGGACAGCATACGTCATAGATATAATATAATGAAATTAAAAAGCTTTTTTTTTCGCCTCGGAGCTATAAGAAAGTAAACTCTCTGTTTCTCTTTCAAAGCATTCTGATCCAAAAAACGAAAACTTAGCTCACTGAAGTTTCTATTCAACCTTTAAGTATTGCTTTGATACTGGCCCTGATTGGCATAAAAATACTAATTTCTTACACTTGAAGGACTGAGAAATATCACTTCCTACGGTCGTTTACACACAAAAAAATACAAAAAAACAATCATGGTCCTTGAGTTCCTCCCCAGGCTTCCCACAAGACGTGGTTCAACGCCAGTTGTCGTCCTCAGTAGACCACGAGCTTTCTACCTTTGGTTATTTTCTGTTCCAACCTTTCTATTATCCTTTAGAAGGGCATAGAAATAACACTAACAAAATAAGACATCTAAAACTTAATCAAATCCTTAGTAAAATAGACTAATTTAGTCTAAGGTGCGCAAGTCTAAGGTTTCCGTGATAAGGTTTCTGTTCTAGCGTAATAAGCTTTCTAGGCACAATCTATTTGTCGACTAATTGGATATAAGGGACTATTGGCTTCACTCTATTTGATTTCTACTATCAGATCATATTTATCTGATATAAAATCTATCTGATATTCGACTAGACTCTATTGATTTATAATCAGACTAAACTTGAGGATGATTCGTCATTGAGTAACCATAAGAGCGGACCAGAATTATCAATATCTCTCTGTTTGTCCTAATGTGGGCTTATATTCTTTGTAAACAAGCATGAACACTGGCTTGTTTTACATCTACATGGCTGTAAAGCAGCCATGGTTTAAAATTCAAATTTTCTTGTTCACTCATTTTGCGGAGCTACTTCAGAATTTGAATTTTTCTAACACCATTATTCACGTGAAAGTCATCTGTGTAGGTCATCTGTGGGCTTACATTCTTTGTAAACAAGCATGAACACTGGCTTGTTTTACATCTACATGGCTCTAAAGCAGCCATGGTTTAAAATTCAAATTTTCTTGTTCACGGCTAGATCATTTTGCGGAGCTAATTCAGAACTGAATTTTTTCTATCACCATTATTCAGATGATGGTCATCTGTGTAGGTAAAGGAGACCCTTTTAAGACCTATCCCTATGCCTCAATTTTCTGTGATTAACGGTTTCTTTCGCCGAATGCTAAGCTTCCACTTTTGTTTTCTTACTTATTGTTACTTTTCTCGTTTTTTTTTCATCCTTTTCCTCAAGTAATTTAATTATATATTTATATATCTTTTCCTTCCCTTTGCTTGTGAAAATACATAACTAACCTAGTATTTGTTAGCTTCAACAAAGGTAATTCTATTGCTTATTACGTCGTAAAATGCCATATTTTCGAAGCATCTCTACTCCTAAAACACTCGGAAATGGCAGTGTTCGTAGTGCTAGCTACCGCTGGCACCACTTATTGGGGTGTATGTGCGGGGTCACCACTTTTAAAGGCAAAAAATGACGCAAAAAGATTGCTATGGCCACTTACTCGAATGACGCAAAAAGATTGCTATGCCACTTACTCGAATGACGCAAAAAGATTGCTATGCCACTTACTCGAATGACACAAAAAGATTGCTATGACACTTACTCGAATGACGCAAAAAGATTGCTATGCCACTTACTCGAATGACGCAAAAAGATTGCTATGCCCGTTTAAGGTCTCGTGTAGGAAAAGTGCATTTTCCCCAATTATAAAACACAATACTGAATAGGGGTGTTTCGAGGAATCTTTCGAACTAATCTTTAGACCCCCCCTCCCCCAGCGGTAAGCACTGACACAAGCAATTGAACCACAATTGATTCAATTTTCTAGAAGAATATATCTAGAAAAGAATGAAAAAAGTTTTTGACACTTTAGAAGTGAAGAGAAATTTATTTTGAGAGGATAAATTAGTAACAGTAAAAAATAAGGTTTAAAATGGGTTACAAGAATGTATGTGAAAAGTTAAGATTGATGTCTCGTCCTTATTTTGTCCAAAGTTCGGTCATGGTAATGAAGCTAAAAATGAATCTTGGACTGAATTCTGATAAAAACTGATACCAATTTAGTTTTCAATTTTTTTTTTTAAAAGTAGCTGAAATATTTCGAAAAATAGAAGAAACACCGACAAATTGACGGTGCGCCGCTGATATTTTTTTGGTGGGTGGCTGAATTTTTTCCACCACAGCTGAATTTTATTTTGGCGTGGTTTTGGTGTCTATTTTCAGTCGGAATATGCAGTATTTAGTAATTCTTGCATAAGTATACATAGTCTTCCAAAAAAAAAAACAAACAAACAAAAACAAGCGTGAAAAGTCAACAAAACCAATGAAAAAAACAAAAATTAAAACATAAATAAAATTCAATAAAAGCCAAAAATCATATATTTTACATCGGTTTAATTCTTATAATTTTTTGCTTTTATTGAATTTATTTATCTTTTAATTTTTTTTCATTGTTTTTTTTTCCAAGCTTGTTTTTTGTTTTTTTCTTCAGCATTTTCATTGATTATATTATTTTTGTTCGCGCTGAAGAAGAGAGGCGGCTATTTTCTCGAAATATTCCCTTTGTGTGTTTCTTCAGCATTTTCCTTTGGCCTTTAAAACCCCATTTTTGATCGTTTTCTTTCTTCATGTTAAAACGAAAAGACTTATTTTTCTAGAAAGATTTTAATTTTAAATTGCTCTAAAAGTAATTACTTAATATTTGATTAATTTTTTTAATTGATAAATAGAATGCTATTCAATAATATTTTTTTTTATCTAATTTTAGATCTATTTTCACGTTCTTCAAGTCCTAAAAGTAAAAGCAGCTATATTTACCCGCTTGGAAAAACATAATTACGTGTACATATTAGGCCTACGCTTTGTAGTATTAAAAGCATTAAAACCTTGAATAAAGCTTTCATTTCAGGAAATAAACCAAATTTTCCAAGTTTTTGGATTGGAAAATTTACTAACAGAACACAGCTAACAAAATAAGCTGACAGCTTTATTTTGCTCTTTACCGCGAAATTTAACTATAACTTAAAATCCTCAACTACACTTTAAACTTAGTTACATCAAAAAGACAGTTTTTGAATTTTTGCACCCTTAAAAAAAAGAAATCAAATTTTAATAATAATCAAATATGTAATGCCTTTGACTGCTGAAGGAGTTGAGCCTTTTCTTTCAACTGTATTAAGATAAAATATGCTCTGGAGGGGTTAAAAGTCATTATTAGTCATCAATCCTAATATATTTTGTATTTTAGGACTCTCATGGCTAAAATCTGTGATTTATCCGATTTTCGATGATAGTATTTTACTTCTCATAGTTTGCATTAACTCCGTTCCAAGATCTTTCATGGACTTGCCACAAATTTCTGAAAATGGCCGATCCCATCACACTTTCTGAGGATTGTTTTCATTAAAAACGGTAAGTTGTACAGGTAATTTTTTTTGTCAGAATATACTAAAAGCTACTTTGTTCTAGAAAATAATTATTCATTTTTTTTTCTTCTTGCTCATTAAGTTGTCTTAAGAAAAAGTATAACTGCATATGTACTTGAATCTAACGATTAAGAGCTGAGGGGTGATAAAGTGACTTCTTTGTGACGCAAAACACATTTAAATTCAATTTATTAGCTTTAATTTTTAAGTTTGGCGAGACAATTAAATCATCCGGTTGAGGAGTTTTCTGTCAATCTTCACTGTGCTGGTATGATGTACGAAATATTTCTATCAAAGCAGGGGTAGTTATGGGGATTCAAATGGGAATATCTAATCATAATACATTTAAGAGATGAATAAAGTTAGTTGAATTCAGCTGCTAAACTTAGGGAGACTATCTTTTGTATATTATGTTATGGGAACTAATGTAGAAAACCCCTATTGATTGGTATTTTTTTAATTTCAATTGTCTATTTTTGTGACTGTTGAGCTGTCGTTAAGTTTTGATGACACTTTATTTACCGTAACATCATCTTGCGAAATGTTTTTTATTGAAAAGGCTAATAAGGACCTAAATGAACTGGCAATTCTTGTGAGATTTAGCTGTCTATCTGTTTCTAATGGGGGGGGGGTTATCAATTGTTAAGAGAAGTTATCAATAAAAGAGTTTTCGTTCTTGTACTTTAAGTTAATTCTTTGTATAGGAATTTTCAGTTAATTATTTCTATGGATAAATTTCAGCTAAACTCTCAGTTGACGGTTCGCGAGTAGTATACCTGAGTGGAGGCGGAACTTCTTGTGTGGGGAGCTTATATTAATGGCCATTCAGTGTCGAAATCAGATTGAAAGGTTTCAGGTTCCCTTGAGAGCGAGTGGAGCCACAAGGACAAACTATCTTGAGAAATACTAACATAAAGAGAATAAAATAAGAAAGTAATGTATTTATTATTACTCACATAATCGGTACAGAGCTTGATGGTAATATCAGAGACACTTGCAGTGAAAGGCACAAGGATAAAATTGTTTCACCGGGGTAATACAAATATCGTTCAATAATACAGTTTGAGTTCACATGAAATTCACATAATAGGCTGACAAAGCCTGCAATAAGACTGCTACTAGACGAGACTAAAAACTGACTGAAGACTGAAAAAAGACTGGCGCAAAATTGCTAAGTCTCAACTATCTACTCTCTGCAATTTCGCCAGAGGTTACGTTTAGGCGTTACTAAAAAATACTTTACACTTATTCTATTGGTTCCACTGTAGTCCTATATTACTATTGGGTGGTGATACACCAATGGGCTGCTTGAGTTTAATTACAATTTATAACTTTTAAGATATCACTTTGGAATTTTTCATAACAAAGCAAAGTTTTATATTGTAACTTTTTGCTATCGAGGTGTCACTTAGTTTCCAGAAGACTTATAATTTACTTCTGTGAAAGTTGTTAGAGGACAATACGATTTAATTACATTAAAATACAAAGTTCTAAACTTAGTTTTCAGAACAAAGCAATTAGATTATACAAAAATATTTTGTATCTCGAGTGACTATTTTTTTTGTATAATAAATTCTTCCATCTCTTGATAGTTTAGAATTTTAAGCTCTTGAGATTTAAATTACATTGTTAGTCGCCTGTCATATAAGATTTGGTCAGACTGATATTTATTGCATACTTTGGCGACGCGGAGTCGGCTTTATTTATTACATTTTCTGTGGGAAAGATTCTTACAATGTATGTTTGAATTAAGTACATTTGTTTCAATATTTTAAACCGAACGTTTGAGACTTGTTCGATCTGTGGGTTACTTGAATTTTCGGGTTCATATTTTGGGTGATGTTATTTTACTTGGGTAATTTTAATTGGAAGATTTGATATTTTTGAAAATTGATCCCATTACATATCATCCTTCCCATCTTAACGATGTCCTCATCGTTGTGTTATGCTACTCTTTCTACACTTTCAAATTTTGAATTTTCTTTCAAATAATTTATTTTAGTACTCATTACTTGAATTAGCTCTGCTTTGGTAAAATATATCTTTTTTTCCATATCCCCGATTGCTCTATTAGAGTACATATATGACAACATTACTTTAAAGTCCACCACCTACTCACTCTATTTGGCGAAAGGGCGAAAGAGTTTCCTATTAACTAACAAATGAGGTTATATAGATTAGATAATAATTATTATTCCTCCACCTAATACTATATTTCCTTCACCTAACGCTAAGATTACCTTCGCCTGATATGCTAATAATTCTACATGGTTCTAACTAATTAAGTTTTGCTTTTGCGACTATTCTATTACTTAAAATGGTATATAGTTGCCTTTTCTAATAATTGACTATACTTCCACCTGACACTATAATGATACGATAAATAACTGACTTCAATAACATTGGTATATATAAATTAAATAATTTGCAATAAAGGTTTGACACCTTAATAGGTTTAACTTTAATGTCTGATTGCAACACTGGGATAATGTAATTTATACTTGTTTCATTTGCTTTATGAAAAGTTTCTCTATATTGTAGCAATAGAAAAAATTGATATTTGTAGCGATGGAAAATTCTCCAATAGCGCCGCTTATAGCGCTGGAGATTGTGCCAACAAGGCTGCGCCACGCTCAATTATTGGGTGAAAATGAAATGTACAGCCATGTAAACGTGACCTCTTTTTCTCGGGTTATCTGGAGATCCGATTCCCTCTAGGAGCATTTACCTTGGAGACTTACGAACTAATTATCTATTATTAGGCTAGATGCAGACATATAAAATGAAATAACACAGATAAAAAGGACAATAGATTTATTGAACTTACATATTTAGGTGCACAGCAATAGGTCACTTCAATGGCAATAATGGTGACCGAGATGAAAGAGTTTAAGACTTCTATCTCAATGGACCTGCTTCAACTTTACGATAATCTCAAAAAGCACTTCTGCCGCACTATCAAAACGCAGTTCTTTCGTCCTGCGCTGTAAGGACTGGCTCGCAATTGGCTCACGTGGCCCAGGATGTAAATCTTTCGTCCAATGAATTCTTTTAAATATTTTTTGATGATTCAAGTGTTCACACGGTTTTTTGCCATTTAAATTTCCTGCGAAAGTGACTGCACTTTTTCTCTTTGCTGATTAAGGACTTTTCATTTTTGCAACTAGATTTAGCTTAATTATAAGAAATCGGAATTATCTTTAGAAAGAAGGAACTTTATTTTGGTATTTTAAATACATCGCATCTCACTCATGGTACATATCAACCTTCCCATCAATTAATGACGTCCCGTCATTAGTAACTGCTCGCCTTTGATCTTTTAAAATGTTCGCCATTTACTATTTCTTTACATAATTATTTTATATATATGTTATGGCTTAATCAGGAGTGCTAAAAATTTTCCCTATTACCTTTCTTATTTTATTCTACATCCCTATTAAAATTCATCTACCGGACTAAGATTATTCATGGTTCTAGGCTAGCTACTATACTAAAGATTTTTTTTTTTTTGATTTTTACAAGGCTTTTTTTATTTTGCTGTCTATATGGCATACTACATTCTATCTACGCTACATTAAATGAATGACATGATAATACTACACCTAATTCTACTTGAACGTCTAGCGGTACATACATGAATGATTTATAAAAAGCAATATTGGGTTTACCATATTCACTGGTAACATTAAAACACTTTCACTATTGGGATTTTTGAATTATCAAAGTTACTAGGAAGTAACACATGTAGTTTCACATCTATTCATCACCTTCGAGTCATTAGTGTACTACACCCTTCTGTTGTAAATTATTGTTCTTCACTCTTTTTGTCTTGGCAAAAATTTTGAAACATTTACGTTATGGTTTCTTCATGAACAGTTTCGAGCCTGACTGTCTTCACACGACCAGTTTCATCTAATAGTCAACTGGGAAATGATGCTTCCCACTACAGGTGTTGGTGTTTTTCTTCTCAGCATATCATTTTTAGGATTTTTGGAGGCACATAGAGAATGTATTCTCGCGTAAAATTGTTCATTTGTGCCTTTTATAAATTGTTAGCTCATGGCTTGCGTCGATTAGCCTTTGCGGTGATTCCTGTGTTAATCACGGGGTAATTGAAGTTTGGATTTGGAATGGGTTGTTATCAAACTATAGTGATTCTTTTAACATATTGTCTTTAACTTGAACTTCAAACATCTTCAAATATCGTTTAACTTCAAATATCGTTAAATATCGTTTTATCTTGTATTGATCCACGGGGTTCTCAGAATTAAACTTCAAATTGTCTCTCTAACTTCAGCTTCAAATATCTTCAAATGTCTTTAAATATCATTTAACTTCAAATATCGTTAAATATCGTTTATCTTGTGTTCTGATCGATGGGTTTCTCAGAATTAAAACTTCAAATTGTCTTTACTTCAGCTTCAAATATCTTTGAATGTCTTTAAATATCATTTAACTTCAAATATCGTTAAATATCGTTTATCTTGTTCTGATCGATGGGGATCTCAGAATTAAACTTCAAATTGTCTTTACTTCAGCTTCAAATATCTTTGAATGTCTTTAAATATCATTTAACTTCAAATATCGTTAAATATCGTTTATCTTGTATTGATCGATGGGGTTCTCAGAATTAAACTTCAAATATAGTGTTACCTGATACGTAATATGGTTCATGGTCGAAGAAACGACGATCGAAGGTAACTGTTGTTTTCGTAGACGAAGCTGGGGATGAAAATTGCCTGGAGTCTATGGTGAGTACTCTTCGTTGGTTGAGATATGATGAAAATAGATGCTACTGGGTCGTATCTGTACTGGGCCGCTCATTGTAATGCTCAATAACCAATGTGTCCATTTACTTCCTGTAATAAAAATAACGAGGCAGAATCAAACGTTCTTTAAAGTAAACACTCATAGTACATATAAGTCACGTATTGATTGGGTACATTAATTTCTACGCTATGAGACAAAATCTAAAAGAGAATCTAAAACAGAGATGTCTTCAAATTGGTTTTGAGAACAGGAACATCGATAAAGGGCTTATATAATTCTTCAATACTTATTAAATAAACATAAAGCGCTTATATAATTCTTCAATACTTATTAAATAAACATAATTTACCCTACATTATTAAGTTTGAGGTCTAATTTCAAAACATATTTCATGCATGCATTGTTCACGCACGTCCGTGCTGTATAACAAACGCATGTGCAGCGTCATAACCACACGGTTTTACATAAACGATACTACAATGAGGGAAAAAGACACAGCGAGGACGAATGGAGACCTCTCTACCCACTCGTTTTCTAATGTCTTCCCTATTTCTTGGCTTAGACGTTCTCATGGGGTTCCGGGTTTAACCTCAGCTGAAATGCAGAGGTGTTCTTCTTTGTTTCCCCGTGTTCTTCTCTTGGATTTTCCGTAATTACAAGTCAACATTGGTGCCTCATATTCGCCTTTCGAATAAGGTCATTAGATGCAGAATTCCAAGCTTGCCCGCGTAGATTCCAGTTGATGCTTGGCAAAGAATATAAGCGTAATGAAGAACTGACATCAATATCTTTTTAGAAGGCTATTGTTGAGCAAACCCTTCAGCACTAAATAAATAAATATGATATTAAAGTTTTATTAGAATCTGTTAAGCGAAAAACACCTTCACATTAATAGGGAATTCCTTGTGGGTTTTACTTAGTCGTCATTGGACATACACAAGGTTTCAATCCATATATCTTAACTGATCAAATGGTTTTAAAATTTTTACATATTATTATTGGGATATAATTCCACATCCGCCGCGAAATTCTACATATAAACGTACCAATAGCCAACTAAAGGTACATATATTTCTCGAGTAAGAAACATTATATTTCTCGAGTAAGAAACACATGAATAAGCAAACTTGCAGCACATAATTACACTGGTATCCTATTTTTTTGGGGTAGGCCTAAAATAATTATAGTCTGCACTAAGACAAAATATTTCATATAATTAGACGCTTCTGTACCGGTAATTTCTTGTTTTGGATAATATCCATCTTGGTTAGGACATGGGTCGATTTTTCATGGAAAATCCGAGGGAGACCTGAGTCAGTATAGGTAAGATATAACGTAACTGACTTGCGAAAATATGTCACAAAAATTAGAGCACAATATATGTCATAGATAAACCAATGAAATTAAAGGACATTTTTGTCACATAAACTATAGAACAGTGATCTTTCTGTTATTGTATACGTCATAGATATAAACTAATGAAATTAAATTTTTCGCCAAGGAGCTAAAGACATTAATGCCTTTGTTTCTCTTTGGAAGTAATGTTTAACACAGAGCTGCAGGACAGCATACGTCATAGATATAATATAATGAAATTAAAAAAGCTTTTTTTTTCGCCTCGGAGCTATAAGAAGTAAAACTCTCTGTTTCTCTTTCAAAGCATTCTGATCCAAAAAACGAAAACTTAGCTCACTGAAGTTTCTATTCAACTTTAAGTATTGCTTTGACTGGCCCTGATTGGCATAAAAATACGAATTTCTTACACTTGAAGGACTGAGAAATATCCCTTCCTACGGTCGTCTACACACAAAAAAATACAAAAAACAATCATGGTCCTTGAGTTCCTCCCCAGGCTTCCCACAAGACGTGGTCCAACGCCAGTTGTCGTCCTCAGTAGACCACGAGCTTTCTACCTTTGGTTATTTTCTGTTCCAACCTTTCTATTATCCTTTGGAAGGGCATAGAAATAACACTAACAAAAATAAGACATCTAAAACTTAATCAAATCCTTAGTAACATAGACTAATTTAGTCTAAGGTGCGCAAGTCTAAGGTTTCCGTGATAAGGTTTCTGTTCTAGCGTAATAAGCTTTCTAGGCACAATCTATTTGTCGACTAATTGGATATAAGGGACTATTGGCTTCACTCTATTTGATTTCTACTATCAGATCATATTTATCTGATATAAAATCTATCTGATATTCGACTAAACTCTACTGATTTATAATCAGACTAAACTTTAGGATGATTCGTCATTGAGTAACCATAAGAGCGGACCAGAATTATCAATATCTCTCTGTTTGTCCTAATGTGGGCTTATATTCTTTGTAAACAAGCATGAACACTGGCTTGTTTTACATCTACATGGCTGTAAAGCAGCCATGGTTTAAAGTTCAAATTTCTTGTTCACTCATTTTGCGGAGCTACTTCAGAATTTGAATTTTTTCTAACACCATTATTCACGTGAAGGTCATCTGTGTAGGTCATCTGTGGGCTTACATTCTTTGTAAACAAGCATGAACACTGGCTTGTTTTACATCTACATGGCTCTAAAGCAGCCATGGTTTAAAATTCAAATTTTCTTGTTCATCATTTTGCGGAGCTAATTCAGAATTGAATTTTTCTATCACCATTATTCAGATGATGGTCATCTGTGTTGGTAAAGGAGACCCTTTTAAGACCTATCCTTATGCCTCAATTTTCTGTGATTAACGGTTTCTTTCGCCGAATGCTAAGCTTCCACTTTTGTTTTCTTACTTATTGTTACTTTTCTCGTTTTTTTTCATCCTTTTCCTCAAGTAATTTAATTATATATTTATATATCTTTTCCTTCCCTTTGCTTGTGAAACTACATAACTAACCTAGTATTTGTTAGCTTCAACAAAGGTAATTCTATTGCTTATTACGTCGTAAAATGCCATATTTTCGAAGCATCTCTACTCCTAAAACACTCGGAAATGGCAGTGTTCGTAGTGCTAGCTACCGCTGGCACACTTATTGGGGTGTATGTGCGGGGTCACCACTTTTAAAGGCAAAAAATGACGCAAAAAGATTGCTATGCCACTTACTCGAATGACGCAAAAAGATTGCTATGCCACTTACTCGAATGACGCAAAAAGATTGCTATGCCACTTACTCGAATGACGCAAAAAGATTACTATGCCACTTACTCGAATGACACAAAAAGATTGCCATGCCACTTACTCGAATGACGCAAAAAAGATTGCTATGCCACTTACTCGAATGACGCAAAAAGATTGCTATGCCACTTACTCGAGTGGGAGAACCCCTTGTCGGCCCTAATGTTAGTGAGATTCCCGCTCTTACCCCAACGGTTCTGCAAATATCGGGTTTGGTACTACCCTATTTACAGTATACCCTGTCCCAGGGTATGGTAACGCGATCGAGTGGTCAAATGGCCACTTTCTAAAGCCAAATGTACCCGCCTAGGGTTACGGCTAGAAAATCTCTAATCTCTCCTTGGAGGAAATAACCCTCCCTGTCAATATAATAATGACGGTGCCTTGTAGCTCTATTCCTACCCTGCCTGGGTTACGGAAAATACTACACAGTTTGTAGAAAATACCTTACTTGTATTCTTCCAAAAGGGTCACAAATGTAATTAAAGAAACGAAAATAGGTCATTTATCTGCAAGGAAAAGAAACAGGGGTGGAACCCCAACAGACCCCATTTGCTACTATTATGCCTAAAATTCTTCCTTTTCTACCAATGTTTCATCGGTCCAGCTAGATTTTGTTTTTTCTTTACGTATTATCTTTTATTTAATTCTTTCTATTCACGGTTACAAATACTTTATTATTTAGTAATATACGGCACTACTACATTGCATTTATTACTAACACTAAAACAAATTACTAATTATACACTTGCTTCTACTTGTTAAAAACTGAATACTATTTTTTTTTTTTTTCATTTTACAATTCTTCATTGAGCCTTTTCTCCATTTTTTCTATTGTACCCAACTCTTTGAGGGGATACAAATTTATTTCTAATAGCCAAAGTTCAAGCAAAGCTGCTCGAAGTTTTGCTAATTCGAGCGCCGCTAAAAGCGAAGTCCATTTACCTTCCTCCTTTGACAAAGCCATTTCTGTTTCAATATACAATTTTTATTTAGTCAACTCGACCCAGTTTTTCCCAACTTCCACCAGTTAAAACTTAAAGAAAATAAAAATATAGTATATATGTAGTGGGGGAGGCTATTATCTCCTATGAGATATCTAAAGGTGTCCTTGTAATAGCTTAGCGGCAAAAGGCCTAATTACTTTACTTATATGTCTGTATCCCTCTAATTATTAAATTTAAATAAAAAGTTTTTATAGCTTAATTAGTTCGTAGTTTTCCTCCAATTTCTGACTCGCGCCATTTGTAGCGATAGAAATTTTATTATGTGCCTTTGGGGATTTGCAAACTAATTAGCTATCATTAGGCTAGGCTAAATACAGAGACATATAAAATGAAATAAAACACAGATAAAAAGGACAATAGATTTATTGAACTTACATATTTAGGTGCACAGCAATAGGTCACTTCAATGACAATAATGGTGACCGAGATGAAAGAGTTTAAGACTTCTATCTCAATGGACCTGCTTCAACTTTACGAATAATCTCAAAAAGCACTTCTGCCGCACTATCAAACGCAGTTCTTTCGTCCTGCGCTGTAAGGACTGGCTCGCAATTGGCTCACTTGGCCCAAGGATGTAAATCTTTCGTCCAATGAATTCTTTTAAATATTTTTGATGATTCAAGCGTTTACACGGTTTTTTGCCATTTAAACTTCCTGCGAAAGTGACTGCACTTTTTTCTTTGCTGATTAAGGACTTTCATTTTTGCAACTAGATTTAGCTTAATTATAAGAAATCGGAATTATCTTTAGAAAGAAGGAACTTTATTTTTGGTATTTTAAATACATCGCATCTCACTCATGGTACAATATTCACTAAAGTTATAAGTTAGATACATAAGATTCACACTTACTTCATCATTCTACGTGTCTATAATACTCACATACGTTATCACTCTTACTTTGGGCTTCCATTCAATTAATTGCTGGGTTGGCTAATTGTTTATGGTTTGTCTTCGTGGTGTTTTCACTTTTGGCACTTGTTCCTTGGGATAAAGCCTTTAAATTGTTCATAAGTATGACTATTGCACAAAATTGTCCGTGCGTGGTTTTTGTCATGTTAAATACGAGGGGTTGATGTCACAGGGACGTTGAAATGTTTATTGGGTACATAACCCTTAGGGAATTGATTACATGAGATGGGTATCTTGATCGCTGGGCTGGGTATCTCTTCCTGGACACTTTTATCCTCGGGAAAATGTGATACTTGTGCAGTCTGTGTTTCCCGTAAATTTTTCACGTTCCGTCCTTCTTTTATTTGGACTATGGGCTGTGTTACAACATTTTAACGATAACTATGGCAAGATCAAAACTTGATCTTAGGGCCTTGACTCGATGCATTGTCTTTGATTCCTGGTTAAATGATACACAATCCTGGTTATGTGATATAAAATCATTGAGGGCTTAATCATGGGGATCATGGCTAAGATAAATTGGTTTAATCTCTTCTCTGACACTTTGTTTCGGGGAAAGTTTTGCACGTACTGTTCATATTTCCCGCAAAATTAATTATGTTTGGTTCTTCTTCTCATGGTGGGTGGTTTGGTTTTTGTGACGTCTACTAGTTATTGGATAGTGTCAAAACTTAAGCTTGGGATCTTGGTTCCTAAAAACATATTGTCTCTGATTTGGGGCTTAAGATATATAATCTTTGAGGTATTGGTTCCAGGCCATTCTTAGTTTGCCGATATTGTTTAGGGTAGTGTTACCTGGTATTAGGTGTGGGTGACTTAGATTGTCATCAGGCTATTGTCTTCAGGGGTTTCCTTGGTGAGTACTTATCGGTGGTTGACGAATGATGAGAGTTAGATGCTACTGGGTTGTATTCGTGTTGCGTGGTGGTGCACCAATAATTAATTTGCACCGATACTCTGCTTCCTGGAATATAAATATCTGGGTAGAATCATATGTTCTTTATAATTACACAAGTTAAAACACATACAGCAATAATACACAGTTTACACAATATTATACGGGGACTATTGTTTGAAATAATAGTTGTGATTAGTGGTACTAATAATATCAGTTTAATATGTGTACAGTTAAACTCAAAGATAAAACTAATAAGAGCAATTTTTTTCATGCTTTTACATGCATATCGCAGCAATAATAGGTTACTACGAGATAAGCTAAGTAATCATAAGAAAAATGATTATGTTTACGAAAAATAGCACTATATAAGATTTTCAAGATTTGGTGATTATATATATACATGTATACATGTGCATTTGGCACATGTTCAATATTCAATACATTTTTAAAATGTTATTCAACACTCATCTACTTTAGCATTTAATTTTTATTATAAGACTATATGCGAGGTAGATTACATGGTTTTATGAGAGGTCTAGATTTACTATAAATTTTCAGGTCTTTACTGTTTACGCGCGTCCATGCTGCTTAAGAAATACATTCCAGCAGCTGCATGGGTTTTACGCAAACAATAGGTATAAATTTGGGATTGGGACATGGCACGAATGAGGACCTCTACTCCCATTCGCTCGATCATGTCCTCCCTTATTTTTTGCTTAAGGGTTATCAGGGAGTTCCGGGTTTAGGTTTTGCATCTCACTCGACTCGATATGATCTGTCTTTGCTCTTTTTCTACGTGTTATCATAATTCTTCCGTAATTCAGGCTCAATAGCCTTCTTATAGTTAGAGAGATCATGAATACTAATCCTACCGTCAGGAGGATATTCCACCAAAAATTTGTTAAGAATAGTCCGTATCTACTTTCTACATACGTCAATCTTTGGTCTTCATTAGTAAATAGGGGAATTGAGAGTCTAAGGCTTCTCCTATTTTTTGTTAGTGGTAAGGTTCCCTTGATATTCTCTATTTTTGACCATATTGTGGCTTTTACTTCTTCATTTTCAATATTAGGAATTGCATACGATAAATTGACAGGTTTGAAATTGACCACCTTGGGGCTTATTATATTCGTGCTCGTGGTTATCAGTGGTGTTTGCACCGTGGCTTCTTTTGTTACTAATCGACACCCTTGTTTTATGGTTATTGTTCCCTTCGTCTTGTAACAGTAGTTCAGTTCTGTAGCTTGGATCGATTATTTTCAGTGTTATTATAACAGGAGATAGTCCGGACTGTTTCTCTTGGGACAGAAAATAGCCACAGATCATTTCTGAGATGAATGAATATTCTCGTTTTAGTACTGCCTACTAGCGCTTCGCCAGAATTGGGAATTTCTTCTTGTTGACTCTCTTTTAAAAATATATCTAACAGGATCCAGGTTTTACGTTATAAATAGGCAGGGTTAGTTGACATACTAGGTTTTTGAATGTTACACATTCCTTAAGGTCCTGTGGATTTGCTAAGGCGTATTTCATTCTATCTTGATCGACTAATAAGTATTCCGCTTCGGGGGTGATAGTCATAAACGAATTAGTTTTTTACCTATATTGGCTGGAAACGTAGAAAGAAATTTTATACAAGTCATATATTGATTGTTGATATATTAATGGGATTGTTACTACTGCAAATAGTTGTTCGTTTATTTCCGTGATGTGAACCTTTAGCTTGGTGTAATAGTGGAATAGGTTTGCTACTTCTGGTTTCTGTTGGTAGATGTAGACCAAACGTTAGATGTGTTTTTATTTCATCTAAGATACTTTTTAAGTTCAAAGGATCTACAAGATCATATGACAAGGTTCCTCCAGTAAGAGCAAATATTGCAAATTCCAAATTTGCTACATCAGTTGCCAAGTTAAGTAATGACATTGGTCACTATGTCTAGAGATACCATAGTAAGGCTCGAATCGGAAATCACACGATCTACTTCATTCTTTAAATAGTTCATTATGTTTACTGTCTTTGATATTTTCTTCGAGATTGCCTCAATTTTGTTGTCTCTCTGATAATTGGCTATACTGGCTTGGTATTTTTTGGACATGTAAGGTCACGTTCATGGCGTTGTTTAGTTTTCTCGCGTTTTTCCCTTAGGATATCCAGGTCTTCTTCAGTCGAAACCCAAATAAGCGTGAGGCTAATTCTCCTACGATTTGGTATTAGACTAGCTGATCTTCGGTATTTGCTTTTTCGAAAGAATACCTCGAAGATTCTTGTGGCACTTTGCTTAATTTTTGTATTTCTGTATTGAATAACTCAAAATAGTGCTTGCAGTCTTTGTCTATACAATATTAAAGAAAGGATTGGTGAATTGATACTCTTAGGGTTTTTTCTCATTTAGTTCAGGTAACGATTCAACGTAGTTTTTGGCTGGTTCGTCGGCCATGGCCAGTCTGGCACAAGTGTATTGCCGTCAATTGTCCAGCATTTTCGGGCATATATTTTCTTTCTTTTTACTTTCAGAAAATTTCCTTTTGTTTTCCGAATTCCGTCCTTGAACTAATATAGTTTGAGTCTCGGTATGCAATACTGGGAGTCTTGCTCTTAAATTTTATATACATTTTACCGAAGGATTGGGTCTTTGTAAATGTTGGTCCTGTGGACCATGACCCATTTGTAAATGTCGTTGGTTTCAAATGCGTTATGGTAATTAATTTTTCTTGAGGAGCAGTTCATTGAGTTTGATTAACTAAGGTCTTGCATTGGTTGTGATATCCGTTAGTGAGGGCTGTATTTTCCTCTGTTCTTGCCATGAGTTTGGGCGTGGTTGTAGTGGTATTTTTCCCTTCTTTGTGGTTTGTCTATATTTTCTTTATTCTTTTGGAGATACTTTCTTAGTAACGTTGCTCGCCCGTAAGGTCTTGCCATAGTTTTCTTGAGGTATGTCCATATGCTTGGTAATTCATTTAGCATGGCGTAATTTCCATCATAGAGTTTATTTTTCTTGGGAGTCGTCAAGAAGGAACTTGTGATATATTTTTTCGTAGTATATTCACTTATAAATCCGTCCTCATTGCTTAATGCTCTTCTCCTTCTGTTTTCCCTGTTGTTAGTTCCTAGAGCTTTATCGATCTCTGCCATTTTTCTTATCAAAGTCATTATTAGGAATTTTCGATTTTAGTTTGGGAAGAATGGGGGGTAGATCTATACTTTCCTTGTGGTGCATGTCTTTCGTGGTCTGCAGGCTTTTGTCCGATTTTAAGAATTGGAATATAGAATCCTTTAATTCATTGGTATTCTTTTCTAGTCTCATTACTTGTTGAATAGGGTCTCAAATAGTTTGGGATCAAATTTCATAAATATCTTCCAAGCATTGTGGCTTGCAAGTAACGAATTCTCATGTTTGAAGATTATCCCATGCTTTACGATATCTTAGGCTATAGTTTGGGCAACGAAGATTATTATGAAATTGTTAGCCACATCCTTTTTTGGTGTTTCTGTAATTAAATATTTCATTAAACATAATATAGGAAGAAAATTTTTTTTGATTAAAAAAACAGATTGTGAATTTCAGATTCCTATATAGGGGATTTTCTTTTTTTTCATATCGGGGAAGTAAACAAGGTGAGTTTAAGATTCGTGGTCATACAATTTGTTGCTCTGCTTATGGTGGGACGGACGGTTGGATTCTTAGGCGTGGGGGGAATAGATATTTTAATTGATCTCTCACAAGAATTTTTTTTTTGAACGTAAAGGGTTCATGGGTTGACTTAATTATTTCAATTGGGACAGTTTTTTTATTTTTTGGTTACTTTTGATTTTGCTTCATAGGTTTTTTATTCTTTTAAATATAATTTCATTTCTTTTTTCGCTCGTATATATACACTTTTTGGATTATATAGATATTGTTTGTAGTATTTTATTTTCTTGGAGGGGGTCATGTTTTACCTTGATATTTTACACAGTTTGGATTTCCCTCAATTTTGTAAACTAATTTTTGCTTTCAAAACTTGTCAAGAAGTAATAAATCTGTTTGACAAGGACGTTTAACGTACCAGTACCGAACTTTATATTGTTTTTGCAATTTTCTTATTTCATGTTGAATTAAAATGGAGATACTTGCCCTTTCTGCCGTTGTATTTTTATTCCTAGTTTCCCTCTCGCAGGTCGGTATTTGGGTGTATTTGCTAAACGTAATCCGAAGCTATATGATCCTATGTTGTATTCCCATAAGTCATATTTGACATCCCACTTTTTTCGCAAAAACTTCTTCCCTTGATTTATTGACAATGATCATTGCCGCTGAGTATATGATGTTTTCTTTTGCATACTTTATAGTTATAAATTCTGAATCGATAATTGCCTTGGCCATTGTCTGAAATGAAAGGTAGTTTCTATTGGTATATGTCTAATTACTTTTTTCTTTTCAAAATTAGTTATAATCATGGTACACTCTAGGTCGAGGTCAAACTACCTTTTCACCGGCATTTCCTCAATACATCGGGTACTTATTCGTTCGACATAAGTCGAGTCATCTAAAGCTCCATATTAACCAATAATGAATATATACTCTGAATGGGAAAACAAGGTAACTTCAGGTCGAAGTTAAACTACTTTTTCACACGTTTCCACTTTGCACCTGGCTATTTGTGTAGTCGAACATAATTCGATTCCCTAAAGTTCCGTACTCTAGTTTTAACGAGGTTGCGCTCGACTTTTCAAAAACGAATTCGATATAGGCTTAAAAGTATAGAGACTTTCGAGAAACTACCTTTTTTGTCAATATATTAACAATGTATTTAGATGCCAGGACATTCACTCTAACTCAGTTTTGTAAATATTAATACTTTATTAGTTTATTTATAGAATGCACTTTTTTGAATAACAATAAGGTTAATCAATTTACATAGACATAACACTTTAGGTAATATTGAGGGTTCTTTGTTATTATTATTCGTTTCAACGAAGTTATCTATATATACAATTTCTTCCCACTACTATTGGGTTTTAATTGTCAATATAAGTGCATCATCCGGCAGTGCCGCCTTTGAAATTGGAGATGTAAGCATATCGAGAAGTCGATAATTTTCCCATGACGAAACATTTGAGCTGAGAAACTTGAGTTCAAATAGTATATTATTTTTTCCGCTTTCAGGTATATTTTAAGTACATTAAATACACTAACAACTGGTTTGGGAGGTGCAGGCCCTCCAGTGTGGACATTATGTCATTCCTTCACATATTTTTGTCGAATGACTTTCCGGCATAGCTGAGATAAGGATATTTGGTCATTTATTATTTTCACTATGGAAAAACTTAAGTTTACGTGTGATTGGCAGCAGCATAGTTGCTCACGCACGATTACGTCTAAGCCAGGGAATATTTTTCTTCCAAAATTTTCGTCTTCTTGGAAGAGATTCAGGGTTATTTTCTTTATGTCTTTATAGTCTTTTGGGGTAACTTGAAAAATTGCGGATCCCGTTGAAGGTTTATTGGATTTAGATACGTGTTATTTACACAGTTAACATATAAGGCCTTAAGGAAGCTTTCACCTTTTAACATATGTCCTCGGTCCTATTAGTATGGAGAGAAATTTAATGAGACAAAACTGTAGTTATATTGTTATCATCTTAATCGTACCAAAATATTGTCGGCGATATAATCAGACAATAAGCTATATTTTGTTTTTGGGACACTTTGTATTAAAATTCGGAAAGCCAGGTTGGCACTTAGCCTGGTTTGTTCGAGTGTTCTCATCATTGCACCCGCACTAAAGTTATAATGAACTAAGCTTGCCATTAATCTTAGGATCATTCTTTGTTCTAAGACCATCCTTCGAGATTTCAGAAGATAATATAGTTTTTGGACAATCGAGATTTTCTACTGTTCTGATAGGTTCCTCTTCTTTTAATGAATTATCAACAAGTCCCCATTCTTTTAATGAATCATTAATGTTATCCGCACTATGTCTTCTCTTAAGATTCCAAGAGGTTACATTTTCTAGTCCACGATTATTTAATTGTTCATGGCTTGGGTATCTTATCATGGTTATTATTTTTTTTAATTTTCTTTCTACTTGATTTTAGGTTAATATAAGCAGCGTACCTTATGGTTGCTTGTTTCGGCGTTTCTCTTAACCAGTGGTTGACGGTTACTCGCGTACCGTATCTGCAAATATGTTCTTATATAAAATTTATCAGTCAGTAATTATGAAATAAAAAACTATTTAATAGCAATATATTTTCAAAAATGGTTATATTAGTTTAAGGTATAATAATGATTATGAAATAGTTAGGCGTTTTTCGATTTGATGATGTTTGTTATTACATATAGCTGTTTACTTGGCCTTTCAGTTTATGTTATTTAATCTTCATTGGTATCCTTGGGTTCCTTTTCCTGTTCGAGTTGTTCTTCGTAAGGAAATACCTTGGCACGGCGCCTGTCCACAAGAATAATCAGACTGCGTACCAGCACCCCGTCAACGTATTCCCCACGTATCGGATTTTCTTTTCATCTTCACTTTTTATTCCCGTATGGTCACTTGTGTTTCCCACATTTTCCTCTTACGGTAGAGGTGAGGTAGGTAATCTTGACGGATCACGTAATTAATTTTATTAGTCTTTTGGCGTTTTTCTTCCAGTTCTAGTTGTAATTCGTAAGAAATACTTTAGCATGGGCCCGTCCACGAAATCAATTAAATCGCGTACCAGCCCCGTGCCAACCTATTCCCCACGTATCAGACTTCCTTTCCATCTTCATTTCATATTCTCGTACGGTCACTTTTGTTAAAGGGTACTTGCTAATAAAGGGGTAATGTGGGATAATTTTTTTTTGCGGGTCGCTTTTCAAAGAGGGATGAGTTGATTCTCCTCATAAGAGCTCGCCGGTCAAACAGTTATGACGAATGGGACATAAAGCACCCACAGGTCACAGAAGCCGACCAGCGGGTCCCCATGTTGCAGGGCTGTTTCCTTTAACTGTAATTTATAATTCTTTATTATTCATCGTTCACATTTATAACTGGGTAGTAGTTTCTCATGGAGAGCTAAGGAGGCCAAATGGAAATGGCAACAGGACGACAATGCCTCCCCGTGGCCACCGCTTCCCGTGATTGAGGGTCCATTTGTTTAAGAAGCTTGGCGAATAGGTAGTCGTAGTGCTTGTCGAGCGATTTTACCCTGCAGTAAAATCTGCTGCAGACGTTATAAATCAAGTCAGCAACAGCTTTTACAACGCCTGGTATCTCCCTCATTCAGTAACTTGTGGAATAATTTCTTAGTAAAGGGTGAGAGTCAAGTGTTTTGCATGGTGATATAATATTCACCAAGTCCATCCATGTCTCTACTCTCCTATGCTCGGGGGTTCATCCGTTTTCATTATTGCGTATTATCGGATATCTGAATTATTTCTCTTATTTCATTTTCAGAGTATTTCAAGGGGTTGTTCGCTAACTATTATTTTATTTTTTTTTTTCATGAATTTAGAATTGCCATTTATACTGAACTTTCATTAATTGTCGAGTGTAAGAAAAATTTTGTTGTTACCTTCGAAGTGTGGGGATAGCACTACTGATTTTTAGCTAAAAGTATCTTTTACATGGTTTTGAGTGGGCTCTCGAGTTTAAGTAATTAAAGAAAAAAGGGTTTTATTATATTATTGGCTAAACATTTTAATTAATGTGATAACTGTCGATCACTTGAAGGGGTTCCTAACTTTTCACTTGGGATTCATTGAGGGAATTTGATCTTCCTACTTAGTAAATCCTTATATACAATAAAAAAAATTTTTTCTTTATTAAGTATTTGTAGTTAACAAGGCGAATTTTTCTTTTTACATAATCCTTTTAAAGCGTTCATGGTTCCAACAAATTTTATTTAGGCTATATTTGAAAATATAGGCTTATTTTTTAGGCTTTCAAAAATTAAGCTATTACTCTGTTAAAGCATTTTCATTTATCTTTATGTTTTATTTAGTTTTAAAACTACTGCGTCTAAAATATTTATTAATTTATTTTCTGTAGCTTTGTTCCTTAATTAAAGAGAGTTAATTTATTTTATATTGAATGCGATTCTTTTCTAATTGCTTATTTTGATAGCTATTGTTTAAGTTGAATCGCGTGAAGAGTCGCGTATTGATGTTTACTCAATTAATTTCTTTTAGAATATGTAGGGATAAATTCCTTATTCAGCTTATTCTAGAATTATGCTAAATTAGTGGCGTACAAAAGCTTGCTAGTCGAGATTAAATTTTCCCGTTCAAAATGAGTTAAGGGAAAACTCACTTACTTTTAAAGTGAAGAATGATTTAACACCTTACGATACTCCCGTGGCGGAGTTAATCGCCACGTGGCAGAGGTGCTTATTAACAAGTTCGGTATTATCTAAAGGTCTTGTAGTTTATTATAAGGCATATAACTTTGATTCCTTTGTATTTCCCAAATGAAAATTAAAATATATTTACGTTTTGTAGTGAACTCATTGACGGATTAAAACTAGTTTAACCTAATTTGGATGTAATAATTTACCGCAAGATGTAATCCTTTTGTTATAAAGTCTTTGGAGATGCGACTGAAAGATAGGGGAATCAAATCGAAACGCCCTATTTAAGACTTGTTGTTTTGAATTTTTTTGAAAGCAAAATCATTATATGATACTGTCTTAAACGACGGTCTTACCATATCGCAGAGTAAAGTATTTTTATGATAACCCTACTGGGTTGTTGTAGGGCACATCGCGTCCCTATACTGGGGGCAAATAGACGGGAATTGGAGCATTGGCTCGGTTCTCGCCTCACATGCGCGAATAGTTGCGTTTAGTCGAGTTTTTTTTCTTTATATGGTCAGTACCTTCTACGTCCCATCATTTTTCTTTTTGTGGCAGAGATCGTGCCACATGGCAGAGGTATGATATTACTTAAAATTTTACAGGAATATGTTTTTGTACGTTTGGTGATTCTGAAAAGAATTTGTCTGATTCGTCCATTATGACCTCGTGGTGCCATGCGCTGATGCCACGAAGGCGTTGCACGAAAGTCCCGCGCCACTAAGGGGGGGGGGGGAAACTCATAAATTTGATTAGAATATTACCCATGTTATTTGTTACTCTTTTTTGAGGTTCTATCGCGATATTCTATGCTAGGTTAGCTTTTTACGGGGACATGTTTTGAAGAGAAAGTTTTGGAGGATTTAACTTTGTTATATCTTCTGATTTAGGGGCTTTGAAACATGTTTTTCTGAAACAAAGAGCAAAAAGTACTTTACAGGTGCTGGGATCTATTCACTTATTCATAATTTATGGCTTCTACTTTCGCTTGACTACATTAGAAATTATCCTTGAGTCATTTATACTTCGTATAAATGTTCGTTTTTATTTTGTTAATTTCAGTTAAGGACATTTGTTCCCTAGTGAACAAAGCTAAACTTTCGTGAATAACATGTGATTTACTATACTACATTTCTTATTGGGGGGGGGGGGGGAATAAAGATTAGCAGGGACTTAAGGCCGTGACTGGTTTATAAGGTTAGTAAGAACTATTTAATACTGTCTTGTCATAGGTGTATTTATGAATTACAATAATTTTTATTATTGGCTGCTAGTTCATACTTTGACAGGCCTATATTTTTTGACTTACTTGTCTTAGCGATATTTTGCGTGATTTGCGTCTTTTATGAGAACCCATAGAAATTGAATTACGGTATTTTTTGTAAATTATTTAGAAAAATTAGGCTAAAACGTGCCTTAATCTATAGGTAACTAAAGCGCAGCTTGTTTTCAAAGGCTTTCGTTATTTTTTTCTTTTAAGGCCTATTTCTGAAGCAAAATATATCTGCTATTGTCAAATAGACATAACCTAACTGCACATTGCCACTTTTTATTTTTTATAACGCCGCAATGGATTTATGATTGATTGATACAAGGGTCATTTTCAAAACACACGCTATGTGATTGTCCTTTAAAATATTGTGTTTATTTTTCTTTATCTGCGAATTGCGATATTTTAGGAATCAAATAGTTGGTTTTATGCTCTCACCTTTTTGGAAAAGTTATTTCATAGTAAACTGTGTATTATATATATATATATATATATATATATATTATATATATATATATATATATATATATATATATATATATATATATATATATATATATATTATATATAATATATATATAATATATATATATATTATATATATATATATATATATATATATATATATATATATATATATATATATATGTATATATATATATATATATATATATATATACATATATATATATATATATATATATATATATATATAATACACACTTTACTGAAATAACTTTTCCAAAAAGGTGAAGAGCATAAAACCAACTATTTGATTCCTAAAATATCGCAATTTGCGGATAAAGAAAAATATAAACACAATATTTAAAGGACATCACATAGCGTGTATTTTGAAAATGACCCTTGTATCAATCAATCATAAATCCATTGCGGCGTTATAAAAAATAAAAAGTGGCAATGTGCAGTTAGGTTAATGTCTATTTGACAATAGCAGATATTATTTTGCTTCAGAAATAGGCCTTTAAAGAAAAAAAAAAATAACGAAAGCCTTTGAAAAACATAAGCTGCGCTGTAGTTACCTATAGATTAAGGCACGTTTTAGCCTAATTTTCAATAATTTACAAAAAAATACCGTAATTCAATTTCTATTTGGTTCTCATAAAAGACGCAAATCACGCAAAATATCGCTAAGACAAGTAAGTCAAAAAATATAGGCCTGTCAAAGTTGTGAACTAGCAGCCAATAATAAAAATTATTGTAATTCATAAATACACCTATGACAAGACAGTATTAAATAGTTCTTACTAACCTTATAAAACCAGTCACGGCCCTTAGGTCCCTGCTAATCTTTATTCCCCCCCCCCCCAATAAGAAATGTAGTATAGTAAATCACATGTTATTCACGAAAAGTTAAGCTTTGTTCACTAGAGAACAAATGTCCTTAACTGAAAATTAACAAAATAAAAAAGAACATTTATACGAAGTATAAATGACTCAAGGATAATTTCTAATGTAGTCAAGCGAAAGTAGAAGCCATAATAAATTATGAATAAGTGAATAGATCCCAGCACCTGTAAAGTACTTTTGCTCTTTGTTCAGAAACATGTTTCAAAGCCCCTAAATCAGAAGATATAACAAAGTTAAATCCTCCAACTTTCTCTTCAAAACATGTCCCCGTAAAAAGCTAACCTAGCATAGAATATCGCGATAGAACCTCAAAAAAGAGAGTAACAAATAACATGGGTAATATTCTAATCAAATTTATGAGTTCCTCCCCCCCCTTTGTGGCGCGGGGACTTTCGTGCAACGCCTTCGTGGCATCAGCGCATGGCACCACGAGGTTCATAATGGACGAATCAGACAAATTCTTTTCAGAATCACCAAACGTACAAAACATATTCCTGTAAAATTTTAAGTAATATCATACCTCTGCCATGTGGCACGATCTCTGCCACAAAAGAAAAATGATGGGACGTAGAAGATACTGACAATATAAAAAAAAAAAACTCGACTAAACGCAACTATTTGCGCATGTGAGGCGAGAACCGAGCCAATGCTCCAATTCCCGTCTATTTGCCCCCAGTATAGGGACGCGATGTGCCCTACAACAACCCAGTAGGGTTATGATAAAAATACTTTACTCTGCGACCCCCCTATGGTAAGACCGTCGTTTAAGACCAGTATCATATAATGATTTTGCTTTCAAAAAAATTCAAAACAAACAAGTCTTAAATAGGGCGTTTCGATTTGATTCCCCTATCTTTCAGTCGCATCTCCAAAGACTTTATAACAAAAGGATTATATCTTGCGGTAAATTATTACATCCAAATTAGGTTAAACTAGTTTCAATCCGTCAATGAGTTCACTACAAAACGTAAAATATTTTAATTTTCATTTGGGAAATACAAAGGAATCAAAGTTATATGCCTTATAATAAACTACAAGACCTTTAGATAATACCGAACTTGTTAATAAGCACCTCTGCCACGTGGCGATAACTCCGCCACGGGAGCATCGTAAGGTGTTAAATCATTCTTCACTTTAAAAGTAAGTGAGTTTTCCCTTAACTCATTTGAACGGGAAAATTTAATCTCGACTAGCAAGCTTTTGTATGTCACTAATTTAGCATAATTCTAGAATAAGCTGAAATAAGGAATTTAATCCCTACATATTCTAAAAGAAATTAATTGAGTAAACATCAATACGCGACTCTTCACGCGATTCAACTTAAACAATAGCTATCAAAATAAGCAATTAGAAAAGAATCGCATTCAATATAAAATAAATTAACTCTCTTTAATTAAGGAACAAAGCTACAGAAAATAAATTAATAATATTTTAGACGCAGTAGTTAAAAAACTAAAATAAAACATAAAGATAAATGAAAATGCTTTACAGAGTAATAGCTTAATTTTTGAAAGCCTAAAAAAAAGCCTATATTTTCAAAAATAAAGCCTAAATAAAATTTGTTGGAACCATGAACGCTTTTAAAAAGGATTATGTAAAAAGAAAGAAATTCGCCTTGTTAACTACAAATACTTAATAAAGAAAAAAAAAAAAAAAAAATTTTATTGTATATAAGGATTTACTAAGTAGGAAGATCAAATTCCCTCAATAAATCCCAAGTGAAAAGTTAGGAACCCCTTCAAGTGATCGACAGTTATCACATTAATTAAAAAAATGTTAGCCAATAATATAATAAAACCCTTTCTTTAATTACTTAAACTCGAGAGCCCACTCAAAAACCATGTAAAAGATACTTTTAGCTAAAAAAAATCAGTAGTGCTATCCCCCACACTTCGAAGGTACACAACAAAATTTTTCTTACACTCGACAATTAATGAAAGTTCAGTATAAATGGCAATTCTAAATTCATAAAAACAAAATAAAATAATAATTAGCGAACAACCCCTTGAAATACTCTGAAAATGAAAATAAGAGAAATAATTCAGATATCCGTATAATACGCAAATAATGAAAACGGATGAACCCCCGAGCATAGGAGAGTAGAGACATGGATGGACTTGGTGAATATTATATCACCATGCAAACACTTGACTCTCACCCTTTACTAAGAAATTATTCCACAAGTTACTGAATGAGGGAGATACCAGGCGTTGTAAAAGCTGTTGCTGACTTGATTTATAACGTCTGCAGCAGCAGATTTTACTGCAGGGTAAATCGCTCGACAAGCACTACGACTACCTATTCGCCAAGCTTCTTAAACAAATGGACCCTCAATCGCGGGAAGCGGTGGACACGGGAGGCATTGTCGTCCTGTTGCCATTTCCATTTGGCCTTAGCTCTCCATGAGAAACTACTACCCAGTTATAAATGTGAACGATGAATAATAAAGAATTATAAATTACAGTTAAAGGAAACAGCCCTGCAACATGGGGACCCGCTGGTCGGCTTCTGTGACCTGTGGTGCTTTATGTCCCATTCGTCATAACTGTTTTGACCGGCAAGCTCTTATGAGAGAGTCAACTCATCCCTCTTTGAAAAGCGACCCGCAAAAAAAAATTATCCCACATTACCCCTTTATTAGAAGTACCCCTTTAACAAAAGTGACCGTACGAGAATATGAAATGAAGATGGAAAGGAAGTCTGATACGTGGGGAATAGGTTGGCACGGGGCTGGTACGCGATTTAATTGATTAAAACGTGCCTTAATCTATAGGTAAAAACTACAGCGCAGCTTGTTTTCAAAGGCTTTCGTTTTTTTTCTTTAAGGCCTATTTCTGAAGCAAAATATATCTGCTATTGTCAAATAGACATTAACCTAACTGGACATTGCCACTTTTTATTTTTTAAACGCCGCAATGGATTTATGATTGATTGATACAAGGGTCATTTTCAAAATACACGCTATGTGATTGTCCTTTAAATATTGTGTTTATTTTCTTTATCCGCGAATTGCGATATTTTAGGAATCAAATAGTTGTTTTTTATGCTCTCACCTTTTTGGAAAAGTTATTTTTCAGTAAAGTGTGTATTAGATATATATATATATATATATATATATATATATATATATATATATATATATATATATATATAGATATATATATATATATATATATATATATATATATATATATATATATATATATATATATATATATATATAGTATATATATATATAATGATATATATATATATATATATAGTATATATATATATATATATATATATATATATATATATTATATATATATATATATATATAATATATATAATATATATATATATATATATATATAGATATAATATATATATATATATCTATATATATATATATATATATATATAACATATAACTGATTCCTGGATTGTAGGCAATTAGTTTTTTATTTGTGGCGATTTTTGCATTCAACTTATAGGTTTTTTTTTATGATTATCCTGAACTACGTCGCGACGAATCTTTCGAAACTTAGGTAACCTTCTGGCCTGGAAAGTTTTTTTTTTTGTTATTAGTATTTTCGTTTGGTAGCTCCTTGTTATTTTAGTTGCGCGGTTTTACTTTTCATCGCTACCATTCATTTTAAGGTGATTTTAGCTGAGATTATTAATACAATTGCCAGTTTTTTTTTGACGATTATTTTACCCTCCACTTAGCGGCTGTACACGTTCCATTATTTTTGCTAGCGATTATACAATTACTGGTTTGGTTAGCTAAGCGTTGGTTACAAATTTAGTTTACGGTACAATAATTTTTGATAGCAAAATACTTTTCGATAGAGGCCCATCAAAAGTTGAAAAAAAATTCATTAATATCTGTCCTTTTTCTCGCTTTAGTTCTGTCTTGTTTGCGACTCACAAGTAATATTTTGAATTTTGTTAACTAATTTCACGTATTCTTTGATTTATGGAAGGTTCCTCTTTTCGCTTCTTAAGACTTTCTAATCTTCACGAGTAATACAGGATTAGATGCTAGACAGCGTGGACAGTTTATCGAAATAATTTTATTCAAGGTATTTGTCACACTTGACTTAAAGATATGTTAATTAGCATTCGACTATGCCACAAAAGAAATTCAACTAAACAAATTGTTAATAGGCTAGGCCATAAAAATTTTCTCTTTTTAGGTTTTCGTATGTTTTACATATTTATAGGGCCTTTTTTGACTAAAGAATTACGCTGCCCTCGAGATTTCGTCTGTATCTGCGGACTTCCTATTAAGGATTTATCGCATTTTCTATAGGTCAAAACTTATGCACCAAGACCGGCATTTTAAATTCTACAATTGTGGCTTATTTTTACATTTCAGGGTTATTAAAATTTTTGTTTTGCATCAATTCTCTAGCAATTAATTTCCTTTGTTCATTTAGGTTTCGGAACGGAATTGTATATTATTTTATTTATTTTGGCTTATACTATACCAATCTATAATCAATATATGATCAAATATATGGTTAAGGATATATCGAAAGTATCAACTTTTGAGATCAAACTATATTTTTAGGCAACAGGACTATTAAATACAGGTATGTAATTAGATCAGAGTACACAACGGTACACGGGTCAACCATTTTTCTTGTTAATAAAAGAATGAAAAGGTAAAGTATTTTCATTCGAGGACATTATGCTTAGGTGATCCGACTATACTACCGTAAATCTTAGTGGTTTCAACTACGTTTGCAAATTACAGGTTTTAATTATCGTTGGAAATTATCGTATCGAGCTTTACGTGGGGTCACTTGAATTGTATACGCGATTAATTAATGATATCTGAGGTAAATAGTATGGTTTTTTCTTGAAGAATCACGACGTTATATTTCCATTTAATTTATGAAAGGTGCTTGACGTCATTTGTAGGTCCCTTTTTTTGCTGACTTTTATTTGAAAGAATAATTCTAGTTACCACTTGCACTAAAGCCCTTTTTTTTAGTTTTATTGTGAAAACTGGTTGCTAAGATTTGGCATTTTACTTAGGGTTACTTGAACTGCGTAGACACTTTATAGCGTTGAGAGAAGTGGTCTGAATTCAGTAATAAAATTGCAAAGGGAGTTTTTTTTTTCTTGGTGAATTGCAAGGGTCTTTAAATAATTAAGTTTATTTTGAACGTCAAAAGAATGCCTTCAGTTCTCATTGGCTGTTTTAATTTTCCTTTCCTTTTACTAATAAGGACGATTTTTTTGATAATTTAATCTTTTTGTCATCACATATCTTGCATATGGATTAATTATTCATGTACGTTATTAAGGAAAAGATATATAATCTTACTTAAAATTAATTTTCACTGGGAAAATTTTTTGCGAAATTCTTGAACTCATCTACATGCATATGGGCAACTTACAAGTAATATCCAGCCTTCCGAGGTTTCCCAAAAATTTGTAATATATATTCTCTTTTTTTTATAATTAGGGAAATACTATATTCTAATCAACAGATATACAGTTAATCTAGTTTAACGAATGTTCGCTCGATCTTTAGGTTATTCACTATATTTTATCGCTAAATGCTATATCCTGTAAGGGTGCAACCTCTTTACTGTATCATATTTAAAAAAAAATTTAACAAGAAAGTACTTTTACCTCCTTTTTTTTGAGTTCAATTGATTCCCATGTTTGCTACTCCTTAGTTTTCCGTATCTTCTGGTAATGGTTGTATTTTGGGTGTTCCTTGTGGTGCAGAGACTTCTGAGGATTCCTGGCCCGTAGTAACATTTGCTTGGGTGTTGGGGCACTGAGTCCTCATAATTATGTTATTATCCGTAGGAATATCCTGTTGAATAGTTTCCACTTGGGGTTTTATGTGGTGATGACGAGCATGGTTTGGGATCGTGAAGTACAAAGGTTGTGATGGTCCTTCGTTGTAATTGTTAGCAAGAAGATTTTCCAAATGGGGACTGAGGGGTAGGTCAATTTCAACTGTAAAATATGTTGCAACCATCTTCTCTAAGTTTGAGCAGAATTCTCTTTGTTTTTGTAATTCCCTAGTAATTTCGGCATGATTTTCCTTCAGTTGTTTCTCTAAGCTGTCCTGTTGTAGTTTAATTATTTCTTTTGTGCTTTTAAGTGGTCGTATTTATGTTGTAAGTCTAAGGTCTTTGCTCGTTGAGGTGCCAGGAATTCTTGTATCGCTATTGTCGCGGACAGAACAGTAATATTTCTATAATCTTGTACTTTTTTACCAATTTCCTGCATTTTGTCGTATAATATTGGTAATTTTAGGATTTTGTCGGGATAATTATATCCTTCAACAAGCGTGGCGTCGCTTATTCATTCCATTTCATTCTGGATTTTGGCGGTCTGTTCTTTCACTTCCATAAACTGGGTCTCAATTAATTTATCCACTTGTTTAGTTACTAAGATCTCATTTATTTTCTTGTTCATTTTTTCTTGCGATGCCTTAACTTCACTGAGAGATTTAAGCGTGGCTTCTATCATATTTTCAATTCTCAATCTTTCTGTTATCAATTGTGCCGAGGCGTCTAGCAGTTTTGACCGTATTTGAAATAGCTGATCCATATTTGTTCTGTTTGTAACGGGGTTGCACTAGGTATTTTTCCTTTTGGAGGAGGGGTTGAACAATTCTTGTTCTTCTTCTATCGTCGGGGTTTTTTTATATCAAGCCGGGATTCAATTTATCTGGAAAAATTGACTATTAACTTCTTTCGACCTTTTATGGGTAGCTTTCATTGTAATGTCTTATTCATGTACTCTTGTTTTTAAGGTTTTTTTTTTTCAAGCTGCTCCTTTCGGTTTAATATTACTTAATGAGTTTTTTTTCGGGGGGTACCTGGTCCTTAGACGTATTTCCATTTATCTGGTTTTTTACTTATTCTGCCAGATTTCGTGGTAACTTCTTGTTCGCTTTCTGGCGTTTTACTCTTTTTTGGCTTTCCCCATGGAGATTAGGTCAAATTTCTTGTCCTGTTTCAATAGGAATTTTGGCCCTTTGCCTTAGCTTGTTTTGCATGTGCGGTAGCCGAAGTTGGTTTTCGTTTCTGTGTGTTGGGGGGCTCATCGAGAGCTAAATCATCGTCGGATTCAGTAGAACTATTTCCTGAGGATTCATTATTAGGGCTTTCTGGGGTGGTTCTTTGTAATTTCGGAGTATCACCTGCCCTTGCTTCCTATATTTCATCTCTTTTTGAGGTAGAGGGTTTATTTTCCATTTCCTCACGCTGAAGTTCTGTTTCGGGGGAGTTAAAAGATTCTTGGGAACTCTGGGAGGAGTCAAATATTTTTGGAGAATGTCTCTATTGCTTGAATGCCATATCTTCCCGGGGGTGGGGTATATTTTGTAGCATGGTCTGTTTCTAGGAGTGAGATTCCTTGGGTTTTACTTTGGATACCGTTATGTGGTGGTATCGTCCTAGATTGTCATCTTCAGGATGATCCTGGGTCCAAGGCAAGGTACTTTGCCTTGTTTTTATAGGGTAATTAATAATTTCCATGGCTTCTCTAAATTTTTTTGTATTTCCTTTATTTGTATCCCTGGGTGGAGTCTTTCTTGTCTTTGCACCCGGGGTTTCCATAGCTCTGTTAATTCATCCTGTAACGATAGGAGTCTTTCTATCGGGGTTGCTGGGGATACCATGTCATCAGGAAATCTTTTAGGGGGACATGGGGTTGAAATTCTATCGGGGAAAAATTGGGTTTTTGGGGACAGCGTATAATCTAATTCCTCCGAGCTTTCTGATGATGAACTTTCTGGACCTTTTGGGGTTCTTGCTGGTATGGGTATTAAGAGTTTTCTTTCAGGGATGACTAGATTTTTCATGGCCAAAAATTCTTCAAAATTTTCCTCATCGCTATGGTTTTCGAAATAGTTTTGCTTGAAATTGAAGAGTTTGAATTCGGCTAGCCTTGACTTAGGGAACTCATTTTCCGCGTTTGATGAATCTGAAGACGAGGGTTTGGGTGCCCACTTAACTGGGTATTTGGCTCCTTTTATACGGCTAATATTTGCCTTATATGTTCTTCCGTTGTCTGGGTTTATCATTTTAAAAGTAAAATCATTGTCGTATTTTTTGATTATCCTGTAGGGTCCTGAATACTTATTGGAAAGTTTTTTGCCTTCCAGCTTAGCTTCCTTTTTGTAGATAGACACAGTCGCCTACCTTAAAATTTATATTCCCTTTGACTTTGGATTCGTTTCTCAACTCTTGGTTCATCTTACATTTTTCTAACTCTTGTCTAACTATTTTATAGATTTTTCTCATCCTATTTATAAAATCTTGCTTGTAGTCCTCGGTATTATTGTAATATTCTCTGGATTCTATGATTTCCTGATAAGTATTTTAAAATCGCGTCCGAATAAAATAAAAAATGGACTTTCTTTAGTCGTTTCTGAATAAGCGGTATTAATTAAATTGGTTAGGTAAGGTAAATAGATCCCAATCGTTTCGGTTGTCATTTGTATAAATACTCAAAACATTGGAAAATATTTTGTGCCTATTTCCTATTTTTCCATTAGCTTGGGGATGGTAGGGGGAGGTTAATAGTTTTTTCTATTTTGAGGAAACTCATTAAATCTTTTGTTACTTTAGAGACGAAGTTGGTTCCGTTATCACTAATAACTTTGTCAGGGACACCAAATTTTAAAAATATTTTTGCTAATGCTTTACTTGTGGCATATGCGCCTTGATTTTTCAATGGTTTGGCAAAAGTGAAGCCGGTAAAATGGTCTATGACTGAAAGAACGCAAGTATGACCTCTGTTAGAAATAGGAAATCCTCCGCTTGTTCCATATAAATCAAATGAAACGATATCGAAAGGGAACCTTGCCACTGGCACTCTTCCCATCGGGGGATTAGGGTACGTTTGGGGATTTTTCCTTAAATTACACGCTTCACATGTATTTATGAAGTCCTTAAGTTTTGTTAACGCCGACGGTATATAAAAATATTGTTTTAGCTTGTGAAATGTTTTGTTTATTCATAAGTGTCCACCTATATCAGAATGAAAATATTCAAAGGCAGGTACTGTTCAATTTGAGGTAGTACTGGGATTATTGAAGTTTGATTTCTATTTGTTTTCGCCTGTTACTATTCTGCAAAGGATTTCCTCGTCCAAATCGTAATAAAAAAAATTGTCTATTTCCCGTCTCAGGGCTTTGAACTTATCAGGGAGATTATCAGAATTCACAAAAAGATTAATGAGAGTCAAACACATTTCATCCTTAACTTGGTTTCTCTTAATGTTAGCTAGGGATAAGGGGCTCTGAGTAATTTCGTTTTCTTCTGTTAGGATTTTAGGTTTATTCTTCTTGTGTTTTCGTTTACTGGGATAATGGCATTTATTCGTTTAGTTTCATTGTCTGAGGAGTTATTCTCAGGGTATCTACTCAGGTAATCGCAGGGGGCATTTTGTTTTACCGGTCACATGTTCAAATTCGTAATCCAGATCTTGGATTTTCATTATCCATCTAGCTAAGATTCCAGTTGGAATTTTTGAATGTGCTTAGGTACTCTAAGCTTTTATGGTCCGAGCACAACTTAAATTTTCGACCTACTAAATAATGTCTAAATTTGTCTAAATGGTAAATTATAGATAGTAACTCCAACTGCGTCGCCGAATAACTTCTTTCGCCTTTGGTTAGAGTTCTACTTGAATAGCATATGACTTTCTCTATATACTGAGGGGGTTCCTTTAGGGTTCGGGGTAGTTTTCTACGAGGATTAATTGGGAAAGGATTGCACCGATGCCTAGAGCTGAAGCATCGGTAGTAACCACAAATTGTCCCTTTTCAAAGTCTGGCAACGACAAAATTGGTTCATAAGTAAGAGCTTTCTTGAGAGTGTCCAAGGAAGTTTGAGCTTCCTGCGACCAGGTAATATTTTGGGAGGTCCCTTTGGTTAGATCCGTTAGAGGTTTTGCAATTTGTGCGTAGTTACGTATAAATTTCCCAAAATAACTGGTTGAACCGATGATTGCTCGCAATTGTTTCATAGTTTTTGGGGGTTTGAGATTTTCTACACATTTTATTTTCTCAGGGTCCGGTGATATTTGGCCTTGTGTCACTATCATTCCCAAGAATTTTATTTCGGATTGAAGTAGATTTACTTTTCAGGTCTACATTTTAGATTACCCTCTCTGAATTTTTCTAAAACTTTGGCTAATGTGTTTAAATGGTCCTCTGGGGTTTCTCCTACACAGATCACATCATCCACAAAATTGATAATATTTTCTATACCTCGTAATAAGTGTAACAGAGGTCTACATAATGCACTTGAACTAGTTTTGAGTCCGAAGGGTACTCTCAAATACTCATAAGAACCACATTCCGTCGTCGAAAAGGCCGTTTTATAAACGTCGTTATCTGCTATCTTAACCTGGGGATAACCTTGTGTGAGGTCAAGCGATGTAAAAATTTTATTTTTGGTTGAAATGGAGTCTAGGATTTCATCAATTCGGGGCAGGGGAAATTTGTCGCTAACTACCTGCTTATTTAAGGCTCTATAGTCTACTACCAGCCTAAGGTCCTTGTTCTTTTTTGGCACTAGTATAACGGGGGCTGAATAGGGGCTTATACTTGGCCGTATAATATTGTTTCTTTCTAATTTGCGGATTTTTTTTAACCAATCTTTGTAGGGGTGAGGGATGCAATAGGGCTAGTTAGCTACAGGCAACCCTGTGGTTTGGATAGAATGTTCATAGAACGGTATCAATCCAATATCTTCCTCACATGTAGAAAAAATATCTCTAAAATTCCAGAGCAATTCACATAATTTTTCTTTTAATTGCGTATCTTGGATATGGTCTAATTTAAATTTTTCCAAAAATTGGGATCTTGTTAGTGGGTACCTATTCTTTGGATTACTGACACCAATACCATTAACTAATGTTTTCTTGGAGTTTTTCCACTTGTTTAGCTCGTGCTCAGAAATCACTTTATTTCAACGAGGCATGTTCCCTTTTTTAATGTAATCGTATCGTTTTCATGTGTGTTAGTCAACCAAATAAAACCTTCTCCTTTATCATATGAAATGATATGTTCTTCACAAAACAGATTTTCTGGGATTTCTTTACACGGGGATGCAAACCAAATTTCGGAATTGTCATTTACGGGGGGGGGGGGGCCATTTGTGAGATTTGAACTCTTTGCATCGTTTTTGGGGGGATTTTTGTTTTACGCACGGCGAATCCATAGTATTTTTCTTCCGAGTCATTTTCTATTGAGTTAAGATTGGCGCTTGGTTGCGTCAAATCTTCTGCTTTTGGGGTTGGTTGTAAGGGGACAGTACTTGGATTCATTATTTCGTGCCATAATAATTAAGCTATTTTCTTTGTTTCTGTTTGTCTATACTCCTGCATTTTCTCTATTTTTGTTTTTATTGACACGATCCATTTGCTGCTTGATTTTCTCCCTCCCACAGGACGAGAGATGGGGTACAAAAAATTTTATTCTATTCACCGTTGATTCCCCTCTCTCCACGCGTTGGAGAATAGGATCGTATGGAGACACGAGTCTGTTATTTGCTATATCTAATAACACTTTATTAGATTTTAAAAAATTAGCACCGGTTATAGCCTCATATGGGAAATTCTTGCATATTGTGAAGTTTGTAGAGAAAATTCTATTATCTTTCGTCACATCTAAGCGTATGGAGCCTATTGCTTCCAGTCTATGTCCTGTGACACTAGTTAAACTGGGAATATTGAATTTTTTCCGTCGCTTAATATATACTGGTATTCTATTAAATACATTCGAGTTTATTATGTTAACCGATGCACCGGAATCTATCAACGCTTTGAAATTAATACTTGCAACACCAAAATCATTTAATATAGGCAATATGTCATTATTATCACTAAAAGAACGTACAATTACTGGAAGGGACCTATAAAAAATACTGGCCTCCAGGGTCCCGGTTAATTTTCTTGGGGGCCTAATTCGTTTCCCTGTGCACTTATTTGATAGGTTGGGATTTGACATTGGGGTTCGGTGGGAATTTCACTTGCTAGGGAAGTTCCAAGTTGATTGACATTTGATCGTCTTGGTTGCCACGTATTATTGCGTGGGTTAGAATTTCTTGTGCCGACGGCTCGCGGCATCTGTTCATTTTGTATTGACGAAAAATTTCTTTCGTTGCCCGAAAAATTTCTTTCGTTTCCCGTCGGGAAATAATATCTTCTGTCATCACCCGTATTCCTGTTAAATTTAGTTGGATACACTGTCCGTGAACTGAATTGGTACAAGTTTTGTCGCGTATTTGGGTTGGGGAACCGATAATTATTTTGTCGGTTGGGAGAAGGATTGGAATAGGGTTGGGGAGGCGTATATTGGGAAGAATTTGCGTATTCAAATCCTTGTTGGTATGGGTTGCGGAACGATGGGAGACGTGGGGGGATATTTCTATAACTTCCTGACCCATTAGCATTTAAGTTTGTTCTCCCGAACAAACGGTTATTAAAACTGGGGGTTGCTGGCATATAGTTGTTTCTCGTACGGCATTCCCTGGCGATATGTCCTTGTTTATTACATGCATAACATATATATTGGGGGTTTATTTGCGTAGTTTGCCGTGTTTTTGGGTACAAAACGTACCATTCTTTGTCTGGTAGGGGTTGGAGATCTATTTTGGTTCGGTTTGGGTGAATTATCTCTCGAAAAAAATCCTGGGGAAATTCCTTGTGATCGTCCCGGAGATGAACTTTTTACATTATTTTTTCTTGACTTATTGTGGTTTGCCACAATTGAGTCAATTTCAATCATTCTCTCTACTTCCTAAACTGCTAGTTCTAATGTTTGTATATTTTTTTTATATCAACATTCGGTACAATTTGGGGCTCAATCCTTGCATGAAAGCATTTAATACAATTTTATCGTATAAGGGACCAGATTCTTTTCCGTATTTAACCTCAATGGAGACCATTACCTTGTGTAGGTATTCCCTAACATTTTGTGTTTTGTCGAAACATACCGTTCCGTGCTTTAATTTGTGTGTTGAACTAGTTTCAACAAATCTTTCTCGGAACGCTTTTAGCAATTTTTCTATTGAGTTTATTGGAAGGTTGTTATCTTCCCCTATTGTATTTTCTATTTGTTTTAGGAATGTTAATGCTTGCCCCTTAAGTCTCATTAATAACATGCCTACTAATGATTTTAAGTCCGTTTGAGTTACTTCTACGAATTGGTTTAATTGGATAATAAATTCATCTACATCTGAATCGCCGTTATATGAGGGGAGGGATTTTGAAATTTCCACTGTTTTGGCAATAAGTTTTTGCTTTAACAATTGTTCGTTTTGATCTAACGACATATTGTTTTTTTTCAATTAATTAAAATTCGGCACTGGTTTTATTTTCTTTTGATATTATACAAATTTGACACTTTCGAATTATATTTTTTTTGTTACTATTTTAAGGGGACTTAGGCCTAACGAAATTGCACTTAAAAGCATGCACAAAATATTGCACTTCAAAGCATGCACAAGATATTGCACTTTCCCTATGCGTAATATTTCTCAATAATCTTTTTTTTTGTAGGTTCTTATTTCATGTAGAAAAATTTTTTGTAGAAAATCTTGTCCTTGTGTTTTGCTCCTTTAAACAGGCCGCGCCAATTCTAATGGGGGGGGGGGTTATCAATTGTTCAGAGAAATTATCAATAAAAGAGTTTCGTTCTTGTACTTTAAGTTAATTCTTTGTATAGGAGTTTTCAGTTAATTATTTCTATGGATAAATTTCAGCTAAACTCTTAGTTGACGGTTCCGAGTAGTATACCTGAGTGGAGGCGGAACTTCTTGTGTGGGGAGCTTATACTAATGGCAATTCAGTTTCGAAATCAGATTGAAAGGTTTCAGGTTCCCTTGAGAGCGAGTGGAGCCACAAGGACAAACTATCTTGAGAAATACTAACATAAAGAGAATAAAATAAGAAAGTAATGTTTTTATTATTACTCACATAATCGGTACAGAGCTTGATGGTAATATCAGAGACACTTGCAGTAAAAGGCACAAGGATAAAATTGTTCACCGGGGTGATACAAATATCGTTCAATAATACAGTTTGAGTTCACATGAAATTCACATAATAGGCTGACAAAGCCTGCAATAAGACTGCTACTAGACGAGACTAAAGACTGACTCAAGACTGAAAAAAGACTGGCGCAAAATTGCTAAGTCTCAACTATCTACTCTCTGCAATTTCGCCGGAGGTTACGTTTAGGCGTTACTAAAAAATACTTTACACTTATTCTATTGGTTCCACTGTGTGTCCTATATTACTATTGGGTAGTGATACACCAATGGGCTGCTTGAGTTTAATTACAATTTATAACTTTTAAGATATCACCTTGGAATTTTTCATAACAAAACAGAGTTTTACATTGTAACTTTAATTACAATTTATAACTTTTAAGATATCACTTTGGAATTTTTCATAACAAAGCAAAGTTTTATATTGTAACTTTTTGCTATCGAGGTGTCACTTAGTTTCCAGAAGACTTATAATTTATTTCTGTGAAAGTTGTTAGAGGACAATACGATTTAATTACATTGAGATACAATGTTCTAAACTTAGTTTTCAGAACAAAGCAATTAGATTATACAAAAATATTTTTTATCTCGAGTGACTATTTTTTTGTATAATAAATTCTACCATCTCTTGATAGTTTAGAATTTTAAGCTCTTAAGATTTAAATTACATTGTTAGTCGCCTGTCATATAAGATTTGGTCAGACTGATATTTATTGCATACTTTGGCGACGCGGAGTCGGCTTTATTTATTACATTTTCTGTGGGAAAGATTCTTACAATGTATGTTTGAATTAAGTACATTTGTTTCACTATTTTAAACCGAACGCTTGAGACTTGTTCGATCTGTGGGTTACTTGAATTTTCGGGTTCATATTTTGGGTGATGTTATTTTACTTGGGTAACTTTAATTGGAAGATTTTGATGTTTTTGAAAATTGATCCCATTACATGTTTTATGTTTTAAGACGAATTTCATGACTTTCGTAGAATTGGTTCTCCCATTATTTTAAATGATAACCCTTGTCTGAATGGTGTATTCTTAAATCAAGCTTATAGTGGTAAATATTTAGGATTTATCTTGATTGCAATTGGAGTTTGAAACAACACTATGAAGCAATAGCAGCAAAAGTGGCAAGAGGATTGGGTCTTCTAAGAAGGCTAAGGAATGAGCTTCTACCAAGAATTCTAATGATCCTCTATCATTCTCTTATCAATCCGCATCTTTCTTATAGTTGTTTGCCGTGGACTAGTTCTTTTGTGTCAAGTTTTAAAAGATTCCAAATTTTACAAAATAAAGTTGTTCGGGTCTTAGGAAAATATATGAGATTTGAAAATAGCACTTTGAGTTGCTTCACTAAAATGAAAATTCTAAACGTTTATAAGTTAAGAGATTATCAAGTAGCTGTTTTTGTTTATTAATGTTATAATCTTTATTCGCCGGAGTGCTTTTTGCATATTTTGGGAAATATATATATATATATTAATATATATATATATATATATATATATATATATATATATATATATATAATATATATATATATATACACACACACATATAATAAATTATATATATATATATATATATATATATATAATATATCTATATATAGATATATATATATATATATATATATATATATATATATATAGTATATATATAATATATATATATATATATATATAGTATATATATATATATATATATATATATTTATATATATGTGTGTGTTATATATATATATATATACATATATATATATATGGAAACAACTATCATATACAACCCAATGGGTTTTCTGATGATTGTTGAAAGATGATGTAAGCGTTTTTTTATTTATAAATTATTTCTCTCTCTCTCTCGATCTCTCTCTCTCTCTCCCTCTCTCTCTCTCTCTGTTGTAATGTTAATTTTTTGTTTTTTTTTTCAGTTGACTTGAATAACTTTGACCAGAGGTAGGGAGGGTCAAGGCTCAGTTCCCATGATTTATCATTACTTATTTTTCAAAACTGTGGATTCTGATGTAGTTGTGATTGCAGCAGCTTTGTTCCAGCAGCTTCAGATTGAAAACCTGTTTGTCATATATGGGCATGGAGCAAAGACGAAAACAACTGCCCATTATCGATATTACTTATCGTCTACGGACTTGACAGGTCTCGCAGCCTTCTCTTCTTGCATGCCTTCTCTGGATGTGATACGACTTAATCTTTTGCTTTTCATGGAAATCATGGTGCTTGGAAGACCTGGAAAGCTGTGGAATCCATTCTTACGACTTTTGTTACTGTGAGTTCATCAGGAGCCCCGCTCCTAGATTGTCACTTTACAGACATCCAGTGATTTGTCGTCGTTCTTTTCGAAAAAATCAAGCAGCTTGTCTGAAGTTAACAGTCTACTGAAGGAAATTTTCAACCGAAAAACAGCCGGAATGGAAAGACTTCTCCCAACAGCGGCTGCTCTTGAGCAGCATACCAAGCGCGCTTACCTGCAGGTCCAGATATGGGTATCATCGTGTTGTCTTGAACTTTCCCACTGGATCCAAGTTTCTGCGGCTTGATGAAGCATGACGGAAGCTGGGAGCCTTTCTGGACTATCTGCCTAAGGCAGCGACAATTTTGCAAAGGACTGCTCAAATGTGGCTGTAAAAACAGGTGCAAATGTGCAAAAGCTTCTCTTAAATGCACAGATCTCTGTTCTTGCAAGGATTGTGATAATCACTACAATCAGTGGTGCACTTTTTGTAGCTTTAATTGTCAGAAGCCGATTTCGAGCTTTATCCTGTCCTTGAGAACCTTATTTTCTTTTTTAGTAATCTTTATAATGAAACAAGTCAAAATCGGCTATTTCATTCCTATGATCCATGTGATTGTTTTTTAACTATTTTGAAATATCTGAAGTAGTTTAGTATTCTAAATTTTATCATCATAATAGTATGCTTCTTACGTCCGAAGTTCCTTAAGTCAAGTTGTTTGAGTTGAATAAATGTTTTTTTTTACTGAAAGCTTATTGAGGAGATCTGAAAAGTTAATTAATTACTTACAATAAAAACGTATGATCTCCTTCTGAATGTTATAGGGAGGGTACGAGTTTTTGTTAGAGTATGGCATAGAAACCGTGGTTATGAAACCGGTAAATCCTGAACCAAGAATCTGATTGTAAAATAACCACATTTTTGGAATCGAGAGACTCGAATGAGTCAGAAAAAGAGATCTTAAACTCGGTCATCGCTCATTCTCAAAATTCATGTTTTTTTTTTCTTCGCGCGGAAAAAACGCAAAGTAGCGCGGATTCGCGCTGACAAATTTGAATTTGTGACTTGGTCGATTCCGTAACATGTTTCACCAGTTTCTATGCGATAACAATATAAAAATACAAAGTCAAAAAGTGGAAATTACCGCTTGGTGATTTTCCGTAACATGTTCACCAGTTTCTATGCGATAACAATGAAAAATACAAAGTCGAAAAGCGGAAATTACTCAGAAGTGCATGGAGCGTAGTGATGAAAATGATGATAAATCAGTATCCAGAAGTCGGACGACGTAATAAAAAATAAGTACATTTTTGGGATCAGGAGAATCGAATTAAGTCAGAAATTTTCCTTTGATCGGAAAAATTTCGCACTCTGAAAATCAGCTATTTTTTTCCGGAAAAAAGCAAACGGCACGATGATCGCGTCGGAAAATGTGGTTCTGCCCCAGTCAGATTTTTTATATTGTCTCGCACATATCTGCCAAATTTTCATGCTTTTACCATAAAATGAACAAACCTAACTAACTCTTATCAAAACTTGTCTCATTGAAATTTTGCTCGTTGCACTTCCTTAATTCCTTATTTTGAATTCATGAATATCTTTTAGATTTTTGTTTGCATCACTAATTTTTTTTTTCAGATTAAATTCTTGAAAAATTTGTGGAATTTTCCTTGTCGTCATTTCTAGTTTCTTTTATGGGTTTAGGGGAGGGGGGTCTCAAATTTGTCTCCAGATTGACGTAGGTTGAAGTCTTCTGGGATTTCTCAGTTTTACGAATTGGGACACTATCTGAAGCACCAAATTTAGACAGAAGTTAAGACTTTTAGACAAATTTAGACTTCAGTCACAGCAAACATCAGCAAATACTGGTATTTTTCTGTCATTGTTCTCACTGTCTTCTAGAAGGATTTATCCCTATTTGAACTATTATTTGAACGACCAAAGAAAACATGACTTTCATCGTGTTTAAAAAATCCAATAGGACACGCTAAGTTCTTCTAGCTATATAGGCAGTTCAGTCTAGTTTCTAGGCAGTTCAGATCATAACAATCAATTTTCTGTTTATTTCATTTCAACTTGAAATCAATATAATAGATAGATTTATCTCTAAATTTATATAAAAAAAAACATATGCACTATAAATATGAATTGTATAATCTATAAAGAGATGTCGTTTTAATGCTCATTATCAAGCTTATTGAAAAATTAAATTAAAAAAAAAACAAGTCTTTTCAACTGAAATTAAGGAGCAGCATTAAAACTTAAACGAACAGAAGTAATTACGTATATGAAAGGGGCTGCCCCCTTCTCAACACCTCGCTCTTTACCTAAAGTTTTTAGTAATTTTGAAAAAAACTTCTTATTGTTTCAATTAAACGAACATAGTGTTCCAGAAGTCCTTCTTACAGAATTTGGACAAAATTAAAACTTTAGCATAAAGAGCGTGGTGTTGAGGAGAATGCAACCCCCTTCATATACGTAATAGTTTCTGTTCGTCTTACGTTTTAATGTTGCTCCTTACTTCAAGTTGAAATAACTTTTTCTTTTTTTTAATAAACGATCATTCCCAAAAATACCAAAAATAACACCACTTTTTTCTCTACCAACACCGAAATTTCCACCCCAAACTGTAGTTCCTCCCTTCAAGGACTTTAAAAGTCAACCACTAACAATGTGTCATCCTTTGTAAAGAAAGTCCACTCTTTAGACCAAACCTCCTCCCATGTACAGCCTGTGTCAACAAATCAAACCCACCATGTAAAAAAGGTCCCTTCCCTCTTGATGTCCCCCCAAGTCATCCCCCACTTCATCCCCAGGAACACACCACTTCCCTATATATTTTCCAACCTTTATCACACAAGGATTACCCAGCTGTGAATTATTATTTTGAAGTAAAGACAAACCGTCTTACTATACCACTTTTCCCCACCCCTCAAAACTGTCCCACCCTTACAGAACATAACAATCTGGACTCCACTACCCACAACAGCCCACCTCCAAAATAATAAATCTAAGTGATGTGAAAAATATTATTGTGACGCTTCATGTTCCAATTTCCCAAAAAGTTATCTAAGTAATGCCGAAAGCTTGAACTTAGACAAACTTAAGGAAGTAAGCATAACTGCGGGACTGTTGGATCTCGACGTTATTTCCATCATGGAGGTGCATAACCAAAATCCATCTTTACTAAATTTAAATCGATACCATAAATTTATCAAGTTAAGGCCTCATGACCATCCTCTGGGAAAAAAGGGGCGGTGTTTTGCTCTTTGTCAGAGAGTGCTTATGCCTAAGATCATTTCCTATACCAGATTTTAATGAGTTTGAAGAAATTCTTTGGATATGCATTAGACCGAAGATTCTGCCCTGACCTTTAAATATTATTATGGTTGGACTATTCTATTTCGCTCCCAATCAAAATCTGCAATAAAAAAAAGTTGACTCCCAAAAAATATTTTATACTATCATTGCTTCCATAAAAACCTGCGCCGGGAACATAAAATATGCGCCGGGAACATAACTCACAACACTTGTCCCAAAGTTCTGGGGAGGCTATGTTATCCCTGGAGTTTTTGTTATATGATTTTTGGTCAATTTAATCCAGTTACTCGTTCTATGTTAGGAATTTATTTGTTATGAATTTCAGGTTTTAATTCGGTCTATGTTAGTGATATTCGTTGAATGTTTCTGGTTTTCTTTTTCTCTGTAAGAGTTAGATTTTTAAAAACGATTTGTGGAAAAAGCCTGCATATACATCTGATTTTATGTATACATATAATGTCTGTATATTTACATTTTTACACGTAACTAAAAAGAAAAAGCTGTCAGATTTGCTTAGTAAGCTTTACTGTTAAATTTGTCTAGGTCTGTTTAATTTAAATTTTGTTTTAGAAGTTGAAGATGCTATACCAGGTGACAGCGAGAAGCCCTTTCCTTTTCCAAACCATCTTTTGTCACCAAAACGAGAAGATGTTCCTCTGCTTAATTTATTTAGCATTTCAGGACCATGTAAATTTGAATACGAAAACACAGGAATCAAAATGTTCTAACAATGAAGGTACATTTGAAACATTGTGTTTTTGTTGATTGAAATGTATGGATAATATTTTATTGGAAAAAATAGGACAAAAGGACTTATTCTTAAGATGGAACTTTTATTTTATCTTATTCCAATGTGCGATTGTTTGCCAAACCGTTTTTTTTTTCGTCTTTTATGAATATTTTTAAATTTTCACTTGAAAGTGGTATGTTAAATTTTATTCTCTGACAGTTCGTTAAGTCTTACCAATCAATGGTTATGATCATGAGGAAATTTTCATTGTTTTCGAAAAAAGTAGGAAACACCCCCTAAAAGTCATAGGATCTTAATGAAAATCACGTCATCAGATTCAGCGGATCATAGAAACTTTTTTGTTGAAGCTACAAGCTACTATCTGCAAAAATATAGTTTTTTTTTTGTAAGAAAAAAAAATCACGGATGCGTGTTTATTTGTTTTTTTTTTTTTTTTCAGAGGCGATCGTATCGACCCAATGGTCCTAGAATATCGTGAGAGGGCTCGTTCAAACGGAATTAAAAGTTCTTATGCCCTTGTAAGTGACCAAAAAAGCTCGGAGGCAACTGGGCCCCCTCCCCGACCCCTTTCCCCCCCCCCCCAAATCGTCCGATAAATATTTTGAGACAGCCATTTTGTTCATCATAGTTGAAAGGCTCAATAACTATGCCTTTGGATATAACATGACCCTCCCCCTCAAAGCCCCAGGGGAAAGATCTTAGGTTATAAAAATTGCCCATTGTTTACGCATAGTATTTGTTATTGGGAAGCATGCATACATTTTGGTTCCATTGTAACTGAACCACCGTGCAACTGAAACAACTTTAACTGAACCACATTGAACCAACTTGCAACTTAACCACCGTACATCTGAACCACCTTGCAACTTAACCACCGTGCATCTGACCCCCGTGCAACTGAACCCTAGTGCAACTGAGCCCTCATGCAACTTAATCCCCATGCAACTCAACCCCATTTAACTAAACCCACGTGTAACTGAACTCCCGTGCCACTGAACTCCCGTGAAACTGAACCACCAAGCAACTAGACCATCGTACATCTGAACCACCATGCAACCTAACCCTCGTATAATTGAACTCTCATGCAACTCAACCCCCGTGCTTACATTGGGTAAAACACAAATTAGAATCTTTACATGTTCAACCATGGTGGAATAATTTGCTTTTTAAAGTCATGATATAAACGACTGTCAAGATGATTAATAAAAACGGTCTGGTTTTTTTTTTTTGTTTTTTTTTGTCACAAAAACAAAGAAAATCGGACTTAAAGCCAACAAAGAAACTCTTAAAGCCAGATTTATTTCTCTGTATTTTATGTCTGTTGATGGGGGTTCCTTTCGCCATCTCACTGTCTACGGGTCAAAGCATTTACCCCTACCCTCTCCCATGACAAAACGTTCCTCTGGAAAATACCCCCCCCCCCCGTGGAAAATATGATTTTTCAAGTTTGAACATTTTATTTGAGTTCTGTTTTTTTGTTTAGTTTAGTTGAGGAGTGCTAAGGAAAGTAGAAAAGAGAAATTTATGTGTAAGTCTTGCTCCCCCCCCCGCCGGTGCAAAAATGTTCATCTCATGGAAAATTCTCTAGAAACCCCCCCCCCCTCTTCAGAAAACTCCCATGCGAAAAATGTTTTATATTTCCCAATAACAAACACTATCTGTAAGCAATGGACAAATTACAAAACTTATAAAGGTGCTTAAACTTCTGCAATAGGGTTCTCTGATTGTTTTGTAGCTAGGAAGAGAGAGGGATTTCTCCAAGGGTGCATTTTTATGCCATAGCATTTCAGCAGTCATTGAGCCTTCGGATAAATAAAGAATTAGCTCTGAGGGAAAGACGAGAGGAGGATGGAGGTAAAAATTGTTTTATAATCCCCTGTCAGTTCTAGTTTTTTTTTTTATAAGTTATAAGTCTTTTTTATTAGTTTTTTTTTTTATCCACCATCCGCAAGAGGTATTATTTTTTGGGGGGGGATTTTTCTCGGCGAGGCATATTCCAGGGGGAAGGTATTTTCCACGAGGGTGGTATTTTCTGCGAGGTTGTATTTTCCGGAGGTATTTTCATATGAGGTTTTCTCTGGGGGGGGGGGGGGGGGGGTGCTGGTTGCCCTCCAATCACTTGACTTTTGAAAAGGGCATTAAACCTTTCAATTTTCGATCGAATAATAAAAATATGATTAACAAAACCCCACAGTCCTCGGGGCAAGCGCTGTAGGTTATTGCAAGTTGCCCATGTTAAAATTTAAGGTTTTTTTAGAAGGGATGGTCGTACCAACTTTGGAGAAGGCTAATTTGATTGAAAATTATAATTTTAAGTTCATTTTTGAAGAATCAAAGGTAATCAGAGGACAGTCAGTCTCCCTTTAACCGCGACTCTCCTCCCACCCCCCTCCCAAATGCATCTGATCAAAATAAAAATAATATTTTGTTCAAAATAGTCTAAAGGTCAAATAACCATGTCTTTGGGGTTAACAATCCCACCAGAAGCTCCTGGAGCAAAAGTTAAGCTAGTCACTCAATGTTAACACATAAGGTTTTAGTGGAAAAATTTTTTGTATGAACTTGGGGGGGGGGGGTGCTCATTCGATTGGAAATCAAAGTTTCAGTGTACTCTTTAAGAGTTAAAAGTGATCGAAGGGCTTCCACCCCCATCCTCGTTTTTCCCCCAAATACATCAGATCGATGACTTTGAGATGACTATTTTTTTAAAAACAGTTCAAAGGTTAAATAACTATGCCTCCAAGGTTCACAATTCCTAGCCCCTGGTGCAAAGATTTTAAGTTATGCAAGTTGCCGATTGTTAACATAAAAGGTTTTTTTTTCTTATCAAGAAAAGAGGGTATGTTTGGTCCTATCAATAAAAAAGCATAGAGCCTTAAGGTCAAATCTTAGGGAAATGTCAAGAAGAATGCCAAACACATTAAAAAAATATTTTTTCCTTAATTGGTTGTGAAAAGGAAATGCCAGCAATATTTACAATGGCTGATGGTATTAGCCGTCACGTTGTTCGGAAAATGTTTAGGAGCATCTTCAACTAAATCAAGAGGTACTCAAGTTTTACAAGACGATGTATCTTCAATGTTTCAAGAACAGCTGAGTGTATAAACCTTAGAATATGAGGTTTAAACTTTCAGGGCATATTGAAGGAATGTCGAAAAAAAGCTGGAGGGCAACCAGTCCCCCTCCCACATCCTTTCTAGCTGCAATCTCCTCAAAGACATCTGGTCAAAATTCGTTATTTATATTTAAATAGGTCAAATATTTTCAGCACGTATTTTTATTACTTAATGTCCAGAAAGGTCTGATTCATCTGAAAAAAAAAGAGAATAAATCAGCTTTAATGGTTTGAGACATCGGATCTTCTTTTTTTTGCAAAAATAAAGCAAAACTTTCTTATGAATGATTTTGACAGGTGATTATATCATGACCTTAAGAAACAAGCAATTCCAACAAGGATGAGCATGTAAAAATTCTAACTTGCGTTTTACCCAATTATATTGCCTTATGTTTTTTAGAATACTGAAAAACTGAGTTCAGCGGTTCAGTGGCACGATGGTTCAATTACACGAGGGTTCAGTTGCAAGGGAATTCAGTTAAAAGGGTTGAATTGCACGAGGGTTTAGTTAAATGGGGTTTAGTTGTCCGATGGCTCAGCTACACGATGGATTAGTTCCACGGGGGTCAGTTGCACGGTGGTTCAGTTACACGGTGGTTTAGTTACACGCACACCATACATTTTAGGGTGAGAAGACGAATTTTCTGCTGGGGGTTTTATCACGGGGGAACCTTTCCATGGGAAAGGAAGTTTGGAGGGGGTGAACTTGTCAAAGGAAATTATACACTGGCGGAATTTGCCAAAATTCTTATACAATTTTTTTAATATTCCTTGGTTTCTCTTTTCCGTCTCAATTTTACGCGTGGAGTTGTTAAGGGTAATTGCCTGGGTAAATTTTCATCGGGATTGATCTAGAGGATATATCCGTGGGGAAGGTATTTCTCCGTGGAGATGGCCAAGATTTCCTGGGATTATTTAAAAAACAATTACAAGTTAGATAAAAAAATAAGTTTTTTCACCTGGAAGTAAGAAGCAACATTAAAACATAAAACGATCAGAAATTATTACGTAAATGAAGGGATTGCCTCCTCGTCAACACGTTGCTCTTTACGATAAAGTTTTAATTTTGTCCCAATTCTTTAAGAAGGACTTCTGAAACACTATGTTCGTATAATTGGAACAATAAGAAGCTTTTTCGAATGTACTACAAAAATAGCGTGAAGAGTGAAGTGTTGAGGAGGAGGTAACACGTAACTTAAAAATTAAAAGCTGTCAGATTTGCTTAATAAGCTTTACTTTTAAATTTGTTTATGTCTTTTTAATTTAAATTTTGTGTTAGAAATTGAAGATGCTGTACCATGTGACCTTGAGAAGCCCTTTCATTTTCCAAACCGTCTTTTGTCACCAAAAAACGTGAAGATGTTCCCTTGCTGAATTTACCTAGCAATTCAGGACCATTTAAATTTTAATACGACACCCAAGAATCAAAATGTTCTAAAAATGAAGGTACATCTGAAAACATTGTGTTTTGTTGATTGAAATGAATTGAATAATATTTTACAGGACAAAAATAGGACAAAGGGACTTAATCTTATGGTGGAAATTTTCTTTCATCTTTTCCAATGTGCAGGTGTTTGCCAAACCGTTTTTGTAGTATTTTAGGAACATTTTTAAAATTTCACTTGAAAGTGGTTTGGTAGGTTTTATTATCAAACAGTTCGTGGTAACGAACTGTAAATAAGGAGCGACCCAGCTCAATAGTAACCAAATCTCTAAAAAACGAAATTTTGATACCAATAGATACATGAAAAGAGTTGGATTTTTTAAGCTGATTTCAAAAATATATGTTTCATTAAGTTTATTCTAACCCATCAATGCTTATGATCCTGTGACAATTTTACTGATTTTCGAAAAAAGGGGGAAACACCCCCTAAAAGTCATAGAATCTTAATGAAAATCACACCATCATATTTAGTGTATTAAAGAAACGTATTGTTGAGGTTTCAAGCTACTATCTGCAAAATGTGGAATTTTTTATTTTTTGCCAGAAGAAAGATCACGGATGTGTGTTTATTTGTTGTTTTTTGTTTATTTTTTTCCAGGGTTGATCATATTGACCCAGTGGTCCTAGAGTATCGTGAGAGCTAATTCAAATGGAAATTAAAAGTTCTAGTGCCCTTTTTAAGAGACCAAAAACATTGGAGGGCAACAAGGCCCTTTGACTCTTTTTTTCCCCAAAATCGTCTGACAAAAATTTGAGATAGCCATTTTGTTCATCATAGTTGAGAGGCCCAATAACTATGCCTTTGGATATAACCTGATCCCTCACAGTCCAAGGGGAAAGTTAAATTAAAAAAATTGCCCATTGTTTACGCATAGTAATTGTTATTGGGAAGCATGCATACATTTTAGGGTGAGAAGACAAAACTATCTGCTGGGTTTTTTTTCACGGGGGAATTCTCCATGAGGAGGAAAGTTTCCGGGGGTAAATTTGTTAAAGGAAATTATACACTGGGGGAATTTGCCAGAATTCCTATACAATTTTTTATTTTTTTATTTCTTGCTTTCTCTTTTCCGTCTCAATTTTACGCGCTGAGTTGTTAATGGTAATTGCCTCGGTAAAGTTTCACAGGGATTGAATTGGCTGGGGACATATCCGTGGGGAGGGTATTTCTCCGTGAAGGTGGCCCAGATTTCCTGGGACTATTTAAAAAAACGATTAGAAATTAAATTTTAAAAAACAAGTTTTTTCAACTGGAAGTAAGGAGCAACATTAAAAATTAAAACGAACATAAATTATTATGTATATCAAGGAGGTTGCCTCCTCCTCAACACCTCGCTCTTTACGCTAAAGTTTTAATTTTGACCCAATTCTATAAGAAGGACTTCTGAAACACTATGTTCATTTAATTGGAACAATAAGAAGCTTTTTTACAAAGTACTAAAAAATTTAGCTTAAAGAGCGAGGTGTTGACGAGGAGGCGAAAAATGACGAAAAATGTAAAACAACGCGGATATTTTGTCTGTATCAAAACAATACAGGCGAAATATCCACGTTATTTTACATTTTTCGTCTTTTCTTTCCACTGGCCGCAGTCTCGTTTGTTGTTTTTTTTTTCATTGAGATTTTTCTCTCTTGTTTTTTAGTCATGGCTGGCCAGTTCGGCTTAACATTTTTCTTGATGTTTGTTCTAATAGCTTTTCCTATTTTAGTTACAATATTTCCTATTATTTGTTGTAATATTTCCTATCCATCACTTATGGTTTGATTTACCCTTTTGATCGTTTAAGGTTTCATTTTCTTCTTTTGGTACATTAGAATAACTAATTTTAAAAGCTAATATAATTATCACGATGTGGGAGAGAAGAGGGATCGAAAATAAAACTAAAACATATTGAAACATATACTGTTTTTTTGTATTACATTTATTTTTTGTTGTCGGTTTATTGAACTTTAATATTTTGTTTTATTCGTTTTTTGTTTTCGGCTTATTGAGTTTTGATTTTTTGTTTTATTCGTTTTTTTTGGTTTTTTGAATTCTATAGAAATTTAAATTTTAGGTCTCCACATGAGTCTGGAATACACTTGCAAGAAAAAAACGTCACTAGTTGTTGCACAGAAATCCATCTACGAGTGGTTTCTCAAACGCGTGTGCATCGGAATCTGAAAGAAAAAGATTGGAAAATCACAAAACTGGTTTGAAAAGTTGCCTGCAAAGGAAAAAGTATAGAAAATTGAAAAGAAGTAAAAAAAACTCATAAAGAGAAAAAAACATGTAAATATGAGGTATGTCATAAGATATAGTCTCGAATGCAGCATTTGAACCAGCACCAAAGAGTGCACACAGGGAAGAAACCGTTTAAATGTGATGAATGTGACAAGACCTTTTCTCTGGCAGGAAATTTGAACACACATAAAAGATTGCATACGGATGAAAAACCATTTAAGTGTGATGTTTGTGACAAGACGTTTTCTCGTGCTGCAAGTTTGAACACACACCAAAGAGTTCATACGGGGGAGAAACCGTTTAAGTGTAATGTTTGTGACAAAACCTTCTCTCATTTTTCAAATTTGAAGCTGCACCAAAGAGTGCATACAGGTGAGAAGCCGCTTAAATGTGATGTATGTAAAATATGCTTTTCTCAACTGAGAAGTTTGAACAGGCACCAAGAAGTGCATACGGGTTAGTAGCCAATTAAATATTATGTATGTGAGAAGTGTTTGAATGTTATGTATGTGTACAGTTTGAATACACATTAAAGATACAGATACAGTTGAGAAACCTTTCATATGTTATGTGTGTAGAAAAACTTTGCTAATTATAGCAATTTTCAAAACATCAAAATTGCATACGGAGTTTAAGAAAATTGTTGTAACCTTCAAATAAAAAAAAAAACAGCAATAAAAAAAACAAATTACCGTGAATTGTCAGTTTAATTGATATATACTGATATTTATTCTTTAAAGTTTTGATAATATTTTATTTATGAAAGTAAGAAAAGTGAAAACAATTTAAACATATTTTGTTTTCAGTAAAGCGTAAATTATGTTCTGATCTTGAGAAGGCATGGGGGTTATCAGCCCTACATATGTTAATTTTTGCTCGCTTTGAGTTTGACTCGGCTGTTTATTGTAATTTTTGTTCCTCTTCAGTTTTATTTATTTATTGATAGTGGTTTGTAGTAGTTTTATGCTTGGAAGATAATTTTCTACTTGTTTTTTTTTTTCTCATTCTTGGCTTAATGGAGCTCTTTACTTTTCTTTTAAAAACTTGTTTTGTGGAAAAAGTTTTTGAAATTAATTTCTGCTGGGTTTTTTCCGCAGTCCCTTTCACGGAAAAAATAATATTTTATATCTTCTCAGTCTTTTTCTATAGGAAGCCATAGTATTGTTTGTGCCTTACTAAAAGAAACAAATGACTGTGGATTGTCAGTTTAATTTACATATACTGATATTTAAGCATATTCTTTCAAGTTTCTGAATTTTTTTATTTATGAAAGTAAGAAAAGTGAAAACATTTCAAACATTTTTTTGTTTTTAGTAAAACTCGTTTTTAGTATCAGTCCTATTTATTGTAATTTTGGTTCTCATGTTGATTTTTTGCTCATTTTGAGTTTGACTCGGCTCTATTTATTGTAATTTTGGTTCCTTTTTGAGTTTCTTTGTTATTGATGTGAAAAAAAATTTTTTATTTATTTAAAATTGATGGCCAGTGGGCTGATGGGTGGATGTTTTTTATGGATAGTTTTTTGTTCACGCAGTTGGAAAAAATAATATTTTTATTAATTCTTCTCAATTTTTTTTCTTTTTCGCGCTCGACTCATGTTTTCGCTTAATTTTGAGATCTAAACCTTTACTTTTCTTTTCAAAATTATTGGATTTTGTGCGCAAAAATGTTTTTACTGTAATTTAATTTCTAGAGTGGCTTTGTTCGGGTTTTTTATTGACACAGTCTTTTGCATGGAAAAAAGCTGATTTAATATTTTGGTTATATCACACACCCCCCTTTTTTTGAATTTCGAATGAATTCTTCCTCAGTTTTTTTATCATGGCTATAGCAAGCGTTCGAGTGGGCTGCGCTTTACTATTAAAAAATTAAAAAAAAAAAAAAAAAAAAAAAAACTTTGAGAAAAAATCGACGAGTATGTCGACAAGTTACGTGGATTTACTTTATCGACGTGAAAGATCGCCGTTTTTTACCGGAGAGCCTTTAGCGTCATTAAATTAGTTCATTTTTGACATATTGACAGCTATCGGATTTTTCACGGGCTGCAAACATCATAGGAAAAAATAACGCAAGGAGTCCCCCGTATTTTTTCATACCTAGTAATTCTTCTCAATTTTTTTCTATAACAGCAGCCCCCTAGAATGGTTCGAAACTCCTCTCTCGAAAAGCACAAGAAATGAAAGAGTCGAAACATCTATTACGTCGGCTGCAACTTCAGAAAAACTGCTAAGCTAACTACCGACGCAATATCGTCCCCGTTTTATCTGCACTACTCTAGAGCTGAGTCTAAAAAAAAAAGGAAAAAAGCACAAGAAATGAAGAGGTCGAAACATATCGTTTCATCCAGAGTGCGTCCCATAGGTACTGGATTGTTTGTTTGTAGTGTATACAGTTTAATTGACGTCCGCGATATTGAAACAAGTTCATTTTGTTGGTGTGTCATGATTGGGAAAATCCTTCAATTGTTTCAGTGAATGCGACTTCGACTTGTTAATTTGCCAGATTTTATCGTTATTCTTTTTTTCTATTTTCCAAGTAAGAAATCAGTGAAAAAATATTTGAAATGTATTTCCACATCATTTTTAGTAAATTGCACAAATTGACTGTTTGGTAAGTCTGATTATGTCTTGGGATGGGACATGGGGATTATCAGCCCATTAGATTTAATAAAAATTTCTGCAGATTGTGGTTTTTTCGGATGATGAATGTTAAGATCTTCCCTATTCGTTTTGAGTTTGACTCTGCTATTTATTGTAATTTTGGACTTTATCTTCGTTCCTTCCATATTGAGTTTTATTTATTTATTGAATGGTTACAATTTGACTAGGTAGATTTGGTTTTTTTTTATTCATTGAATTACTTACAGGAGCTCTTTTTGACTTTTCTTTATGAAAAAATTGTTTTTTTGTGTTGAAATTTTTTAAAAAGTTAACTAGCTCTGTTCTTTTTAAGTAAGCTGGAAGCGTTTTTCTTCGATTCGACATAGTCGGAAGATTTTCGGGGATTTTAATATTGAAAAAACAAAATTTTATATATTCTTTTTAGTGTTTTTCGTATACAAGAATCCTTTAATTGATATTATGTGTTGCTATTTTTTTTGAGGTTGGACAAAGGACTAGAAAAACTTTTTCAACAGCGGTTGAATTTTTAATCCTGACAAAAACAAGATTTTTAATTTTAATCCTATAGCTTCTGAAATTACAACAGACCTGAAAAACTAAAAATCTTAATATCATTCCCAAAACAAATATTCTATCCATACTCTTTGACATTTGAAGGCATTCTGCGCGCATACGCTTGCGGCACTACTTTTATTTATTTAAAATGCTAAGAAAAGCCGAAGATCCCAGTAATTTCAGTACCCTCTATCCCCAATTCCTCACGTTTGCTGAATTGATGCTTAATACCCAGAAGGAATCGTTTCTCGATATATTGTGAGGTAATTAATCTTTGTTTCAAGAATTATTGGCAACTATAAACACAATGCCTTTTTGATTTTTGTTTTAAAACAACAATTAGTTTTAAATTTTGGCAGTAACCCAGTTTATTCATGATGCCTTGGATAAGGGTGAAATTCCAGCTTCTATATTCGTGGGTATACAATTACAATTGCACTTATTTGCTAATTAGCCGTTTTTCATATTTAGTAGAGTTTATTGATGGGATTCATCCTTTTCACTTAGTATCTTTGTAATTTATGTTAATGATTAACAGCCTGCCGCCTCGCAGATGAATATTCTCTGAAAGTTTCTACTAATTTAACTCGATTGATTCAGTCTACTTAAATAGTAGCTAAATACTTTATGTAATCGATACATGTATTTGAAATCGTAATATTATGTTGAAATTATTCGTATTTTATGTATAAATATAAGATTGAGCTTCGTCTCTTTTATGACAGCCTCAATGCATATTATTTATGATTTTATTATTACATGCCATGAAAGTTTCAACTTCATACCCCTAACTGTTCTTGGATACTGTTTAGAAATGCCTGTTTTGACAACATCAAAGTACACAGTATCGTCTTTTCTTTTGAGTTCAACACCCCCCCCCCCCATACGCAAACTACGCTCAGCATGGCTTTGAAGTTTGCCACATAGTATTCCTATTCGTTCTCTATTAGTCAAATATAGTAAACAGGTGTTTTTCGCGACCAGGATGTATGTAGCGTCTTGAGTTACATGAACATCCCTCTTAGCATTTCCTGAAACCTTCAACTTAATACCCTATCACTCTTGAGATATTGAAAATACGCCCTTTTAACAACCTGGATGCAGGTTTTTTCATTATTTTGAATTTATTTCAGCATCCTTCTCAACACTCCATGAAAGTTTTAAACTTCTGTAACCTTTTTTTCGGCCGTTCTTCAGTACTGAAAGAACGTCCAATTTTGACAATTTGTTAGAAAATGGTGTCTTTGACCTGAATTACTTTTCTATCTCCTAAACGTGCCCTGGAAGTTTCAACTCTCATGAGATATGGCAGATACATCCTTCTGACAACCAGGATACACATAGAATCTCTTGGTTGTAGTTCAATATCCTCTTCAACTTGTTCTAGATTTCAACTTAATACCCTAAGCCGTTCCCGAGATATTGCAGGTATGCCTTTTTGGCACAACCGTTTGAACGTCGTGTCCTTTGATTTAGTTTTAGGTCCTAAGCATGGCTTGCAAGTTCTAACTCAATAAACTTAGCCGTTCCTGAAATATAGCCAATTATTTTGACAATTAATATCCTTAAGACTTTTCCTTCTATTACCTCTCCTATAACCCCCCCCCTCCCCCCGAAATGTCAGTTACTACGTCCTTTTTGACAATTTGTTAGAAAAATGGTGTCCTTTTGAATATGAAATTACTGGGGGTTACCATCTCAATTTACTTAAAATGGGATTATCATATTAACTATCTTTTAAAGCGCATAAATATATATATTTTCCCTCCTTAAACTCCTTTAAACAATTAAAAATGTCCTAAATCGCGTTAGTTTGAAAATGTTTACCTTTCATTTTTACGTCCAATCCTTCACTACACCTGTTTATTTTGGCATCCTGGTATTTCCTGAATTGTCAGAAAGGAAGGAGGCAGTACACAAGAATTCCCTTAGAACGACTTTTTCGACGAAAAGTCCAAGACTGGTTTGCTGGCAGTCCAAACTGGTGGGTGTATGCGTATACAGGAAGAGGACTGTTACCGGGACTTTTTTTATCTCTTTAATGTTCTGAGGATTTGAGAATTAATATTGTAGTCAAGAAACAGAAAGCAATGACTAAAAAAGGCCCCAAAAGATCCCCCAGAGTCCATACAGTAAAAATCAGTAAAACTAGAATGACTACTTTATTTAAAGAAAAATTTGGGGTGTAAATAAATTAACATTGTGAACCAGTTACTGTGAATGCCTAGTTTCTGGTCAATAGCTGACAAACGTTTAAAGTTGTTGTGGTCAGTTTTGTTCTGGCGCTCTGCCTGGGTCAAACCAGTGGCAACGTGTTCTGTTGTCTGCCAAACCTTTTTCTTGATTTTTCTCCTACACAAAGATGTCTTACCAATCAATCTTATTAGCAAAAATAAAACAAAAGCATGAATAACAGCCTGTTTTTTTTTGCATTTTCAATCAAATATCTGGGATATTCAAGGCCATTCTTGTGTAACTCGGAACTCATGGTAATAGTCCCCTTCCTGTATGACAAGGCTGAAATATTTGCCAACGTCGATGTTCATCAGAGTACACCTCTTCAGTGAAACTCCTAGAATCAGTTTGGCCTAGAAAACAGGATTTTGTCTAGATAAACTGAGACGGTTTCTTGATTGATGGTTCTAGGAAAACTTTGTCAGAACTGCACATATGAATTCCGGCTAGTATTACAAGACAATTATTGTCTCGTTTCTGTTGTCATTTTGTCTCTATAAACACATGGAGATGATTTTCTGGCAATGGCTCAGAGAAGTAATTTACTACAGCGGTAAAAAGTTCCTCAGAGGATGCTTGTGATTACAGTCAACAGAAGCTTATGCTTATGAGGAAATAATTTATCACCAGTTTGCAAATGTTGGGTAAACTCTTGTCCCTGACTTGAAAATATGCAGCAATTTGGGTGATCAAAGGCTTCATTTATAGATTAACAGTGGTGTAGTGTTGATTTCTGTGGCCAGATCCAAAGAGTGCCAGTAGAAATGGAAGTATCTATTGACATTTAGAAATAAATCTAAATAAGAAGTGGAAAAAATAATATATAGTTTAGAAGTAGAATTAATAAGTAAAATTAAGTAGATGCCTCCAAAAATAAGTAGAAAGTAAGTGGATAAGTAGATTTAATATTTGGAAGTAGAATAGTCCAAAAATAAGTATTCTACTACCAAAACAAGTAGAAGTGGAACCACAGTGCTAAGCCATCTTTGTTCTATCTGTATGAAGCCACTTTTTGATGAATAATGTTTTTGTTACAGCTCACTGAAGTTAGCAAAAAGTGTGAAGACCGCCACTGTTTTGCCATATAGAACAATGATGAGAGAACTTTGATGATCTAATCATCATTAGGCCCGTTTTTTTTTAGCACTAAGATCTTACATCTTTCTGCAAAGATTATCGTTTTTTTAAAACTCATCTTTGTTCTAAGATCTTACAGCTCACTGATGTTAGCAAAAAGTGTGAAGGCCACTGTTCTACCATATAGAACAATGATGAGAGAACTTTGATGATCTACTCATCATTGTTCTCAGACCGCTGATCAGAGCAGAATGATGTAAGACGTTTGGACAAAAACGACCAAAAATGTAAGATCTTTGTTCAAAGATTTCACTTTTAAGCGTTTTCTGACAAAAGATGCAAGATCTTAGCACATTGATGTATGAAAAAAAACGGCCCTATTGTTCTCAGACCGCTGATTAGAGCTGAATGATGAAAGACGTTTGCACAAAAACGACCAAAGATGTAAGATCTTCGTTCAAAGATTTCCCTTTTGTTAAGCGTTTTCTGACAAAAGATGTAAGACCTTAGCACATTGATGAGTGAAAAAAAAAAACGCCCTAAAGATTTCAATTCTGGGTCGTTTTGATCAACAAGATCTTTGTTGGTCGCTAGAACACGACTGTAGATCAACAGTCTCGCCAGAACGGCTTGTTGATCAACGATGTCGCCAGAAAACACCTTATAGAAGCAAGAGATTTGATAGAAAAACAAATCCATAAGAATGCAGAGAAAGCTACCACACGTAAGACTATAATAGAAAGTACAGTAGCACTGCCTAGGTAAAGGATGGTATGACTTTAATGTGTTGGTTCAATTTTTCCTCAGGCCACTTTCCACGGAGGTGGTTGTTCAAGATCTTAGAAGGGACTCACTTGGTCGAAAATGGACAGTTGTAGGACCCTTCTTAAAAGTGGAAATAACTAGAGAAGAACCAGCCCCAACCCAACTTTCACAAATGCCCTCCCACAACTATTAAAAATATTGAAACAAAATTTTTAAATTACCATTTTGTTCAAAATAAACGAAAGATACAGTAGCTATACCTCTAGGATCAGCCATACCCTTTAAAGCCTCAGGGACAAGAGCTGTAGACTATGCAGATTCCCTATTGTTTTTATATTGCGTATATAAACATGTATTGCAATGGTATTAAGGAAAAGCCCTCGGGGAATATTTAGGGAGATAACATTCCTTGGTCTTAAACTAAAAAAATCCATGTGAATGCACAGGATTTACCTGCAATATAAGAGATAAGATAAGGTTTTATTTCTAAGAAACTGCTGTAATTTTATCTAGGAGTAGATAACTAAACCAAGAGCTTTTATGAGTATCCTGGTTGTCAGAGGGACGTATCTGCCATATCTCACGAACGGATGACGGTATAGAGTTGAAACTTCCAGGGCATGTTCAGGAGGGTAGGAAAGTAATTAAAAAGACATCATGTTCAAACAAATTGTCAAAAGGTACTTTCAGGAGTAGTAGAGTATAAAGTTGAAGGTTTCAGGAAATGCTATGAGGGATGCTCATGTAACTCAAAAGACACTGCATGGATCCTGGTCGCAAAAAAACATGTATCAATTACATAAGTACTTAGCTTACTACGTAAATTAAGTAGAATCTTTCAGAGAATATTAGGGGGCAGGCTGTTAAATTAAATCACAAGATACTAAGTCCAAAGGGTGAATCTGCAAATACTCAAAAATGGCTAATGGCAATAAGTCCAAAATTTCCACAGAATGTTAAGTGGGATATTGAACTAAATTAGAAGACTCTAAATGTATCTAGGTTATCTCAGGAATGGCTTAGGGCATTGAGCTGAAGATTACAGGGAAAGCTAAGGTGAATGTTAAACTAAATCAAAAGAAACTTTGTGCATCCAGGTTGTAAAAAGGCATATCTGCAAAATCTCAGGAACAGCTAATAGTATTGGGTTGAAATTTTTAGGGGATAGCGACTTGGACCAAAAGGCATGGTGGGTATCCAGGTTTTGAAAGGGTATATCTACGAATTCCTAGAAACGGCTAAGCGACATAAATCGAAGTTTTAGGGAACGGCTAATGGCATTAGTTACAGAGTTCAAGGAATGTTGAGGGTGATTTTTAATAAAATGAAAAGGCATTATGTGCATCCAGGTTGTCAAAAGCGCATACCAACAATATCTTAAAAAACGGCTAAAAGTATGAAGTTGAAACTTTCATGAAGAGCTGCGGGGGATATTGTACCAGATTAAAAGACACTGTATGTATCTAGGTTGCTAAACGAACACGTTTGTAAAATCTCAATAATGGCTAAAGATATCAAATTGAAACTACCGCGGATGGTTGAGGGTTGTCTTTAACTAAATTGAAAGATACTATGTCCTTCCACATTGCTTTAAAGTTAAATATACGATATTTTAGGATCGTCTAAGGGTATTGAGTTTAAGCTTCCAGGAAATTTTGGGTAATTAAAGTTGAAGTTAAAGATAAATTAGGCTAAAGGACACTATGTGCATCCCGAATGTCTAAAGGCTGTGTTTTGCAATCTCTAAGAGGTTTGGCTAAGGGATGCATTTCTTGTTGTATTGACTCATCCCCCAGAGATTCCTTACTTAGGCCTTGGTTTAACTGAAGGCATTGGTTCAGAGGTTAATTCCCCCCTTTCTATATTGATCTGAAGGCAAATTGAGATTTTTATAATTTGAATATTAAAAAAGACCCCTTTAGGCATATGCCCCCCCCCCCCTCCCCATGTGCATTACGACCCACCGCACTTAATTCACAATAGGTGAATGAAGCCAAATCATTCATCACTAAACAAAATTTCACAATAAATCAAGCTAATCAACTTAGTTGAATAAAGGATCAAGATAAATGGCCATACTAACGAGTACACGACTTTTCAAAAAAGGATACATTACCGTACAACATTATTTAATCTGAAGCCTCAATCAATAATAACTGCGGGGCATTGGTCATCTTCGGAGCAAAATCGTAGTTTGATGCCACAAAATGGCAGAAGAAACCACCTTCCCGTGGCATAATTTTTACAACATGTAAAGGGCAATAGAACTTACAACTTATGTTCAAATGAGTCCTCCCCTGATCCTCTTGGGCCAATGGCTTCATAGGATCACCTTTGCGGAAAGAAGTAAATAAAAATGAACATGCATCTGTGGCCTCTCACTTGAGAAAACTGTCAAATTCTACATTTTTGTGTATAGGAGCAAAGAGTATGGAATTTATAGTTATAGTTTCCCATACTCTTTGTATAGGAGCTTAAAACCTCTATAGTAGGGTTCTTAATTATGCCGAATCTAATGACGTGATTTTCATTAAGACCAACTGACTTTTTGGGGTTGTCTCTGCCTTTTTCTAAAATCAGGCAATTTTTTCAGGATTGTGGCTTTTGATAGGTAAAATTGAACTTGATGAATTTTATGTATTTGGAATCATAGGCAGTGCATTAGCCCTGCCTATGTAAAAAACAATGTGGGCACAATATATTATTTATTTATTTTTGGTTTTAGACCAGGGCACTTCGTATCGAAGGAGTTGTAGAAACTTCGAAAAGGGCTCATTCGATTGGAAATTGAAAGGGCTAGTGCCCTTTTTAAGATTCAGAATGATGGAAGGGTGGATGCCCTACCATCCGCACCTCATATTTTCCCGAAATGCAACTTATAGAAATTTTGAGATCACCTTTTGTTGTCAAAAAAACTTCGAAAAAGGCTCATTCGATTAGAAATTGAAGGGGCTAGCACACCTTTTAATAGTCAAATGTAATTGGAGGGGAACTAAACCCCCTCAGACGCCCACCATTTCCCCAAACACATCTAATCCAAATTTTCAGATAGCCATATTGTTCAGCGTATTTAAGAGGTCCAGGAATGGTCTTTGAGGATAGACACCCCCCCCCCCCCCCTCGCCACCCTTGGGGCAGGGGTTGCAGGTTATATCCAGGGGGGCATAGAAGGTTTTCTTTATAAGAAAAGGTGGTCGTATATACTTCGGACAGGCTCACTGGATTGGTAATAAGAAGTTCTAGTACCCTTTTTAAGATTCGAAGTGATCGGAGGGTGGATATCCCTCCGCACCTCGTATTTTCCCAAGATGCCTGTGATAGAAATTTTAAGATGGCCATTTTTTGACGTAGAAGCTGCAAAAAGTCTCATTTGATTGTAAATTGAAAGGGTATTTTTAATATTCAAAAGTGTTTGGAGGGCGACAAGCCCTTCCCCACACCCATCAATTCCCAAAACACATATATTCAAAGTTTAGAGATAGTCAGTTTGTTCAGCGTAGTTTAAAGGTCTGGAAATTATGTCTTTGAGGATGACCCCCTCCAGAGCCCTCAGCGCAAGGGTTATAAATTATGCCAAGGGGCATATGAGGTTTTTATAGAAAAGGTGCTCGTATAAACTCAGGAGGCTCATTTGACTGGACATCAGATGTTCTAGTTCCCTTTTAAGAACCTAAGTGATCGGGGACAGAGACCCCCCCCCCTACGTTTTTATTTCCTGCAAATGCATCTGATAAAAATTTTGAGATAGACATTTGTTCAAAAATAGTCCAAAGATCACATAATAAGGCCTTGGGAGTGAACAGAATCCCCTAGAGTCTGGGGATAAGGGTTGTACGTTATATGCCCCAGGGGCATATAAGGTTTTACGGAAGGGGTGGTCGTGTGAGCTTTAGAAGAGGCTCATTTGATTTGAAATGTATAGTTTTAGTTCCCTTCTAAAAGTAAAAAATGATAGAGCAACTAGCCCTCCTCCCTGACATCCTCATTTCCCAAAACACATTCAATTGAAACTGTGAGATAGCCACAAAAATCATATAAACAATGTCTTTAGAGTGAAAACAATCCCCAAAGCCCATGGGCAAGGGTTGTAAATTATGCACAGGGCACATTAGGTTTTTATTGTATAAACTTTGGATCGGATGGAGCTTTTTTGATTGGAAGTCGGAAGATTTAGTGCCCTTTTTAAGAGTAAAAAGTAAATGGAGGGACATGAGCCCCCAAAACATATCCGATCGAAAGTTTAAGAGAGCTATTTTGTTCAACATTGTTGAAAAGTCCAGTATTGGGGATGTCAACCTCCCACGAGTCCTCAGGACAAGGGCTGTATGTTAGGCAATTCGTTCATTGTTTACACATAGCATATGTTATAGAGAAAGGTATGCATGTTTGAACTTTAATTTCCAAGAAGACGAAGGGTATTAACGTGAGCCTTTCAGAGAATATTGAGGGGAGTGTTGAACTAAATCAAAACACGTTATGTGTATACAGATTGTCAAAAGAGCACAATGCAGGAATAACTGAGTATATTAATTTGGAAAATTCACGAAATGATAAAGTAGATGATCAAAAAAGACAATACTTGCATGCTATCAATACTACTAAAACTACCACCACTAGTACTACCACACTACTCTATTTACAGTATTAAGGAGAAATTTGAACTAAATCAAAAGACGCTATGTGCATGCAAATTGTCAAAATAGTGTATCTCAAGAATGCATTGAGATGAAAATTTCAAGAAGTATATGAACTTAAAGGTTATCAAAAGGGCATATCAGCAATGTCACAGCAATGACTACTTGTATTAAGTTGAAACTTCCAGGACTTGATGAGAAGGATGTTCAACTGACCAAAAGGCAGTAAGTTAATACTACTACTGCTAGTAGTGCTACTGCTATTCAATACTATTACTAGTAATATCAATATTACTACTGTGACTATCACAACTATGCCTAAGGGTATGAAGGTGAAATTTTCAAGAAATTTTGAGGGGGGAGACGAACTGAATCAGAACATGCCCTCTATGTGCAGGTTGTCAAAAGGGTGTGTAGCAGCAATATTTTAGGGACAGTTTGGTGTGTGAAGTTGAAACTAATAGGGCTTGTTGAGAGGGATGTTGAACTAACCAAAAGAAAATATTTGCATCCTAATGCTACTGCTTCTACTCCTAATACTGCTACTCTTACTATTATTACTACATCTATTAGTACTACTGCCACTAAAGCGTAGAACTACAATTAATTCTACAGCTACTACTACTACTACTGCCATTAAAACTAAGGATATTAATGCAAAAATTTGGGATATACAGAACCTGTATGGAACTAAATCGTAACAAACTATGCCCAAACAGGTTGTCAAGCGGACGCATCAGAAATGCTTCAGGAATGGTTGATGGTAGGTATTAAGCTGAAAATTTCAGCGCGAATTGAAGGGGATGTCGAAAAAAACCAAAGGTGCTATGCGTATACTGCTACTAATGATGCTACAACTATTGCAACTGCGCAAGCTAAGGGTATTAAGGTGAAGCTTTTAAGGATAATTAGGCGGATGTTGAACTAAATAAAAAGAAAAAAACTATTAGTATGTGGACTTTCAAAAAGTTGACAAAGCAATATCTGAAGAAAAACTTATATTATTAATTTAGACCTTTAAGGGTAACTTATGGGGGATTTTGCAATATCATAGGCAGCACCACTCTATTATAGCTCGAAATATCATTGAAACTTTTAAAGGAGCTAATTCAAATCAAAATTAAAAGTTTTGGTGCCCTTTTTAACAGTAACAAGAGCTCGGAGGGCAAGCAGCCCTTCTCCCAAGCCCATTCATTTTCAAAACACATCCAGCCAAAATTATGAGAAAGCCATTTTGTTCAGCACAGTAGAAAGGTCCAGCAACTATATCTATAGGGATATTAGGCATGTCAATTCTCCACAATTATGCAATTAGCCCATTATGCTTTAAGACTAAAAACTGATTTAAGTTAAATCAAAAGGCATTGTGTTTATGGTTGCCAATAAGACACCTCAGCAATATACCGAAAACGACTCAGCAATATATCGAGATTAGGTTGAAACTTTTGGGGATACTACTATTACTATTTCTGTTCTTACAATTTAAATAAATAAAAAAAGTGTAAGTGTATCGAGGTTGTCAACGGGTGTAAATAGAATCCTTTGGGAATGATACTAAGTTTTATTTTTCAGGCCAACTTCAGAAGCTCTAAAATTAAATTAAAATATACTGTTCGTGTCAGGATTAAAAAATATTGAAAAAGTTTCTCCAACATAAAAATAGCTATGTTTTCCATACTATGGAAAAAAAAAGTTCCCCATACTATGGATTCTTATAGAAAAAATATAAAATAGTATTTTTTCCATGAAAAAGGCTAGGTCAATAAAAACGAACAGAAATTAATTTAAAAAACTTTTTCCACAAAACAAGTTTTGCGAAGAAAAGTAGAGCTCCATTTAGGCAAAAATGAGCAAAAACAAAGTAAAATCTTCCAAGTGTAAGACTACCTCAAATCACTATCAATTAATAAATGAAACTCAAAAGGAACAGAAATTATGATAAATTGCCGAGTCAAACTCAAAACGAGAAAAATTAACATGAGTAGGGCTGGTAACCCCAGAGCCTTCTCAAGACCAGAACAGAATTTACGCTTTACTGAAAACAAAATACGTTAAAATTATTAAAACTTTAAGGAATAAATATCAGTATATGTCAATTAAACTGAAAATATATGGTCATTTGTTTTTTTATTGCTGTTTTTTTTTTGTCAGTAAAGTGCAAATTGTGTCCTGGTCTTGAGAAGACATAAGGGGTTATCAGCCCTACTCATGTTAATTTTTTTTAGTTTCATTTTGAATAGTTTCTAACCTGTATAAACTCTTTGGAGCTCATTCAAAAATCTTGATGTGGACAAGCATTTCTTACATACATCAAATTTGTTACAATCAAGCAAATATGTATCACTAATTTTCACAGGAGGATGATGAAATTGCTAAATAACTGCTAAAGAAACTAAAGACATGAAAAAAAAGACATGAATTTGCTAAAAACACGAAAAAACATTTGAAAAAACTAATTCGATGTATTACTAAGTGGTTGTGAGAATAATAGCCTCAAATCAATGAGGATAGAACTAGTGTTACAACAATTTTGATAGACTCCTGTATGCACTTTTTGATACCTGTGCAAATTGCTAAAATCACAAAAAAATTTCTACACTCATCACATATGAAAGGTTTTTCAACTGTATGCCGTATTTAAGGTGCATTCAAACTGTACGCTTGCGAAAAACACTTCAAACATACATAACATTTATTTGGCTACTCATCCGTATGCACTCTTTGGTGCCTGTTCAAACTGCCGAGTTGAGAAAAGTTAATTTTACATAAATCGCATTCAAACGGCTTCTCACCCGTATGAATTCTTTGATGTGTGTTCAAACTTGCAGGTTGTGAAAAGGTCCTGTCACATACATCGCATTTAAACGGTTTCTCACCCGTATGAATTCTTTGATGGGATTTCACATTTGCAGAGTCAGAAAAGGTTTTGTCACATACATCGCATTTAAAACGGTTTCTCACCCGTATGAATTCTTTGATGGGTTTTCAAATTTACAGGTTTAGAAAAGGTCTTGTCACATACATCGCATTTAAACGGTTTCTCACCCGTATGCATTCTTTTATGTGGTTTCAAATGCTCAGGTCGAGAAAAGGTCTTGTCACATACATCACACTTAAACGGCTTCTCACCTGTATGCACTCTTTGGTGCAGGTTAAAATATGAAGAACGAGAAAAGGTTTTGTCGCAAACATTACACTTAAACGGTTTTTCACCCGTATGCATTTTTTTATGTGTGTTCAAAGTATCAGCACGAAAGAACGTCTTGTCACAAAACATCACACTTAAATGGTTTTTCACCGCAATTTTTTTGCGTGTTCAAAATGATGTCTTGTATCAGCAAGAGAGAAGGTCTTGTGACATTCATCACATTAAAAGGTTTTCCCCCGTATGCAATCTTTTATGCGTGTTCAAATTTCCTGCAAGAGAGAAGGTCTTGTGACATTCATCACATTTAAAAGGTTTCTCCCCTGTATGCATTCTTTGGTGCTCGTTCAAACGCTGCTTTCGAGGAAATATCTTGTCACATACTCACATTTATATGTTTTTTTTCTCTTTATGAGTTCTTTGATATCTTTCCAATTTTGTATACTTCTTACTTTGCAGGCAACTTTTCAAACCAGTTTCCTGATTTTCGAAGCCTTTCCTTCAGATTCCGATGCACATGCATTTGAGAAACCGTTCGTAGATGGATTCTTTGAAACAACTAGTGACGTATTTCCCTGTAAGTGTATTCCAGACACGTGTGGAGAAAAGTGACCTAAAATTTAAAAGTCTATAGAGTTAAAATAAAGCAAAAATGAATAAAACAAAAAATCAAAACTTAAAAAACTAAAAACAAAACACATCTTTCAATATGTTTTTAAAAGCCTACTGAGTAAAAAAAAATCGAATAAAACAAAAAATCAATAAGCTGAAAACAAAAAATAAACCTTTCAATATGTTTTAAAAGTCTAAAAAAAGGTATATGTTTTGATATGTCTTAACAACTAATTTGTCCTAACAACTAATATGTCTAACACAAATACTTATATTAGCATTTAAAATTAGTTATTCTAATGCAATGAAAGAGCGAAAATGAAACCTTAAGTGATCAAAAAGTATACCGTGGTGTAAATTAACCCATAAGTGAAGGAGAGGAAATATTACAACAAATATTAGGAATTATTGTAACTAAAATAGGAAGAGCTAAAAGAATACACATCATATGTTGAAGCTAAATTTTTGGGGTAGCCGCAAAGCTTTGGATTGAAAAAAAAAAAAATGACGAAAGTCACGTTTTCCACAGGTCTTACACATATCAGTTCAAATAGCAATAAGGAGAAGTCAACAAGGGGCAATAAGGGTAACTCAACAGCAACTGGGTGGTGTGAAATAGAATAAAGGATTATTGGCCAAATTTGTGAGAAAGAACATTTATTTCTACCCATATTTGTCATTTTCTGTTTATATTTGTACCTAAGTGCCATTTTAAGTGGCTTCCCTTGGTGTGTCACTTTACTTACTTATATCTTGAAGTTACAGAATGTTTATTTTCTATTCCCAAGGGACTTAATAAAAACAACTGATGTTTGTAAACAAAGCCAAGCTAAATCGATGTCCTTCTTCTTCTTCTTCGGAATCTGCAGCCATCAACAGACATAGTTGCCAAATGCTAAATATTAAAACACCATCAATTACGTTGGCTCGTCCGTTTTTGCGTATTTTTGGTGATAGTTTGTGCAGAAGGGAACAATGTCAAAGAAACAAGAGGCCGAGTTGGTACCAGCGGGATTTTATTCCTTAAACTGCTGGGAATAGGTGATTTGAGTATTGTACTTGCCACATTCTGTCTACTTCAAAGGCAATAAGAATTTCAAATTAGAAAACATATTGGCTGAGTAAACATATTTTGAAAACATATTGGCACATTTTGGCCTTCACACTAATTGTATATATTCTTGCTTGTAGGCTAGACTAAAAGTTGGTACTGGTTCATTGAAAGACCAAGACGCCCCCCCCCCTCGGATCCGTAAATCGACGCTGGTACATAGCCAAATAATAAACTGCTGGGAATAGGTGATTTGAGTATTGTACTTGCCACATTCTGTCCTACTTCAAAGGCAATAAGAATTTTCAAATTAGAAAACATATTGGCTGAGTAAACATATTTTGAAAACATATTGGCACATTTTGGCCTTCACACTAATTGTATATATTCTTGCTTGTAGGCTAGACTAAAAGTTGGTACTGGTTCATTGAAAGACCAAGACGCCCCCCCCCCTCGGATCCGTAAATCGACGCTGGTACATAGCCAAATAAACCCCTACTGACTGACGAATAAACCCCTGCTTCTCAAAAATAACTGATGGCACCATAAGAGCCGGACGGTCAGCCTACCAACACAAAAGAGAACGAGTACTATGACTGATCCCCACGAGACAGTTATCGTACGCAAGGTACTGCGCCTTGTCAGTACAAGTGAAGAAGGTACAAAAACAAGACAAATTACTGATAATCAAATCTCCCCGACTACAGGAACAGCTGAGACTTGCCAGTCTTCGGCAAAACCCAGGACTGAGCTTCCGAAAAAGGATCAATCAGTCATTGTACTCGACTCTCCAACTGAGACTCAGAAAAAGGCAGAAAAAAATTGCTTTTATTTAAAAACGGACACTGTAGATGGGGCAACGGGTGCAGGAATTCCCATTCAGCAGCAGTACGGTCGATATGTGAATATCACTGCAGCTTAGGTGGTTGTGAAGGTGCCAAATCAGACAAATGCGCAAAACTTCATCCCCGAAATGCAAGAAGTTTGCAACAGGCCGCTGAAATAGGGGAAATCGTTGCAATTACTACCACCTACCGTCACCAGTTAAACAAACAGCCAAAGCTAACGTGGATACCACAGGACTAAAAAACTCTACAAATCCTCTGTAACATCACCCACCGCAACAACTTCAACAGGAATGTTTTCGAACTCGCACTTTCTATAGGAATGGCTCCTCAGCCACAGACAACGTCCGCCACCAACAAACAGAGATAAACAATGAAGCAATGAACCAGAATAAACCAGCAGTCAACAGAAAACAAATGGAAGACGCAGCTATTGTACAATAAACACAAAAATCAACTATCACTATCCAAACCCCTTCCGTCAGGAACCGACAAACTCCAACTCTCGATACTGCAAGAACACTTACCGGCAGATCCCAGGTAAACTTACCATGCCTCCGGTTACCATCCTCGAGACGATGGTGTAATTTCTAAAAAAGAAGGTTTAGCAAACTGGAATCCAGAAACGTGACCTAAAAAATAAAATAAATGCGCCCACCAAAAAAAAAACATTTTTGACGCAGAATCACTCAAGGTCATGGGCGAGGTAAATGCAATGATTCCCCTCAAACCTGGAAGAAAGAAACATATTTTCAGTTCTTTCCCTAACATGGCGCTCATCAACTCCCAGTCCCTAGGAAATAAGACTCAGGAGCTCAAACACTTCGTACGCCGTGACAAAATCGACATCGAAGCATTACTAAAACATGGGTGGCCTCTGCAGATTTCGTAGAAATCGACGGGTACAACTTCCATCTGCTACCACGGTGTGACACTGGCAGAATTTCAGTCCATCATGGAGGATGCGTCCGTTTTTCTGTGCAAATTTTCCATTAAATCTCGGATTCTGCAAATATCAGTCCCGAGAAAGAGATTTTTAGAGGTCTAGTGGCTATGGGCTAGGTGTCTTTGGGTGCGTTGTCTACGGAGTCGTTTATTACCCCTTAAATGGACCGTTCCGTAAAGAGTTACTCTCTTACTGACAAAACTGCACGGACCGGATTCGCTACAAATACCCGTGCGCTGCGATAATCATCGCCGGAGATTTTAATGACATAAATTCATCGTGGGTGTATGAGCCGCTATCCCTGAAACAGATAGTCAACTTTCCCACCAGAAAAGAGAAGACTCTCGATCGTATCTTCACTAACTGAGCCGATTACTTTCGTGAGCCCGAAACTCAGAACCCACTTGAAAGAGGAGACCATCTAATTATTCACCTGGTGCCAAATGGCTACAAGCCTAAAAATGGATATTAGATTAGAAAATACCGTTCCATCACCAAAGAGGGCGTCACGAATTACAGATAATACCTTTCCTTGACGAACTGGACTGAGTTTCTGAGACTCGACGGAGCTAACGAGATGACTGAATTTCTTCTGGACTACCTTTTCGAAGGATTTCAACAGTGCTTTCCTGAAAAACAGAAAAAGGTTAAAGCCCTGGATGAAGGACGGGATCAGACAAATAATAAACGAGCGTGACCAACTGTTTGACAATGGGTACCAGAGTGAGGCAAGGAAGTTGCGGAATGTAGTTGTGAACAAATCTCGAGCCGCCCACCAACAGTACGGAGCCAAAGTAGTTGAACAAACTTTCGACGACAGATCCCAAGAAATTCCACACTACAGTCAAGAAACTACTCGGTCGTAAATCTCGGAACTCCGAAGTTCTTGATCAAGAGGGGAGATCCTTGTCAACAGACGAAATAAACTCCTACTTCGCCGAAATCTGCTCTAAACATCGACCTCTTCAGCAACCATCCGAATTCCACAGAACACTGAATGGAAATCTCGATAATCACTCCCCTAGAAGTCAAGAAAAAGATTCGCAAGATGGACCAGAATAAGGCATCATGTCCCTTCGAAGTCCCCACCAAAATAATTGCCAAGTGTTCGAAGGAACTGTCTGTACCACTTGCTGTAGTTTTCAATCAGTGCCTTGTTGAGGGAACCTTCCCCCAGCAATTTAAGGAGGCGTAGATCATCCCTATCCCAAACATGCCGAACCCGAGACAAGTTAAAGACCTGCGGCCTATCTCGAAGACTTCAAACTTCTCAAAAATCTTCGAAAATTTTCTATTTGACTGGTTCTATGACGACATCAAGGAATCGCTTGATTAACGGCAATTTGGATTCCGCCCCAATCACAGCACTATAAACTACCTTGTCATCATGATGGAAGAAATCCTGAGCCACCTTGAAATCCTGGCTCTTACGTCGATGTTCTTATTTGGGACATGATCAAGGCGTTTGACCTCTTCAACCATTATATCGTCGTTTCTGAAACAGTTGAAATGAAAGCTCGACAATTTCTTGTTAGACAGATACCCAGTTTTCTGAGCGACAGGATGCAATGCGTTGAACTTAAAAATACGCAGACAACAAAGACGTCAAAGTTCCTCGGATTTCTTCGTAGCATCCTGCCAGAGTTTCAGTTAGCTCCTGAAAATCAGCGCCCTAACAGGGGGTAAAACTGGAGAAAAGAAAAATTTAAGCTCCCCCAGCTAATTGTAGTGTGCGATATGATCGTTCTTTTGTGCAATACTTTTGTAAACATTATAATAACATGTCACAGTGATTAACGTCTTTTTTTCTGACATGCCAGACCTAGTCTTTTGGATATTTTGGCGTAATAATAAACTTGATTGATTGATTAATAGGAATAAATCCTTTAAAGGCCGGACTGTATGGTTACCGAAAATTATCTATGCAGAAGAGATCTTACTGTACAAAAAAGGGCGGTTATCTTTTGAAGAATGCAAACAGGTTTAGAAGGCGGTCCTTAACTTGAGAAAGCAAAATTTGAATAGCAGGGTTTCAAGTTATCACCTGATTTTAGAAGACAAAATGACAAAAAAAAAGGTAAAAAGCAGACACATAAGAAGAACTTTGTTTCACTCTCAGCAATAGCCGTTATGATCACGTTGAGGAAGAAAAAAACAATTAAAGAAAAACGCGAGGGCAATTGATAGGACACTGACAAGAAAGAATACGCTTATTTAGGGTAAATTATTTGACAATTTATAGATTATACAATATGTATGATCGGCGAAACAGGATTAGTCATTGGGAAAGGGAAAAATGAACTAACCTGGTTGTGTCACAAAAGAGTAAGGGTCTAAATGTGCAAATTCTGTGGATGCTGAGGGGTATTTCGAACTAAATCGAAAACCACTATGTACACCCTGAGGAGGAGTAAAATTTGAAAAATACAGAGTGTTGAGGAGGGGGGAACCACCTTAATATACGGAATAATTTCTGTTCGTTTCAAGTTTTAATGTTGCTCCTTACTTCCAGTTGAAAAAAACTTGTTTTTAAAATTTAATTTCTGATCATTTTTTTAAATAGTCCAATGAAATCTGGCACAACCTCCACGGAAAATGCCCCCTTCACGGATATATTATCTAGACAATTCAATCCCGGGGAAAATTTACCCGGGAAATTACCCTTAACAACTGTTAAGGGTAATTACCCTTAACAACGCGTAAAATTGAGACAGAAAAGAGAAAGCAAGAAATAAAAAAAAAAAACAATTTTTATAGGAGTTCTGGAAAATTCCCCTAGTGTATAATTTTCTGTGAATAAGTTCACCCCCTAGACCTTATCTCCCCATGAAGTTCCCCCCGTGAAAAAAAACCTAGCAGATAATACGTATTCCCACCCTAAAATGTATGCATGCTTCCCAACAACAAACACTATGCGTAAACAATGGACAACTTTTATAACTTAAAGACCATTCCCCTGGGGCTGTGGAGGGGGGGGTGGTCAGGTTATATCTAAAACCATAGTTACTGGGCCTTTCAATTATGATGATCAAAAAATGGATATCTCAAAAATTTTATAGTAAGATTTCGGGGGAAAAGGGGTGGGACGGGGCTTAGATGCCCTCCAATCATTTGGTCACTTAAAAAGGCCACTAGAACTTTTAACTTCCGTTTGAATGAGACCTCTCATTATAATTATAAACTCATGTGACCATAGACAACTTTTCCGTCTATCATAAGCAGCGGAATCGCGCTGCCTAAGTAAAGAATGATGTTGACACAATGTATTATTTTTTTTCTTTAGACCAGCGCACTTTGCATGGAAAAAATTGTCGTAGAAACTTCGAAAAGGGTTCATTCGATTGGAAATTGGAATGGCTTGTGCCCATTTAATAGTCGAAAGTGATTGGGAGGCAACTAACAACAACTTCCACGCCCAGAATTTCCCAAAACACATCCAATCAAAATTTTGAAATAGCCATTTTGTTCAGCGTAGTTGATTTCCAGATAGAAATTATGTTTTTGAGGAGGACACTCCCCCAACACTGCAGGCAAGGATGTAAGTTATGCCCTGGGGGCATATAAGGTTTTTATAGAAAGCGTTGTCGTAGAAACTTCAAAATAGCCTCATTCGATTGGAAATTCAAAGGGCTAGTGCCGTTTTTAATGGTCAAAAGTAATTGGAGGGCAACTAACCCCCCTCTCACGCCCACATTTTCCCCAAACACATCAAAATTTTGATATAGCCAATTTGTTCACCGTAGTTGAAAATTCTGGCAATTAGGTCTTTGAGGATGACAACCCCCCCCCCCCTCCCCACAGCCCTCAGGGTAAGGGTTGTAAGTTATGCCTCGGGGCATATAAGGTTTTATTGAAAGCTTTGTCGTAGAAACTTGAAAAAGGGCTCATTCGATTGGAAATTCAAAGGGCTAGTGCCCTTGTTAATAGTCGAAAGTGATTTAAGGGCAACTAACCCCCCTCTCACGCCCACCTTTATCCCAACTACATCCAATCAAAATTTTTAGATAGCCATTTTGTTCAAGGTAGTTAAAAGTCTTAGAAATTAAGTCTCTGAGGATGATAACCCTCTCAGAGCCCCTCAAGGCAAGAGTTGTAAGTTATGCCCTGGGAAAATATAATGTTTTAATAGATAGTGATGTTGTGGAAACTTCAAAAAGGGCTCATTCGATTGGAAATTAGAAGGGCTTGTGCCCTTTCAACAGTCGAAAGTGATTGAAGGATAACTAAAACCCCTCTTACACCTATCATTTCCCCAACACAACATATCTAAATATTGAGATAGCCATATTGTTTGACGTAGTTAAAAACTCCAAAAATTATGTTTTTGAGGATGACACTCCCCCTCAGGGCAAGAGTTGTAAGTTCTGCCCTGGGGGCAAATAAGTTTTTTTTTTTTTTTTCATAGAAAGCGTTGTCGTAGAAATTTCAAAAAGGAATCATTTAATTAGAAATTGAAACGGCTAGAGCCCTTTTTAATAGTCGAAAGTGACTGGAGGGCAAGTAACCTCCCTCTCACGCCCACCCTTTCCCCACAAACATCCAATCAAAACTTTTGAGACAACCATTTTCTTCAACGTAGTTGAAAGGTCCGGAAATTATGTCTTTGAGGATGACAACCCCCCCCCCCCCCCCGCAGCCCTTAAGGCAAGGGTTGTAAGTTATGCCCTGGGGGCATATAAGGTTTTTATTGAAAGCGTTGTCGTAGAAACTTCAAAAGGGCTCATTGGATTGGAAATTCGAAGAGCTAGTGTCTTTTTTATTGGTTGAAAGTGATTGGAGAGCAACTAACACCCCTCTCACGCCCATCATTTCCCCAAAAATATCCAATCAAATTTTGAGATAGCCGTTTTGTTTAACGTAATTGAAAGTTCTGTAAATTAGGTCTTTGAGGAAGACAAAACCTCACAGCCCTCAGGGCAAGGGTTATAAATTATGCCCTTGGGGCATATAAGGTGTTTCGAGCAAGCATTGTCGTAGAAACTGAAAAAGAGCTCATTCGATTGGAAATTAAAATTGATAGTGCCCTTTTTAATAGTCGAAAGTGATTGGAAGGCTTGACATTTTTATAGTAAAGATTGATGTGATTACAATGTATTATTTTTTTTTTGTGTAGACCAGGGCACTTCGTATCGAAGGAGTTGTTGTAGGAACTTCGAAAAGGGCTAATTCGATTGAAAATAGAAAGGACTAATACCTTATTAATAGTCAAAAGTAATTGGAGGGCAACTAGTCCCACGCCCACCCTCCCATTTGCTCATTATGTTAACAAACTAAATGTTGCCTTAAGATTAAATCAAAATGCACTGTATTAATGCAACTTCCCAATAAGGCATTTCAGCATTATCCCAAGAACGACTGAGGGTATTATGTTCAAACTTTTGGGGCTACTTCTGCCGTTCAAATTTAACCAAATCAAAATATTGTAAGTGTATCAAACCTATCAAAGAAAGTAAACAGATTTGTTTTGTGAATGGCATTAAGTTTTCTATTTCAGGTCAAAAATGAAACAAAATTAAATAAAACTATTTACGTCCAGATTTTTAAAAGGGTGTATGTTGTTAAAAATTTCTGAAAATTTTTCTCCAGCATGCATATAGCATACTCCATTTTCTCTAGCATACGAAACTATAAAGTCTTAAAAAAAACAAAAAGATTTAAAGTATTACTTTCTTTTTCCTGAAAAGACTATATCAAGATAAATCGAACAAAAACTAATTTAAGAAACTTTTTCCACAAACAAAGTTTTTCAAAGAAAAGTAAAGAACTCCATTAAACCAAAAATGAGCAAAAATAAAATTAAATGATCTACCAAGCGTGAAACTACCACAAATAAGCATCAATAAATAAATGAAACCCAAAAGGAACAGAAATTACAATAAATAAACGAGTCAAACTGAAAATGAGCAGAAATTGACCTGAGTAGGGCTCATAACCCTATGCCTACCCAAGACCAGACCATAATTTGTACTTTACTGAAAAAAATACAAATAAATGTGCATTGTCAGTTTAATATAAATATACTGATATTTAGTAATCAAAATGTTAACATTATTTGATTGATTAAAGTAATAAAAGTAAAAACATTTGAACTATTATTTGAACAACCTAAGAAAACGTGAATTTCGTCATTTTTAAAAATCCAATCGGACTCGCTATGCTCTTCGAGCAATACAGGCAGTTCAGTTCTAGCCTCTATGCAGTTCAAATCACAACAGCCAATTTCTGCTTATTTCAAATTCAACTTGAAATCAATATAATAGACAGATTTAACTCTAAATTTATAAAGAAATATATACAATACAAATTGTATAATCTATGTAAAGATGTAGTTTTAAGGCTTATTATCAAGCTTATTGCAAAATTAAATAAAAAAGCAAGTTTTTTCAACTGGAATTAAGGAGCAACACTAAGACTTAAAACGAATAGAAATTATCACGTATATGAAAGTTGTGACCTCTTCCTCAACAACTCGCTCTTTACGCTAAGGTTTTCAGTACTTTTGAAAAAAGCTTCTTATTGTTCCAAATAAACAAACATAGTTTTACAGAAGTCCATCTTCAAGAATTGGGAAAGAATTAAAATTTTAACATAAACAGCGAGGTGTTGAAGAGGAGGCACCCCCTTTCCTATAAATAAGTTTCTGTTCGTTTTCAGTTTTAATGTTGCTCCTTACTTCCCATATGAAATAACATGTTTTTTTATGTTTAATTTCTGATAGTTTTTTAAATAATACCAAGAAATCTGGCCTCACCTCCATGGAAAAATGCCCTACCCACAAATATATCCTCTAGACAATTCAATCCTGGTGAAAAATTTACCCAGGCAATTACCCTTAACAACTCCACGCGTAAAATTGATACGGACAAGAGAAAGCAAGAAGAAAAAAAAAATATGTATAGGAATTCGGGCAAATTTCCCCAGTGTATAATTTTCTATGACAAAATCGCCCCCTGGAACCTTTCCTCCCCGTTGAAAGTTTCCCTATGGAAAAACCCTCAGCAGAAAATTTGTCACCCTAAAATGCATGCATGCTTCCCAACAATAAATACTATGCGTAAATAATGGACAATTTTTATAACTTAAAGACCTTTCCCATGGGGCTATGAGGGGGGGGGGGGGTCATGTTATATCCAAAGGCATATTTATTAGGCCTTTCAACTATGGTAAATAAAATGGCTATCTGAAATTTTTTTCGGACGATTTTGGGGGAAAAGGGGCGAGGAGGAGACCTAGTTGCCCTACAATCTTTCTGGTCACTTAAAAAGGGCACAGGAACTTTTAATTTCAATTTGAATGAGCCTTTTCACAATATTATAGGACCACTGGGTCGACACAATTACCCCTGGGAAAAAAAAAAAACAACTAAAAAAAAATATAAACACGCATCCATGATCTTTCTTCAGGCAAAAATAAAAAATTCCTCATTTTTACAGATAGAAGCTGGAAAACTCAATGTCAGGGTTCTCTGATACGCTGAATCTGATGGTGTGATTTTTATTAAGATTCTATGACTTAAGGGATGTTTCACGCTTTTTTCCGAAAATACGGAAAATTTTCTCAGGCTCGTAACCTTTGATGCGTAAGACTAAACTTAATGAAACTTATATATTTGAAATCAGCATAAAAAATCCGATCCTTTTGCTGTATCTATTGGTATCAAAATTCCGTTTTTAAAGATTCGGCTACTATTGAGGCGGGCTGATTCTTACTTACAGTTCGTTACCACGAATTGTTTGATAATAAAACCTACCAAACCATTTTAAAGTGAAAATTTTAAAATGTTCATGAAAGACCACAAACGGTTTGGCAAATACCTGCACATTGGAATAAGAAAAAAAAGCTCCATCTTAAGATTAAGCCCCTTTGTCCTATTATTGTCCAATAGAAATATTATTCAATACATTTCAGTCAACAAAACAGAATGTTTCTGATGTACCTTCGTTGATAGAACATTTGGATTCCTGGGTGTCATATTCAAATTTACATGGTCCTGAAATGCCAGGCAAATTGAGCAAAGGAACATCTTCACATTTTGGTGACAAAGTAAGGTTCGGAAAATGAAAGGGGTTCTCGCTGTGACCTGGTAAAGCATCTTCAACTTCTAAAACAAAAGTTAGATTAAACGGACATAGAAAAATTAAACATTAAAGCTTACTAAGCAAATCTAACAATTTTTTTCTCTTTAGTTACGTGTAAAAAATGTAAATATACAGACATTATATGTACACATAAAATCAGATATATGTGCAGGTTTGTTCACAAATCTTTTTTAAAAATCTACTTTTCATAAAGGAAAACAAAACCAGAAACATTCAACAAAATTCAAAAACATAGAACGAATTAAAACTTGAAATTCATAACATAGAACGAGTTGCTGGATTAAATTGACCAAAAATCACATAACAAAAACTCCAGGGATAACATATCCCCCCCCCCTCAGAACCTAGGGACAAGTTTTGTAAGTTATGCCCCCAGGGCATATAGGTTTTTATGGAAGGGATGGTAGCACAAACTTCAGAGGAGGATCATTCGAATGTAAATTGGAATTTCTAGTTCCTTTTTTGAGAGTCAAAAGTAACCTGATTGCAACTAGCCCCCTCCCCTCCCACAACAGACCGTCTTTTCCCCAAATACATCCGATCAAATTTTTGAGATGTCCATTTTATCCAAAAACTGATTTAAGAAGAAAAGACTAGAGAAAAGGATAGAGAAAAGACAAATAGACTAAATAGACAATGCATAGTAGAAACTCCGGGGTTTACACAGCCCCCAGAACCCGGGGGCATATAAGGTTTTTATGGAAGGAATGATCGTATAACTTCGTTGGGGGCTCATTCTATTGGAAATTAAAAATACTAGTACCCTTTTTAAGAATCAATAGAAACCAGAGGTTAACTAACCCTCCTGCCTTATTTACCTCAAATCCACCCGATCGAATTTTTTAGATAGCTATTTTGTTAAAATAAGTCAGAAGATCAACTAACAAATACCCCAGGGTCAAACCCCCAGATCTCTGGGGCAAGTTTCGTATGATGTCCAGGGGGCATAAGGTTCTTATGTGAGAGCTTTGAAAATATTTCAAAGATCAGATAAGCCAAATTATGGGGTTCCACCCCTGCTTCTTTTCTTTTCACATAAATGACCCACTTTATTTTCTGTAATTATATTGTACTATGAGATAGTTTTTAATCCTAAGTTGAATTCTGGATGCTAAGCTAGATTCTTTCGCAATAAGTAAGCCTAGAAGTAAATTCTATTTTGGTCTTCCTGGTCTTAGCCATTGACAGAAAAAGTAAAGAAAAAGTAGAATGGATTTTGAATGTGGATTGAGAGGATTGGCTAGGGCCAAGCGAAGGTCCACCCCTATGCAAAGTTTGTGTACAGAACGAATATTATTTTTGAGTTAGTCTACATTTAGACCCTGGCTGGGGAAGTCTATTCTTTTTGTTATATGTGTGTGACCTTTGGAAGATTACAAGTAAGATATTTTCTACAGCTGTGTAGACTATTTTTTCCAGGAGCCCAGACAGGGTAGGAACAGAGTTACGAGATACCGTCATTATTATATTGACAGGGCGGTTCGTTACCTCCAAGGAGATAGTTAGAGATTTTTTAGTGGTGACCCGGGTTGGGTACACCCTTGAAGTTCGAATTTGGCCATTTGACCACTCGATCACGTTATCATACCCTGGGGCAGGGTATATTGTAAATTGCGTACTAATACACCCTATATTTACAGAAACATTGTGGTAAGCACGGGCATCCCATATTTGGCACCGCCAGGGGCGTTCCCTTCAGTAAGTGGTGTAACACCATTTTTGCAGCAATAAGTGGTGACACCCGTACCTTACTACAAGAATATCAAACCTCTACCCCCACTAAAAAAAACGATACTTTATTCCAAAACACAAGCGAGCTGACCCCTGGCCTTCTCTGCACGGCCCGACCCCCCTCCCCCAAAAAACTTGTTAACGATATTTTATTCCAAAAAAAATGGCAATTCACCATTTGCCCTCCATGGCCTGACTCCCCACCCCCCAAAAAAAGACTTATTAACAATATTCCATTCCAAAACTTATAGGATCTGACGCCTGGTACCATGGCCTGATACCCCATCCTCCCCCCAAAAATTATCAATGATAAATCTTGAAAAATGACCCCTGGTCCTCCCTCCCTCTGGTCAATTTATTCAAGTCTATAGAATAAAAAAAACAAATATAATTAAAGTTTGACAGAGAGACAGTAGAAATGACCCTATAACTCCGAACAGCACACCAAATATGGGCATAGAGTCCCTATGGGAAATGGATTTCTGAGAAATTGATTGCGTAACCGATTGGGAATTTGGAACACCTGTGCTGTCAGTCATTAATCAAATGTTTCCAGGCAAAGTTTAATAATGTCTGACAGGTACTGTCAACATTTCTCCAGGAATAGATCCAAGTCATTAATGTCTTTGCCTCGGAAACAACTCTTTTGGTCGAACTCCAAAAGATATTAATACCCAAACGCCATGGAAACAGTTCTCCAAGAAACATCTTAGCGATGAATTGTTTTAGCGCGGGAAAGAGCTTCCTAGTAATTTGAAATGCGTTAGCGCAGAGATGCCAAAAACAAAAGGAACACGCTGAAATTACGTTTAGAGATTATTTGGGCGAAACTGTTTTAGACAGGTTATGGAATTATTTCGGCGAAACAGTTAGAGACATTTTAAAAGAAGATTTTAGAAGAGAATTTGAGGGTAAAACTCTGTGGTCGTTATACTACACAAGTTCCATTGAACAGTGTTGTGAGGTCCATACCCCAACCCCAAAGGGCCCCGATCCCCCTACCCCGATCCAAAGGGTTCCAATCCCCATACCCGGCTCCCAAAGGGACCCCCGGTCCTCAAAGGTCCCCCGGGCTCCCAAAGGGACCCCCGGACCCCCAAAGGCCCTCACCCGGTCCCCAAAGGTCCACCGGGCTCCCAAAGGGACCCCGGGACCCCCAAAGGGCCCCCCGGACCCCAAAGGTCCTCCCCCGGTCCTTAAGGATCCCCCAGACCCCAAAAGACCCACCGGGCCCCCAAAGGGCCCCCTCCCCCCCCCCCATTTTGGCCCCAAAGGGCCCCTCCCTTCCTCCCTATCCTCCCCCCTCCTCACAGCCCCCGCCCTCCCTCCCCATCCCCTCCCCTCCTCTTCCTCCCCTCCCCCTTCCCTCCCCATTTTTTATACTTTTTTGTGCATTGAGACACAGAACGACCCCCTCCCCCCTCCAAAGGTCTGATTTTTCAAAGTTCATTTTGAATTTATCTTTTGTTGAAATGCAAGAGTTGGAATATTTCAGTAGTGTTTGGTTGGGGTTTTAACATGGTATTTTTTTTAACTTTTTACGTATCTTAAAATGACATGAAATATGCTTACGGCTCTACCAATCGTACTCTGTGCTTGTTCATGGACACGACGCGGCTTTTCCACTGGTACTCTATGGCCGGTTATCGACACTACCGAGTTTATTGCATGCATTAAATCAGTATTTTTACGCAGTGGAAGGATCAACACACAATTCATATCTGTAAAAAAGTTAAGATGAATTATTCGACGAAAGTATGTGCACATGAAAAAATCATTGTCGTGTTGAACGCTGACAAGGAGAAATATCTGAACTATGAAACGAGTGCAAGTGGAGATCTTATTGGGAATGTATGCATACGTTGTCATGGCAGTGAGGAGTTAAATTCCTTTGGTATACCCAAGAATTTCCATCATGCAAGTGGTGGATATGCGAGAGTAACATTACCAGAGAAATTAGTAGTCAAAGAGAATGCCAACTTAAAAATAATAGTTGATGAAGAGGGACAACTTCTAGCTAATGGTTCTGGTAGCATGTTAGCCGTTGATAGATCTTATCGCAATCATTCCGGTGTTAGCATTCGAATGAAAGCAAAAGGAAAAAGAAGACATGCATACAGCTGCATCAACATCATAAATCATATCATGTCAATGTGCCAAAACTGCTATCTATGTAAAAATAATGTGACAATAGACAGTGAAATCGCAGGCAGAATAAAAAGGACATTAGCAGACAATATCATCAATGAATATAAAGATGAATTGACGGAAAGTGAAGCGCAAGTGTACTAATAATGTATAATAATGTATTTAACATATTTTTATATCAATATTCTACATGTCCTTATTTCATTAAAAATATCTTATGCATTATTTTGTTAAGTGTTCATTATTTTTAGGGTATGCTAGAACGTCAAACGTTCAGAATATCTATTAAAAAGGTCAGAGATGTAAGAAAAATAATTTTAGAGATAATGATACTACTAGCAGGCTCAATTTTTCATAGAAGATAGAAAAGTTCAAGTTCTCTTCTGAATTTTACCAAAGAATACAATTCAATTCTAATTTCACCAGAGAAAATAAAAAGCTTACTCTTCACTTTTAAGTTCACCAAGACATAAAAAATTTAAAGTTCAGTTCTAAATTTTTCCGTAGAAGATAGGAAAAGTTATACTATGATAGTGATTATTTTCCATGAAGATAAAAAGTTTCACTTTAATTCTAAATTTTCTTAAATTCAATTCCGACCTTTCTCAAAGAGTCAAATTTAAAGTTCTATTCCAAATATTTTCCCGGAACGAGAAAAGTCCCAAGACATAAAAATTTAAGTTCACTTCTAAATTTTTCCGTAGAAGATAGGAAAAGTTATACTATGATTGTGATTATTTTCTATGAAGATAAAAAATTTCACTTTAATTCTAAATTTTCTTAAATTCAGTTCCGACTTTTCACATAGAGATGAAAAAAATTTAAAGTTCTGATCCAAATTTTTCTTAGAAGATAGAAAAGTTCAAGTTCTCTTCTGAATTTTACCAAAGAACACAATTCAATTCTAATTTCACCAAAGAAAATAAAAAGCTTCCACTTCAGCTTTAAGTTCACCAAGACATAAAAAATTTAAAGTTCAGTTCTAAATTTTTCCGTAGAAGATAGGAAAAGTTGTACCATGATTGTGATTATTTTCTATGAACATAAAAAGTTTCACTTTAATTCTAAATTTTCTTAAATTCAGTTCCGGCTTTTCTCAAAGAGATGAAAAAATTTAAAGTTCTGTTCCAAATATTTTCCCGGAAGAAGAAAAGTTCAACTTCGATTCTCAGTTTTCTTAATGAAAATGAAATAAGTTATTGATCAATTCTATTTTCCAAAAATAATATAAAAATTTTCCACTTCAGTTCAGATATTTCACGTAGAGATGAAAAAATTTAAAGTTCTGATCCAAATTTTTCTTAGAAGATAGAAAAGTTCAAGTTCTCTTCTGAATTTTACCAAAGAACACAATTCAATTCTAATTTCACCAAAGAAAAATAAAAAGCTTCCACTTCAGCTTTAAGTTCACCAAGACATAAAAAATTTAAAGTTCAGTTCTAAATTTTTCCGTAGAAGATAGGAAAAGTTATACCATGATTGTGATTATTTTCTATGAACATAAAAAGTTTCACTTTAATTCTAAATTTTCTTAAATTCAGTTCCGGCTTTTCTCAAGAGATGAAAAAATTTAAAGTTCTGTTCCAAATATTATCCCGGAAGAAGAAAAGTTCAACTTCGATTCTGAGTTTTCTTAATGAAAATGAAATAAGTTATTGATCAATTCTATTTTCCAAAAATAATATAAAAATTTTCCACTTCAGTTCAGATTTTTCTCAAAGAGATGAAAAATTTAAAATACTTCCAAATTTTTTATAGAAGATAGAAAAGTTCAAGTTCTCTTCTGAATTTTACCAAAGAACACATTTCAATTCTAATTTCTCCAGAGAAAATAAAAAAGCTTCCACATCAGTTTAAGTTCACCAAGACATAAAAAATTTAAAGTTCAGTTCTAAATTTTTCCGTAGAAGATAGGAAAAGTTATACTATGATTGTGATTATTTTCCATGAAGATAATAAGTTTCACTTTAATTCTAAATTTTCTTAAATTCAATTCCGACCTTTCTCAAAGAGATGAAAAAATTTAAAGTTCTGTTCCAAATTTTTCATAGAAGATTGGAAAAGTTATACTTTGATCGTGAATATCCAAGTTCTCTTCTGAATTTTACCAAAGAACACAATTCAATTCTAATTTCTCCAGAGAAAATAAAAAGCTTCCACTTCAGTTTTAAGTTCGCCATGACATAAAAAATTTAAAGTTCAATTCTAAATTTTTCCGTAGAAGATAGGAAAAAGTTATACTATGATTGTGATTATTTACCATGAAGATAAAAAGTTTCACTTTAATTCTAAATTTTCTTAAATTCAGTTCCGACTTTTCACATAGAGATGAAAAAAATTTAAAGTTCTGTTCCAAATTTTTCATAGAAGATAGAAAAGTTCAAGTTCTCTTCTGAATTTTACCAAAGAACACAATTCAATTCTAATTTCTCCAAAGAAAATAAAAAGCTTCCACATCAGTTTAAGTTCACCAAGGCATAAAAAATTTAAAGTTCAGTTCTAAATTTTTCCATAGAAGATAGGAAAAGTTATACTATGATAATGATTATTTTCCATGAAGATAAAAAGTTTCACTTTAATTCTAAATTTTCTTAAATTCAATTCCGACCTGTCTCAAAGAGATGAAAAAATTTAATCTTCTGAATTTTACCAACGAACACAATTCAATTCTAATTTCACCAAAGAAAATAAAAAGCTTCCACTTCAGTTTTAATTTCACCAAGACATAAAAAATTAAAGTTCTGTTCTAAATTTTTCCGTAGAAGATAGGAAAAGTTATACCATGATTGTGATTATTTTCTATGAACATAAAAAGTTTCACTTTAATTCTAAATTTTCTTAAATTCAGCTCCGACTTTTCACATAGAGATGAAAAAATTTAAAGTTCTGTTCCAAATTTTTCATAGAAGATTGGAAAAGTTATACTTTGATCGTGAATATTCTTAATGAAAATGAAATAAGTTATTGATCAATTCTATTTTCCAAAAATAACATAAAAATTTTCCACTTCAGCTCAGATTTTTCTCAAAGAGATAAAAAATTTAAAATACTTCCAAATTTTTTATAGAAGATAGAAAAGTTCAAGTTCTCTTCTGAATTTTACCAACGAGCACAATTCAATTCTAATTTCTCCAGAGAAAATAAAAAGCTTCCACTTCAGTTTTAAGTTCACCAAGACATAAAAAATTTAAAGTTCTGTTCTAAATTTTTCCGTAGAAGATAGGAAAAGTTATACTATGATTGTGATTATTTTCCATGAAGATAAAAAGTTTCACTTTAATCTAAATTTTCTTAAATTCAGTTCCGACCTTTTTCAAAGAGATGAAAAATTTAAAGTTCTGTTCCAAATATTTTCCAGGAAGAAAAAGTTCAACTTCGATTCTGAATTTTCTTAATGAAAATGAAATAAGTTATTGATCAATTCTATTTTCCCAAAATAATATAAAAATTTTCCACTTCAGTTCAGATTTTTCTCAAAGAGATGAAAAAATTTAAAATATTGTTCTAAATTTTTCTTAGAAGATAGAAAAGTTCAAGTTCTCTTCTGAATTTTACCATAGAATACATTTCAATTCTAATTTCACCAGAGAAAATAAAAAGCTTCCACTTCAGTTTTAAGTTCACCAAGACATAAAAAATTTAAAGTTCAGTTCTAAATTTTTCCGTAGAAGATAGGAAAAGTTATACCATGATTGTGATTATTTTCTATGAACATAAAAAGTTTCACTTTAATTCTAAATTTTCTTAAATTCAGTTCCGGCTTTTCTCAAAGAGATGGAAAAATTTAAAGTTCTGTTCCAAATATTTTCCCGGAAGAAGGAAAGTTCAACTTCGATTCTGAGTTTTCTTAATGAAAATGAAATAAGTTATTGATCAATTCTATTTTCCAAAAATAAACTAAAAATTTCCACTTCAGTTCAGATTTTTCTCAAAGAGATGAAAAATTTAAAATACTTCCAAAATTTTTATAGAAGATAGAAAAGTTCAAGTTCTCTTCTGAATTTTACCAACGAGCACAATTCAATTCTAATTTCTCCAGAGAAAATAAAAAGCTTCCACTTCAGTTTAAGTTCACCAGACATAAAAAATTTAAAGTTCTGTTCTAAATTTTTCCGTAGAAGATAGGAAAAGTTATACTATGATTGTGATTATTTTCCATGAAGATAAAAAGTTTCACTTTAATTCTAAATTTTCTTAAATTCAGTTCCGACTTTTCACATAGAGATGAAAAAATTTAAAGTTCTGTTCCAAATTTTTCATAGAAGATTGGAAAAGTTATACTTTGATCGTGAATATTCAAGTTCTTTTCTGAATTTTACCAAAGAACACAATTCAATTCTAATTTCTCCAGAGAAAATAAAAAGCTTCCACTTCAGTTTTAAGTTCGCCATGACATAAAAAATTTAAAGTTCAGTTCTAAATTTTTCCATAGAAGATAGGAAAAGTTATACTATGATTGTGATTATTTCCTATGAAGATTAAAAGTTTCACTTCAATTTTAAATTTTCTCAAAGAAGTGAAGAAAAGTTCAACTTCGATTCTGAATTTTCTCAATGAAGATGAAATAAGTTATTGATCATTTCTATTTTCTCAAAATATTATAAAATTTCACACTTCAATTCAGATTTTTCTCAAAGAGATGAAAAAATTGATCAATTCTATTTTCCTAAAATAATATAAAATTTTCCACTTCAATTCAGATTTTTCTCAAAGAGATGACAAAATTTAAAATATTTTCCAAATTTTTCATAGAAGATAGAAAAAGTTATACTTTGATTGTGAATATTCTTCATGAAGATAAGGAGCTTCACTTTATTTCTAAGTTTTCTCGAAGAAGTGCAAAATGTACAAGTTCTCCTCTGAATTTTCTTAGAGAGGAGAAAAAAAGTTAGCTCAATTCTGAAATTTACCAATGAAAATGAAAAAGCTTCCATTTCAGTTCATAATTTCTCAAAGACATAAAAATTAAAAGTTCAATTCTAAATTTTTTTCCATAGAAGATAGGAATGGCTATACTATGATTGTGATTATTTACCATGAAGATAAAAAGTTTCACTCTATTTCTAATTTTTCTTAAATTCAGTTCATTCATCTAACCACCAAAAACAATAGGTTAGGTTAGGTAATAAATAAATATTAATAAATAATTGGAAACATTTCTCCATGTTTAAGTTAGGCTAGGTTTAGGTTAAACTTATCATGAGCGCTCATGATAAGCTAACCTAACCTAACTTAAACATTGTAAAAAGAATAAATCAGTTTAGGTTAGACTAGATTAAGTTAGGCCAGGTTAAGTTAGGTTAGGATAGGTTAGCCTACGTACGCGTGCTTAGGTTAGGTGAGAGACAGGCAAAAAGTTAGGGTATGATTAGGTTAGGTTAGATTAAGTTAGGTTAGGTTAAGTTAGGTTAGGTTAGCCTACGTACGCGCGTAGCGTACGTAGGCTAACCTAGCCTAACCTAACTTAATCTAACCTAACCTAATCATACACCTAACTTTTTGCCTGTCTCTCACCTAACCTAAGCACGCGTACGTAGGCTAACCTATCCTAACCTAACTTAACCTGGCCTAACTTAATCTAGTCTAACCCAACCTGATTTATTCTTTTTACAATGTTTAAGTTAGGTTAGGTTAGCTTATCATGAGCGCTCATGATAAGTTAACCTAACCTAGCCTAACTTAAACATGGAGAAATGTTTCTAATTATTTATTAATATTTATTTACCTAACCTATTGTTTCTGGTGGTTAGATGAATGAACTGAATTTAAGAAAAAATTAGAAATAGAGTGAAACTTTTTATCTTCATGGTAAATAATCACAATCATAGTATAGCCATTCCTATCCTCTATGGAAAAAAATTTAGAATTGAACTTTTAATTTTTATGTCTTTGAGAAAAAATGAACTGAAATGGAAGCTTTTTCATTTTCATTGGTAAATTTCAGAATTGAGCTAACTTTTTTTCTCCTCTCTAAGAAAATTCAGAGGAGATCTTGTACATTTTGCACTTCTTCGAGAAAAACTTAGAAATAAAGTGAAGCTCCATATCTTCATGAAGAATATTCACAATCAAAGTATAACTTTTTTCTATCTTCTATGAAAAATTTGGAACAATATTTAAATTTTGTCATCTCATTGAGAAAAATCTGAATTGAAGTGGAAAATTTTATATTATTTTAGGAAAATAGAATTGATCAATTTTTTCATCTCTTTGAGAAAAATCTGAATTGAAGTGTGAAATTTTTATAATATTTTGAGAAATAGAAATGATCAATAACTTATTTCATTTTCATTGAGAAAATTCAGAATCGAAGTTGAACTTTTCTTCACTTCTTTGAGAAAATTTAAAATTGAAGTGAAACTTTTAATCTTCATAGGAAATAATCACAATCATAGTATAACTTTTCCTATCTTCTATGGAAAAATTTAGAACTGAACTTTAAATTTTTTATGTCATGGCGAACTTAAAACTGAAGTGGAAGCTTTTTATTTTCTCTGGAGAAATTAGAATTGAATTGTGTTCTTTGGTAAAATTTAGAAAAGAACTTGAATATTCACGATCAAAGTATAACTTTTCCAATCTTCTATGAAAAATTTGGAACAGAACTTTAAATTTTTTCATCTCTATGTGAAAAGTCGGAACTGAATTTAAGAAAATTTAGAATTAAAGTGAAACTTTTTATCTTCATGGAAAATAATCACAATCATAGTATAACTTTTCCTATCTTCTACGGAAAAATTTAGAACAGAACTTTAAATTTTTTATGTCTTGGTGAACTTAAAACTGAAGTGGAAGCTTTTTATTTTCTCTGGAGAAATTAGAATTGAATTGTGCTCGTTGGTAAAATTCAGAAGAGAACTTGAACTTTTCTATCTTCTATAAAAAATTTGGAAGTATTTTAAATTTTCATCTCTTTGAGAAAAATCTGAACTGAAGTGGAAAATTTTTATGTATTTTTGGAAAATAGAATTGATCAATAGCTTATGTCATTTTCATTAAGAAAACTAGGAATCGAAGTTGAACTTTTCTTCTTCCGGGAAAATATTTGGAACAGAACTTTAAATTTTTCCATCTCTTTGAGAAAAGCCGGAACTGAATTTAAGAAAATTTAGAATTAAAGTGAAACTTTTTATGTTCATAGAAAATAATCACAATCATGGTATAACTTTTCCTATCTTCTACGGAAAAATTTAGAACTGAACTTTAAATTTTTTATGTCTTGGTGAACTTAAAACTGAAGTGGAAGCTTTTTATTTTCTCTGGTGAAATTAGAATTGAAATGTATTCTATGGTAAAATTCAGAAGAGAACTTGAACTTTTCTATCTTCTAAGAAAAATTTAGAACAATATTTTAAATTTTTTCATCTCTTTGAGAAAAATCTGAACTGAAGTGAAAATTTTTTATATTATTTTGGGAAAATAGAATTGATCAATAACTTATTTCATTTTCATTAAGAAAATTCAGAATCGAAGTTGAACTTTTCTTCTTCCTGGAAAATATTGGAACAGAACTTTAAATTTTTCATCTCTTTGAAAAAGGTCGGAACTGAATTTAAGAAAATTTAGAATTAAAGTGAAACTTTTATCTTCATGGAAAATAATCACAATCATAGTATAACTTTTCCTATCTTCTACGGAAAAATTTAGAACAGAACTTTAATTTTTTATGTCTTGGTGAACTTAAAACTGAAGTGGAAGCTTTTTATTTTCTCTGGAGAAATTAGAATTGAATTGTGCTCGTTGTTAAAATTCAGAAGAGAACTTGAACTTTTCTATATTTCTATAAAAAATTTGGAAGTATTTTAAATTTTTCATCTCTTTGAGAAAAATCTGAACTGAAGTGGAAAATTTTTATGTTATTTTGGAAAATAGAATTGATCAATAACTTATTTCATTTTCATTAAGAATATTCACGATCAAAGTATAACTTTTCCAATCTTCTATGAAAAATTTGGAACAGAACTTTAAATTTTTTCATCTCTATGTGAAAAGTCGGAACTGAATTTAAGAAAATTTAGAATTAAAGTGAAACTTTTTATATTCATAGAAAATAATCACAATCATGGTATAACTTTTCCTATCTTCTACGGAAAAATTTAGAACAGAACTTTAAATTTTTTATGTCTTGGTGAAATTAAAACTGAAGTGGAAGCTTTTTATTTTCTTTGGTGAAATTAGAATTGAATTGTGTCGTTGGTAAAATTTAGAAGATTAAATTTTTTCATCTCTTTGAGACAGGTCGGAATTGAATTTAAGAAAATTTAGAATTAAAGTGAAACTTTTTATCTTCATGGAAAATAATCACAATCATAGTATAACTTTTCCTATCTTCTATGGAAAAATTTAGAACTGAACTTTAAATTTTTTATGTCTTGGTGAACTTAAAACTGATGTGGAAGCTTTTTATTTTCTTTGGAGAAATTAGAATTGAATTGTGTTCTTTGGTAAAATTCAGAAGAGAACTTGAACTTTTCTATCTTCTATGAAAAATTTGGAACAGAACTTTAAATTTTTTTCATCTCTATGTGAAAAGTCGGAACTGAATTTAAGAAAATTTAGAATTAAAGTGAAACTTTTTATCTTCATGGTAAATAATCACAATCATAGTATAACTTTTCCTATCTTCTACGGAAAAATTTAGAATTGAACTTTAAATTTTTTATGTCATGGCGAACTTAAAACTGAAGTGGAAGCTTTTTATTTTCTCTGGAGAAATTAGAATTGAATTGTGTTCTTTGGTAAAATTCAGAAGAGAACTTGGATATTCACGATCAAAGTATAACTTTTCCAATCTTCTATGAAAAATTTGGAACAGAACTTTAAATTTTTTCATCTCTTTGAGAAAGGTCGGAATGAATTTAAGAAAATTTAGAATTAAAGTGAAACTTTTTATCTTCATGGAAAATAATCACAATCATAGTATAACTTTTCCTATCTTCTACGGAAAAATTTAGAACTGAACTTTAAATTTTTTACGTCTTGGTGAACTTAAACTGATGTGGAAGCTTTTTATTTTCTCTGGAGAAATTAGAATTGAAATGTGTTCTTTGGTAAATTCAGAAGAGAACTTGAACTTTTCTATCTTCTAAAAAAAAAAATTTGGAAGTATTTTAAATTTTTCATCTCTTTGAGAAAAATCTGAACTGAAGTGGAAAATTTTATATTATTTTTGGAAAATAGAATTGATCAATAAACTTATTTCATTTTCATTAAGAAAACTCAGAATCGAAGTTGAACTTTTCTTCTTCCGGGAAAATATTTGGAACAGAACTTTAAATTTTTCATCTCTTTGAGAAAAGCCGGAACTGAATTTAAGAAAATTTAGAATTAAAGTGAAACTTTTTATGTTCATAGAAAAATCACAATCATGGTATAACTTTTCCTATCTTCTACGGAAAAATTTAGAACTGAACTTTAAATTTTTTATGTCTTGGTGAACTTAAAGCTGAAGTGGAAGCTTTTTATTTTCTTTGGTGAAATTAGAATTGAATTGTGTTCTTTGGTAAAATTCAGAAGAGAACTTGAACTTTACTATCTTCTAAGAAAAATTTGGATCAGAACTTTAAATTTTTTCATCTCTACGTGAAAAATCTGAACTGAAGTGGAAAATTTTTATATTATTTTTGGAAAATAGAATTGATCAATAACTTATTTCATTTTCATTAAGAAAACTCAGAATCGAAGTTGAACTTTTCTTCTTCCGGGAAAATATTTGGAACAGAACTTTAAATTTTTTTCATCTCTTTGAGAAAAGCCGGAACTGAATTTAAGAAAATTTAGAATTAAGTGAAACTTTTTTATGTTCATAGAAAATAATCACAATCATGGTATAACTTTTCCTATCTTCTACGGAAAAATTTAGAACTGAACTTTAAATTTTTTATGTCTTGGTGAACTTAAAGCTGAAGTGGAAGCTTTTTATTTTCTTTGGTGAAATTAGAATTGAATTGTGTTCTTTGGTAAAATTCAGAAGAGAACTTGAACTTTTCTATCTTCTAAGAAAAATTTGGATCAGAACTTTAAATTTTTTCATCTCTATGTGAAAAGTCGGAACTGAATTTAAGAAAATTTAGAATTAAAGTGAAATTTTTTTATCTTCATAGAAAATAATCACAATCATAGTATAACTTTTCCTATCTTCTACGGAAAAATTTAGAAGTGAACTTTAAATTTTTATGTCTTGGGACTTTTCTCGTTCCGGGAAAATATTTGGAATAGAACTTTAAATTTGACTCTTTGAGAAAGGTCGGAATTGAATTTAAGAAAATTTAGAATTAAAGTGAAACTTTTTATCTTCATGGAAAATAATCACTATCATAGTATAACTTTTCCTATCTTCTACGGAAAAATTTAGAACTGAACTTTAAATTTTTTATGTCTTGGTGAACTTAAAAGTGAAGAGTAAGCTTTTTATTTTCTCTGGTGAAATTAGAATTGAATTGTATTCTTTGGTAAAATTCAGAAGAGAACTTGAACTTTTCTATCTTCTATGAAAAATTGAGCCTGCTAGTAGTATCATTATCTCTAAAATTATTTTTCTTACATCTCTGACCTTTTTAATAGATATTCTGAACGTTTGACGTTCTAGCATACCCTAAAAATAATGAACACTTAACAAAATAATGCATAAGATATTTTTAATGAAATAAGGACATGTAGAATACTGATATAAAAATATGTTAAATACATTATTATACATTATTAGTACACTTGCGCTTCACTTTCCGTCAATTCATCTTATATTCATTGATGATATTGTCTGCTAATGTCCTTTTTATTCTGCCTGCGATTTCACTGTCTATTGTCACATTATTTTTACATAGATAGCAGTTTTGGCACATTGACATGATATGATTTATGATGTTGATGCAGCTGTATGCATGTCTTCTTTTTCCTTTTGCTTTCATTCGAATGCTAACACCGGAATGATTGCGATAAGATCTATCAACGGCTAACATGCTACCAGAACCATTAGCTAGAAGTTGTCCCTCTTCATCAACTATTATTTTTAAGTTGGCATTCTCTTTGACTACTAATTTCTCTGGTAATGTTACTCTCGCATATCCACCACTTGCATGATGGAAATTCTTGGGTATACCAAAGGAATTTAACTCCTCACTGCCATGACAATGTATGCATACATTCCCAATAAGATCTCCACTTGCACTCGTTTCATAGTTCAGGTATTTCTCCTTGTCAGCGTTCAACACGACAATGATTTTTTCATGTGCACATACTTTCGTCGAATAATTCATCTTCACTTTTTACAGATATGAATTGTGTGTTGATCCTTCCACTGCGTAAAAAATACTGATTTAATGCATGCAATAAACTCGGTAGTGTCGATAACCGGCCATAGAGTACCAGTGGAAAAGCCGCGTCGTGTCCATGAACAAGCACAGAGTACGATTGGTAGAGCCGTAAGCATATTTCATGTCATTTTAAGATACGTAAAAAGTTAAAAAAATACCATGTTAAAACCCCAACCAAACACTACTGAAATATTCCAACTCTTGCATTTCAACAAAAGAAATTCAAAATGAACTTTGAAAAATCAGACCTTTGGAGGGGGGAGGGGCCGGGGGGAGGGGGGTCGTTCTGTGTCTCAATGCACAAAAAAAGTATAAAAAATGGGGGGAGGGAAGGGGAGGGGAGGAAGAGGGAGGAGGAGGAGGGGGGGGGGGAGGCGGGGAGGGGGAGGGAGGAGGAGGGAGGGGAGGAGGAGGAAGGGGCGGGGGCTGTGAGGAGGGGGGAGGATAGGGAGGAAGAGGGAGGGGCCCTTTGGGGCCAAAAGGGGGGGGAGGGGCCCTTTGGGGGCCCGGTGGGTCCGTTGGGGTCTGGGGGACCCTTAAGGACCGGGGGGAGAACCTTTGGGGGTCCCGGGGTCCCGGGGTCCCTTTGGGAGCCCGGTGGACCTTTGGGGACCGGGTGAGGGCCTTTGGGGGTCCGCGGGGGTCCCTTTGGGAGCCCGGGGGACCTTTGAGGACCGGGGGAGGACCTTTGGGGGTCCGGGGGGCCCTTTGGGAGCCCGGGTGGAACCTTTGAGGACCGGGGGGGGGCGGGGGGGGGGGGGGGTCGGGGGTCCCTTTGGGAGCCGGGTATGGGGATTGGAACCCTTTGGATCGGGGTAGGGGGGATCGGGGCCCTTTTGGGGTTGGGGTATGGGACCTCACAACACTGTTCAATGGAACTTGTGTAGTATAACGACCACAGAGTTTTACCCTCAAATTCTCTTCTAAAACCATTTCTAAATCTTCTTTTAAAATGTCTCTAACTGTTTCGCCGAAATAATTCCATAACCTGTCTAAAACAGTTTCGCCCAAATAATCTCTAAACGTAATTTCAGCGTGTTCCTTTTGTTTTTGGCATCTCTGCGCTAACGCATTTCAAATTACTAGGAAACTCTTTCCCGCGCTAAAACAATTCATCGCTAAGATGTTTCTTGGAGAACTGTTTCCATGGCGTTTGGGTATTAATATCTTTTGGAGTTCGACCAAAAGAGTTGTTTCCGAGGCAAAGACATTAATGACTTGGATCTATTCCTGGAGAAATGTTGACAGTACCTGTCAGACATTATTAAACTTTGCCTGGAAACAATTTGATTAATGACTGACAGCACAGGTGTTCCAAATTCCCAATCGGTTACGCAATCAATTTCTCAGAAATCCATTTCCCATAGGGACTCTATGCCCATATTTGGTGTGCTGTTCGGAGTTATAGGGTCATTTCTACTAGAGACAGAGAGAGAGAGAGAGAGAGAAATAATTTATTAACAAAAATAACGCTTACATAATCTTTCAACAATAATCAGGGAAACTCATTGGGTTGTATATGATGGTTGTTTCCATCCTTACAATCTACTAATATATATTCACACTCCACTTATAGATCTAATCGCAAAAAAATAATAATAAAAAAAAAAACAACTAAAAAATTTGACAACTTCCAAGAAGGTAGTAGTTTCAACCCACTCTAAAAAATCTAGTTAAAATTATCAGCCCCCTTTATACCCTCCGGGAGAGAATTCCACAGCTGTGGTCCTGCAAAACGCGAAATAAAGATCCTCGTTGAATACTCCGAGCCTCAGACACTATCCCAGAAGAATATCTAGTTTCATAACAATGATAAAACGAGTTTAGACTTAAAATTTCCCAAAATCACTCCGGCGAATATCGATTCAGACATTGATAAACGAAAACAGTTACTTGATAATCTCTTAACTTATAAACGTTTAGAATTTTCATTTTAGTGAAGCAACTCAAAGTGCTATTTTCAAATCTAACATATTCTCCTAAGGCACGAACAATTTTATTTTGTAAAATTTGAACTCTTTTAAAACTTGACACAAAAGAACTAGTCCACAGCAAACAACCATAAGAAAGATACGGATTGATAAGAGAATGATTGAGGCTCATTAGTATTCTTGGTGGAAGCTCATTCCTTAGCCTTCTTATAAGACCCAATCCTCTTGCCACTTTTGCTGCTATTACTTCATAGTGTTGTTTCAAACTCCAATTGCAATCATGATAAATCCTAAATATTTAACACCATAAGCTGGATTTAAGAATACACCATTCAGACAAATTTTTTCTTTTAAAATAATGGGAGAGCCAATTCTACAAAGTCATGAAATTCGTCTTAAAAACATAAACAGATAGACAGCTAAATCTCATATGACTTGCCAGGTCATTTAGGGCCTAATTAGCCTTTTCAATAAAACAGTTTTTGCAAGATGATGTTACTGTAAACACAGTGTCATCAAAACTTAACATCAAAACTTAAAACAATACCAATCAATAGGAGTTTTCTACATTAATTCCCATAACATAGGAGAGTTTTACATATACATTTAGTTCCCATAACATATTATACAAAATATAGTCTCCCAAATTTTAGCAGCTGAATTCAACTAATCTTGTTTATCTCTTACATGTATTATGATTAGATGTTCACATCTGAACCCCCATAACTACCCATCCTTTGATAGAAATATTTCGTTCATCATACCAGCACAGAGAAGATTGACCGAAATTCCTCAACTGGATGATTTAGTTGTCTCACCAAACTTAAAAATTAAAGCTAATAAATTGAATTTAAATGTGTTTTACATCACAAAGAAGTCACTTTATCACCCCCTCAGCTCTTAATCGTTAGATTCAAGTACATATGCAGTTAATTTTTTTTTTTTTTTTTAAGATCACTTAATGAGCAAGAAGGAAAAAAAGGGAATAATTATTTTCTAGAACAAAGTAGCTTTTCTTTTATTCTGGCACAAAAATTAACTGTACAACTTACCGTTTTTAATGAAAGAATCCTCAGAAACTGTGATGGGATCGGCCATTTTCAGAATTTGTGGCAAGTCCATGAAAGATCTTGGAACAGAGTTAAGGCAAACTATGAGAAGTATAATACTATCATCGAAACTTAGATACAACCCAGATTTTAGCCAAGAGAGTCCTAAAATACAAAATATATTAGGATTGATGACTAATAGCGACTTTTAACCCCTTCAGGGCATATTTTATATTAATACAGTTGAAAGAAAAGGCTAAACTCCTTCAGCAGTCAAAGACATTACAAATTTGATTATTATTAAATTTTGATTTTTTTTTTTTTTTTAAGGGTGCAAAAATTCAAAAACTGTCTTTTTGATTTAACAAATTTAAAGTGTAGTTGAGGATTATAAGTTATAATTAAATTTCACGGTAAAGAACAACATAAAGCTGTCAGCTTATTCTGTTAGCTGTATTTTGTTAGTAAATTTTCCAATCTGAAAACTTGGAAAATTTGGTTTAATTCCTGAAAAAAAAAGCTTTATTCAAGGTTTTAATGCTTTAAACACTACAAAGTGTAGGTATATTATGTACATATGTACATATATTATGTACATATCCTCATGTTTTTCCAAGAGGGCAAATCTATGTGTTTTTACTTTTAGGACTTGAAGAATGTGAAAATAGATCTAAAATGAGATCAAAAACAGATATTATGTAATAGCATTCTATTCATCAATAAAAAATTAATCAAAAATTAAGTAATTACCTTCTAAAGGAATTTAAAATTAAAATCTGAAGTGAATCTCAAGCAACTTACAAAATATTTCTAGAAAAAAAGTCTTTTGTCTTTAACACGAAGAAAGAAAACGATCCAAAATTGGGTTTTTAATGGACAAACGAAAATACTGAAGAAACACACAACACGAATATTTCGAGAGAACAGCCACCCCTCTTCTTTAGCTCGAACAAAATAAAATAATCAATGAAAATGCTGAAGAAAAAAACAAAAAAAAAGCGTGAAAAAAAACAATGAAAAAAAATAATAAAAGATAGGCTAAATAAAATTCAATAAAAGCCAAAAAATTATAAGAATTAAACCAATATAAAATATATAATTTTTGGGTTTTATTGAATTTTAATTACCTTTTACACAGTTAATGCAAACTATGAGAAGTAAAATACTACCATTGGAACTTGGATACAACACAGATTTTAGTCAGGAGAGTCCTAAAATACAAAATATATAAGAATTGATGACTAATAATTATTAGGATAATTAAAAAATATATTAGGATGATGAAATAAGAATTAAACCAATATAAAATATATAATTTCTGGCTTTTATTCAATTTTATTTATCTTTTTTTCATTGGTTTTGTTGACTTTTGACGCTTTTTTTTTTTTTTTTTTTTTTTTTTTTTAAGATTAGGCATACCCCAGAAAATTCAGAAGGATCCACAAGAACCTTCAACTGTGGCTCAATCGCATTCGTCTTCTACTATCACGCTATGCTCATGAATAAATAAATACTTTACATTGCCACTGAAAATAGACACCAAAACGCGCCGAAATAAAATTCAGCGGCGGTGGACACAATTATGCCACCACCGAAAAATTTTCGGCGACGCGCCGTCAATTTGTCGGCGTTTATTCTATTTTTCTAAATTTTTCGGCTACTTTTAAAAAGTTTTGAAAACTAAATTGGTATCATTTTTTTTTTATCAAAATTCAGTCTACGATTCATTTTTAGCTTCATTACCATGACCGAACCTCGGACAAAATAAGTACGAGATATCAATCTTAACTTTTCACATACATTCTTTTAACCCATTAATTAAAAAAAACTTTAGATAAAATAAGTTTTTCAAAGAAAAGTAAAGGCCATTTTAACTTAAGCTCAGGAGATATGAATACCTGTTAAAATTCAAACTCAAAAAGACCAGAAATTACTATTAAAAATAAATGAAACCCAAAACGAACAGAAATTAAACAAACAATCATAGCAAAAAACATACAACAAGTAATAATATAAATGAATAAATAGATTTTAAAGCGAGTAATGCTTAGATTGAACATGAAAATCAAGCTTTAAAACGAAAAAAAAAATAGTTTGCTATTAAAGTATAAATGAAACTTAAAACGAACAGAAATTAAATAAACAATCAATGCGAACAAACATACAATATATATTAATGTAAATGAATAAATAAATCTTAAAACGAGTGAAACTTAAATTTAATATGCAAATCAAGTTTGAATCGAATAAAAATAACTACGAACAAGAGTTTGGGTATCGCCTCACTGCAGAAGGCTAAAACCTACTGCGTCGTTCGCGCCTTATTGGAAACTATATGAGTCTTGAACAGTCTTGGAAAGTATAAACAAAATCAAATTGAATATTAGATATATAACGATATTACTTGTTGAAAGATCCATTAGTTCAAGATTTTTTTTTTTAACTGTTATTTTTATTTTCATTTTCAATGCTATAAGAACTGGAAAAGAATACATTTGTAATACAAGAGTAATTCGTTTTCAGTGAAGCGCCAATGACGCAGAAGGCTTTAGGTTTTTGCAGTTAAATAAGGGGGCAGTATCCAAAATTTGTTTGTAGTGAAACTATATTTGTCTTAATCAATCTTGGAAAGAACTAATAAATTAAACTGAATATTTGATGGATAATGATATTAATTGCTGAAAGCTCATCAGTTCAAAATTTTACTGTAATTTTAATATCTATTTTCAATATTAAGTACAAAAGAAAACATTTGTAATATAATTCGTTTTCAGTAAAGCGCCAATGAAGCAGTAGTAGTTTTAGGCTTCTGCAGTGAGGCGATACCCAAACTCTTGTTTGTAGTTATTTGTATTCGATTCAAACTTGATTTGCATATTCAATTGAAGTTTCACTCATTTTAAGATTTATTTATTCATTTACACTAATATATATTGTATGTTTGTTCGCATTGATTGTTTATTTAATTTCTGTTCGTTTTAAGTTTCATTTATACTTTAATAGCAAACTATTTTTTTTCGTTTTAAGCTTGATTTTCATATTCAATCTAAGCATTACTCGCTTTAAAATCTATTTATTCATTTATATTATTACTTGTTGTATGTTTTTTGCTAAGATTGTTTATTTAATTTCTGTTCGTTTTTGGGTTTCATTTATTCTTTAATAGTAATTTGTGGTCGTTTTGAGTTTGAATTTTAACAGGTATTCATATCTCCTGAACTTGAGTTTAAAATGGCCTTTACTTTTCTTTCAAAAACTTATTTTTCGGAAAGTTTTTTTTAAATTAATTTTTGTTCGTTTTTGATTGCAAAAAGTTTCAAGTTTTATTGCACGGGGGGGGGGGGGGGGTTTGCTTACTGTCCGATTATTCTTAACTTGAAAAAAAAACGGATCTAGAACTTTCAATTTAAATAGAATGAGGCTTTTTCAAAGTCTATACGATTACCTCTTTGATAAAAACCTTATATATGAACAATAGACAGCTTGCATAACTTGTGGACAGCGATTGGCAATTGGAAACCTTAGCGGAGACAGTGGTGGGGGAAGTCTCCCCCTCACATGCATAATGGAACAGCCACAGAGAAAGTAAAACAAATGAAATGAATCTGTCTTTTGAAAATGTCTTTTTTCAAAAGACACGAACAAAATCGTCTAAAGGAACCTGAAGTGCTATCTCTGACATTTCCGTTGATTCTTTATTCCCGTTACTTTCAAATGTAAAATTTAGAATATTATCGAATGGGTTTAGTCGTCCCCTCCCTAAATAATTCACATTTCGAAAACCCACCCCTGGGAATTCCCCCCCCCCCCCCCTCAAAGAACATTTTCTTTTCCTGCTGATAATTCCTCCGCGTTAAATTCTACCCACAAGAAATTTCCCAGTCGTGGAATATGCTCCCCAAACATATTCCCCTCAGATAATTTCGGATATTCATAAAAATGGAAGCTGAAATTTCTACTCAACTTTTAGGTCAGAAGCAATGCTATAGCGTTACCTAAGTAAAGAGCCATAAGGGTTCAATGAATTAATACTTATTTATTTTTCCAGGGGCACTTTATGTGGAAGAGGTGGTCGCAGAAACTTTGGAACAGGGTTCATTGAATTACAAATTAAAAATTTTAGTGCCCTTACACCAGGGCAGATCCAGGATTTTTTAGGGGGAGAGGGCGCAAAATAAGTTTTGATCCGATAAACTTGCGTTAGGAGCAAGTTTAATTAACGCAATCTTGCGTTAATTAAGTAAATTACATTACTTTAGACTACGTTAAGGGGGGGGCGCCCCCTCGCCCCTGGATCCGCCACTGCCTTACACTCTCTGTTTCTTTCCTTGTTAGGGAGGAGAGCAGATGCCTAATAGGTGTGTGTTAATACCAAAACATTCTAACTCTCATTCGGCCTTCAGATATAAACAGCATTAGTTCAAAGGGAGGGGTGGGGAAAAAGGGCGTGGGGCGGTATTTGCCCTCCGATTGATTTTGACTCGTAAGAGCTGGACTAGAACTTCCAATTTCCAATCAAATGAGCCCTCTCTGAAGTTTACACGAGAATCCCTTCCTGTCCCCGGGTCCTGGGGGGTTTTGTCGACGCCAGAGTTTTGTTACTTAACCTTTCAACTATTTTTAACAAAATTTTTATCTGATGCATTTAGGGAGTGGAGGAGGGGGAGCTAGTTGCCCTCCAATCTGTTTTGACTCTTAAAAAGTGAACAAGAACTTTCAATTTCCAATCAAATGAGCCCTCTCTAAAGTTTATAAAAGTATCCCTTCCATAAAAAATGATATGAAGGATTCGGAGAATCCTTAAATTACAACCTTGCCCTGAGGGCTGTGGAGGAGTCCATCCTCAAAGACCTAATTTCAAGACCTTAAAACTACGTTTAATAAAATGGCTGTCTCAAAATTTTGATTGGATGTGTTTGGGGAAAAGGTGGGGGTGAGAGGAGGTTAGTTGCCCTCAAATACCTTTCGACTGTTAAAAAGGGCACTAGCCTTTGAATTTCAAACGAATAAGCCTTTTTTGAAGTTTCTACGACACCGCCTTCTATAAAAACCATATATACCCCCAGGGTTTAACTTAAAACCCTTGCTTTCTGGGGGTTGTGGGGGAGTGTCCTCATCAAAAACATATTTTCTATCTGAAAATCGACTACGTTGAACAAAATGGCTATCTCAAAATTTTGACTGGATGTTGTTTGGGGGAATTATGGGCCTTGGGGGGGATAGTTGCCCTCCAATCACTTTCGAATATTAAAAAGGCACTAGCCCTTTGAATTTCCAATCGAAATGCGCCTTTTTTGAAGTTTCTACGACAATGCCTTCTACAAAAACTTATATGACCCCAGGCCATAACTTAAAACCTTTGCCCTAAGGGTTGTGGGGGAGTTCCCTCCTCAAAAACATATTTTCTATCTGGAAATCAACTACGCTGAACAAAACGGCTATCTCAAAATTTTGAAATGTGTTTGGGGGAATGATGGGCGTGGGGAGCTAGTTGCCCTCCAATCACTTTCGACTATTAAAAAGGCACTAGCCCTTGAATTTCCAATAGAATAAGCCTTTTTTGAAGTTTCTACGACAACACCTTCTACAAAAAAACCTTATATGCCCCCAGGGCATAACTTAAAACCCTTGCCATGAGGGTTGTGGGGATTGGCCCTCCTCCTCAAAAACATTTCTATATGGAAATCAACTACACTGAACAAAATGGCTATCTAAAAATTTTGATTGGATGTGTTTGGGGGAATGATAGGCGTAGGGGGGGGGGGGGCTAGTTGCCCTCCAATCACTTTTGATATTAAAAAGGGCACTATTCCTTTGAATTTCCAATTGAATGAGCCTTTTTTGAAGTTTCTACAACAAAGCCCTTCTATAAAAACCTTTATATGCCCCCAGGGCATAACTTAAAAAAACCCTTGCCCTGAGGGTTGTGGGGAGTCCTCCTCAAAAATATATTTTTTATCTGGAAATCAACTACGCTGAACAAAATGGCTATCTCAAAATTTTGATTGATTGTGTTTGGGGGAATGATGGACGTAGGGGGGGGGGGGCTAGTTGCCCTCCAATCACTCTTGACTATTAAAAAGGGCACTAGCCCTATGAATTTCTAATCAAATGAGCCTTTTTTTGAAGTTTCTACGATAACACCTTCTGTAAAAACCTTATATGCCCTCAGGGCATAACTTAAAACCCTTGTCATGAGGGTTATGTGTGAGTGAACTCAAAAACATATATTTTCTATCTTGAAATCAACTACGCTGAACAAAATGGCTATCTCAAAATTTTGATTGGATGTGTTTGGGGGAATGATGGTGTGTGGGGGGGGGCTAGTTGCCCTCCAATTATTTTCGACTATTAAAAAGGGCACTAGAACTCTCGATTTCCAATCGAATGAGCCCCCTTTGAAGGTTCTACGACGACCCGTTCCATTTGAAGTGCCCTGGGGAAATAATAATAATAATAAAAACATTAGAGCCGTACGACCTTTACTATAGGCAACGCTACAGCATTGCCTCTGATATGATTGATAGCGATACCTTAAACAGCCTAATATTTGAATTAATCCGACAAAATAGGTTATTTAAAATTTAGTTTAAATAAAGCTCTAAAGCTGAAATTAAACAAATGTACTTGCACCTTAAATAAAAGGCTAATTTATGAAACCTCGATGGAATCTGAAGTTTATGTCTTACTTCATGTCTGAATTTCCTGGTCTTCTAAACTGCATTCCACTTCTTTGACTACCCTACGCCTTAACCCATCACTCTCTATGCTACAAAAGCTATTATTTCTCATTGCCTAGAGATTGAATCCTCTCACTTAAGAGCAATATAGGCTAATAAAGGTTTTAAAATTAAACGTTTAAATGGACTCCTTTGAGAATGAAAGAGATTATTTATTCTCCTTCCCATCTCGGCAATTAAGGTACCACGGTTGTGGACGTACCTGGACATGGTGGGGAAGCAAATCAAATGATCAAAGTTTTACTTTAGCGACTAGGATTTAATATTTGATTTTTTTTTGTTTTTTGTTACATAGTCAATTTTCAGAAAACTTAGCATGTGGTTCTTTAAGAATAGTTCGTTCCGAGGTGTTAGAAGAAAAGGAGGCAGCATTTTGTAAAGAAGAGGTTTTATATAAAAAAAGGCAACATCTTGTAAAGAAAAGCATTATATATTATTAAATTTTTAATTCTAGCTTTAAATTTCAGAGTTTAATTCAAATGAAGTTTGAAATTCCCCTTTCTGTCAATTCTCAGGCAGTTTAAGGAGCCAGAATAAAAAAAAAAAAATCAAAACACTTAGCTAGAAATAAACTATCACTTTCCTTTAAAGCTTTGACAAACATGTACTTATTATGTATAAAAATAAGATTTTTTACACGGTGTGGGACCAACAAAGAACTTAGCAGCAAGTCCTGCATTCTTGAAACCCTTTCTGCTATGGCACTTGTCACAGCCAACAATAGAACTTTTCTTGCTAAAGCTGCAATCCATGGCAGCTGAGGAAATTATCGTTTCCAGAAGGCAGTGGTTGTATTGATTGCATCAACTAGGGCAGGACTGGATGTGTTTTGGGGAAATGGTGGAGTTAGTTGCCCTCCAATCACTTTTGACTATTAAAAAGGGAACTAGCCCTATCAATTTCCAATCAAATGAGCCCTTTTTGAAATTTCTACAACAACGCTTTCTATAAGTCTTATATGCCCCCAGGGCATAACTTACGGCCCTTGCCCTGAGGGCTGTTGAACAAATGGCTATCTCTAAATTTTGATCGGACGTGTTTGGAGAAATGGTGGGTGTGAGAGGGATGTTAGTTGCCCTCCAATCACTTTTAACTATTAAAAAGGACACTAGCCCTTTTAATTTCCAATCAAATGAGCCCTTTATGAAGTTTCTATAACAACTCCTTTGATATGAAGCAACAAATGGCATTATCAAAATTTTGACTGGATATTTTTGGTGAAATAGTGGGCGTGAGATGGGGGTTAGTTGCCCTACAATCACTTTTGAGTATAAAAAGCAGCTCTAGCCCTTTCAATTTCCAATCATGTGGAGAATTTTGTACCAAAGCTAGAGTTGGGCAAATCAGCTTTCTTTTAGCTTCTGAGGTCTTTGTGTCATCGTCTTTCATGAAGTCTGGGATATTATGTCTAGAGGGATTAGCTGCTGAGACATGGTGCCAGAACCCCTTTGGATTCTGCTTTGTGTCAGCTGCAATTGCCTCTTTGTGGTTTTTTACAATCTTCCAAGTCAAATTTCTTAGCCTGTCTCTGAATTTCTTGAACATGTCATAGTGGTTATCACATCTGCACTTTATGTATTTGGTCCCTGCTCTTTTCTTCATCCTTCTAGCCCTTATGACTTCTTTGGGCAGGAAGGGGGAGTGTTTTTGGGCAGGGGTGACCAGTATACCTGGGCATGCTTGTTCTCTGCAGCTAAGACTACTGTTTTAAATGCCTCCCAGCTTTTTGCTATATTACCATCATCAACCACATTCTCTTATTTTATCTTTGACAGGTTCTGCTGTATCAATTCATAATCTGTAAAGTATATTTACTGTGTGTATCATATTTACTATAATACTGCCAGCATGGGAAAATGGAGGGGGAGCTCCTCCCCCCCCCACCCCAGAACTTCAAATTTACACTAGATATGGCTGAAAAAGCAGAAGGTTAAAAAAGCAGTTGAAAAAAGGTATATGGCTAAAAAAGCAGTTTATAAAAGTAGATGGTTGGAAAAGTTGGAAATAAACAGCAAAAATGACAGAATAAAAGTCAAACAAGAAGCAATTATCCATAATGTCGGTACTCCTGCATTATGCAGGCACTGGTAAAGAAGTCAAGTTTGGTTAATGCTAATGAAATATATAATAGCTTATAAACAAACTTGGGCTATATATTTGCACATTAAAGGGGGGAGGGGTAAAGCATACCATATATCAAATATGTAACTCAACCTAGGTACCTTCCCCCTTTAAACACCCAAAAAATATTATTTAAATAGTATAACTCATTGAGAAACCATGGCTTTGCAGTCATTTATGTATAATAGTCTCTTGAAAATAGCCTGTTTGACAGGTTTTTTGTGACTGGTTTCCTTGTACAATAAATAGCCTGCAAAATGCAGGAGTACTATAATGTCTTAGAAAGATTTAGCTCTAATCTAAGAAGATTAATGCTGAAGCTTATTCATGATTTTTGGTGATTACTTTATTAATAAAGATTTCATAGGTATGATAGAACTTGCTGGCAATGTAAGCTTTTGTGAACTAACAATATAACTTCAGCTTCCTCCCCCCTGTCCTTCATCACAGAATTGGCTGCCCCCCCCCCCCTCTAGACAAGAAACTGTATGCCCATGACTGCTAGTGGAGTATAGTATTCAAAGTCTGAAGTATACTGTATATAGCTTACTGCTGTTACTTCATGGATGGAGTTGAATACTCCAATGCTACTGGTATTATAAAAATAATGCATATCCAACTGCATGCTTGATAGTCATTGATCACTATACTACAAATATAATAAGCATCATTTGATTTTCTGGGAGAACAATATTGATTGGCAGCCTGGCAATCACATTATGTGGTTTTGATATTAGTTTTGCCCTAATCTAATCCCCAAAATAAACAGAAAATTGCTGCTTACATTGTAGTGTGGCTGTTTTAAGCTACTAATCTTCTGCATTCCAGCTTTCCTATAACCTGCCTTAACTGTATGTAAACCTTGATAGCTACCAGCCCTTTTAAGATTCTTTCAACAGACAAATTAACAGTTTGAGAGAATTTGGTTATTTCTGCAAGATTTGGACAAATATTCACATTCAGTTGAAGAGAAGTAGAACAAGTAAAAACTTAACCACAAGGACAAAGGACAACAATGATGTAAAAGCAAATTTTCACACAGCAAAACTAAAACTCAATGAGCTGTTAGTTTGAACAAGTTTTAAAAAGCAGTAGTGTGAGAAGAGATATTTTAGGAGAGATACATCACCTGGTAAAAAAAAAGAATATCAAAAACGTAAACAGTTCTTTTTTTGTTTTTTTTTGTTGCCTTTATTTTAGAGTTTTTGGTTCCTGTTGGGTTGAGTTACTTAATGTCCATTACTACAAACTGTTTGATCAATCTTCAATCATTTTTCAATTTAACTCCTTTATATTTTCCAATCTTTGAAAATTAAACAGAATAGCAAAAGAAAACACTATTTAAACTCACAGTCCAGCTATCTGCATACATACTCAGGATTACACTGAAAGTAAAAATGTCCAAACTAAATTTTTACAACAAGTCATAAGAGAATATTTGATGAAATGGTATCGTCTTATTATAAATGTTATGCTTTACTAGCATAGTAAGAAAAGTTGGTAATTCAATGATCTATGTCTGGTTTTTGATGTTTAGTAAATAACTGAGATCAAAACTTTGGAATGTAGTGAAAAATTATGCCAAGCTAAGTGAAAGTGATAGTTAATAGGGGTGGATTGTCACTAGTGATGAATCACTAGAGGTGGCAGCCCTGAACAAAGGGGGATTTTTGGGGAACCAATTTTTTTCAAGAAGACAGATTTTAGGGAAATCCCCAAAATTTGGGGATAGCAGAAGCACTGGTATTTTAAGACAAAATAAGCCAACAAAGCTACTAGGCCATAAACTACCCTGTAGCACTGCTACTATGCTACCCCACTTTTTGCACAGCAGAGCAAACTTGTGTTTTGACACTTTTCTTTGTACAAAAAAATATTTTTAAATGTAAAATGGTATTTTCAGACAAAATCTGCCAACAAATTTTGAAAACTGCCAAGTAGCATTGCTAGTTTGCTACCCCACTTTTTGCATGGCAGGGCTGAAGGAACATTTTTAGTTGGCCTGGTATTCCACTACATCAGACAAGAATTTTCAACATTTGAAACATACTTTTATCAATATAATATTAGCTGCCATTTTAAGTTAATTTAACCAAGAAAAAGCTAATGTGGCTACATTTTAGAGAAGTTCAGATGTATCTTGACACAATGGTGTGATCTCAACTTTTTTTTGCAAAAAAATAACCAAGTAAAGACAGTTTGAACATTACATAGCTAAGAAATTGTCTGGAGCTAATTTTGTGCAAAAACAGGAAACTGACTGAATTGAATATTCTTTTCTTATCTAAGTGTATTGGATATGGTGTCCATGTTTTGCATTATCAAAATACAACAACAGCCTCAAGAGATGGTGTTCCAAGTCATGACTAAGCAGAGTTATCCTGCTTTAAATGAAAATCTTGACAGTGGTTCCAAAATCATCAAAATCATCAGTTCCTTCACCCTATAATTTTCTACATAAAAACAGATGTTACTTCAACTTTAGACCTAAGATGGATCTAGGAGACAAAAAATGCAGAGGTGGTTTTAGGAGAGGGACAGAAGGGGCACATGCTTGGGGTGCAAAATTTTAGATGATGCAAAATTTCAAATAAATAACCAAAATTTTGTAATTTTTAAAACTTATTCTTTTTTAAACAAGTAGAGAGAGCAGTTGATAAATAAAAAAGTTTTTTTAATTAATTAATAAAATAAAAGTAAATTGAAAAATATATAATAATTAAAATAGTTGATAAAAATCAAATAGTTAAATAATAAATTTTGAAATACTTAAAAATAAATTATTAATTAATTAATAAAATGAAAATGGTTTCGCTAATGAATGAAAATTTTGTTTGAACTTGGCCTGAAAATTTTGTGGGAGACAGGGGAGAAGGGGAGTGGGGGCTAATCAAGATTCTGCCCTGGGCGCAAGAGAGGTCAGAACCAGCACTTAAGAGATTTTGTTATATTGTTATGCTTTGTGCTTTAACTCTTTTAGTTATAGTTATAAAAAGTGAAGCCACTGAGTCCATAAAACACAAAAACCAATCCTCTGGGTTCATATATCAATACTCAATCCTCTGGATTCAGACTTTTTTTTTCAGACAAGGCTAAAAGTGTGTAAAACTAGTATGAAAACTAACAGTGCAGACTCTACAACAAATGATTTGAAATGCCCTTTAATTTTTTAATTATTTCAGGAATATGTTGAATATCTACAAATGATTGCTAACCTCTACAAATGATTTGAAATGCCCTTTAAAAGGAATAGCTAATTTTTAATTATTTCTTAGAATATGTTGTTGTGTTTGCTATGTTGTTTTATACAATTCAATATATCTATTTTTTCAATTCAATTTGTTTAATTACCAAATGGTAAACACACAACATTAATCTAAGTCCAAAGAAACACATGAAAGCAATTGATAATGGGTGACCTCATGTGTAACAAATGCTTAACAAACAAACAAAAAACAAACACAAAAGGAAATAAAACAACTAAATTATGACCAATCTCTAACTATGAAAATAAAAATGCAAAAAAAAAAATATTGTAATAATAATAATAATCAAAGCAAATAAAAAAGAGAAAAAAAGGAAAAACCAAAAAAAAAAAACATCTATGAACCAGGTACTAACCCTTCTCTCTTTTCTGGAAATGTACAAACAACATTTAGGCATATTAAAATTTATCTAATTAATAAATTAAAGGTAAACAACTTTTTTTTTTAATTTCATCTTCAATTTACTCCAAAGTCAATTTACCCTAACCTACACTATATAGGATCTTTAGGAGGAGACAGGATTTGATAGTGAATTGTTTAGTTTATTTGGAAAGAACATACATGGAATAAAGTAGGTAGTAGGCCTATGTTTACCTTGTCCTAAAATCATTTTGGTATAAATTTAGAATTCTGTCACCTGATAAAGAGAATGTTAAGAAAACAATTCTTACTTTAAAATATGTATAATGATCCTAGTTCTTATATTATCCAAGGGGAGAACCTTTATCATCAAGTCTTTCCACTAAAAATCCTTCTTTTTCCAGCTTAAAAGAAAATGTTTCCAAAACCCATGCTGCTGAGATTCAATGCTTAAGTCTTTTTAAATTGCCGCCTAATAAATTCTTTTACAGATAGCTTTCATGCTGATCTTTTTAATACTTTTTTTTAAACAGCAGTGGCAAAGGGCAAATATCAAAATATGAATGCTAAAGACCAGAATAAACACTATCTATAAAAGAACTTATTAGGTGGCAATTTATAGTGGAAATTTAAAAGGACTTAAGCATTGAATCTCAACATGGTGATTTTAGGAAACTTTTTCTCTTAAGCTGGAAAAAGAAGGATTTTTAGAGGAAAGACTTGATGATAAAGGTTCTCCTCTTGGATAATATAAGAACTAGGATCATTATACATATTTTAAAGTAAGAATTGTTTTCTTAACATTCTCCTTATCAGGTGACAGAATTCTAAATTTTTACCTTAATTTCCTACAAAAATGATTATTATATTTGTAATCAGCATAAAAAAAAGGCATTGAATGGTATATTCACTTTAGTTGTTACTCAATAATATAATTGGGTAAAAATTTACCCTAATCTAACTAACTAACCTAAATTATCAGTATTTGTCTATTAAGGTGGCATTGATGGTGTCTAACTACAAATTGGTCAATATATACCAAATCATATTATTGAGTTTCAAATAAAGTGAATACCCCATTTCATGCCTTTTTTTATGCTGATTACGAATATAATAAGCATTTCTATCAGAAATGAATTTCAGCCCCCCCCCCCCCCCCCTATATAGGCTATACCTAACCTAACCCTGAATTGGCATATATAGGGGGGGGCTGAAATTCATTTCCAATAGAAATGCTTATTATATTTGTAATCAGCATAAAAAAAAAGCATCAAATGGTGTATTCACTTTAGTCCTAACTCAATAATATGATTTGGTATATATTGACCTACAAATTTAGATTATTTGAATACAGAAAATGCAGTTGAATTATGTTTATTTTTCAGAATTTTCTTAAAAAATTATAAAATAGTAAAAGAAGTGAAGATAAAGGTTCTCCCTAGCAAAATATGTTTATTAGGATTATTATGCATATCATGAAGTAAGATCTGTTTTTCTTAACATATTTCCTAATGTACTGGACTGCTCCTAGACTTACACCCCCATAAATTGCATCAGCAGTAATGAAATCCATGAAATGAATAATACAGAGGAAATATAAATTATTAGGGCTAGGCTATATAGCCCACAGGTATTTCCATATAGGAGGCTTCACAGTAAAATAGAGTTAGGCCTAAAACAACTTCAAACTGTGTCAACTAGCCTAAAATCTTCCTACATAGGCTATTATGAAGTAAGAGTTGTTTTCTTACAATGTTTCCTTCTAGAAAGCCCCAATTCTATGCTAATACCTGTAAAAATATGAAGATCAAATTATGCCTATACAACAATAACAACCGCAATGATTGGACACCAGCTAAAAAATGATAAAAATGCTTGAATAAGCCAGTCTTGTCTTTTCTTCTGCACAAATGTTTCTGTAAAGCATGCCCTCTACGCTCCTTAGGAATGTTTCTCAGGCTCCGTTTTCTACGATGCCCAATTTCAACTTATGAAGTTGCCAAGAAGTCACATCTTTCATAACCTTGGTTAAAGATTGTCTTGCCCATATTGTGCAGCCTAGTGTACCAGGAAGATATGAAATAGGATCAATGAAAGGAAAATTCAAGGAAAATTGGATAAGCATTGTCAATTATTATAACAATTCTACAGGAAACTTTGATGTGAAACAACTTAATGAGGTTCTGAATAGCTTTGAAGACTCAAAAATATTGGCTGGAGATTTCAACCTCCACAATCCCATTGGGATACAGTATCACCTCAGGATAACAAGTCAAATGAACTGACCAACAATATCATTGATTCAGCATTCTTGACATGCTTACTCACCTCCCCCCCCCCCCCCGGATCTTGGTACAAGACTTAATAAAACAACTGGAAAAACATCTACAATTGACTCAAACTTGGCTTCCCCAAACCTATCAACTGACTTCAGCATTAGAATCCCAGACACTTTCTCATCAGATCAATATCCAGTGTTAACTACCTTTCACATGCTTGAGGAGCATAGTAACACATTCCAAGTACAAGAATTGAAACTATGGAACTTTAAGGAAGAGATGTAGCCAGCCTGGAGATATGAAGTTGACCAGCAGCTTAACAAAATCCAAGATAGAGCTGCCATGACTACAGATGAACTGAGAGACACAATCACCAACACCCTAATCAGTGCAGGCCAGAAGGTATTTGGTTTTAAGAAATTTAAGGAAAAAAAGCTCAACTTAATCCCTGGATAGAATTCAACATGCCAAAAAGCCCAACCGAGAAGAAACAAGCTAAGAACAAGGTCAAACGGAACCCTGGCACCGAAAACCGTATTGAACTGGATAAAAAGTTAGCAAAACTCCGCCAGACAATAATCAAAGAAACAACTGCAAGCTGGACCTCTCTAATTGAGACACATTTCCAAAAGTCAACTTCCATTAGAGATCTGTAGCGAAATTTCCTAGCATTTGCGGGGAAAAAGAAAACAAGGAAGAAACCCCCAGTCCTCCTGAGAAATGGTATCCCAGTTACCTCAACCCAAAAAAATTCAATGTTCTTCTGGACCAGTTCACTGAACAAGCACCAGAAAGTGCGAGACATCACCAAAAGACACACTCTACCAAATACAACATACCTTTTGAGCCTTTTACTGCATCAGAAGTTATTCAGCAAACTATGAGACTGAAATCAAGTGCAATGGGACCCGACTTGATACAAAATCAAATGTTAAGAAACATTAGCCCCAAAACAATAGAGACTATTACAGCTTTGTTCAACAAGTCTGCAGCAACATCAATAGTCCCAAAAAAGTGGAAGAAGGCCACTGTAATTTCTATATTGAAGACAGGAAAGGATCCAAAACTTCCAGCCTCCTACAGACCTATAGCCCGCACATCATGCCTTTTCAAACTTATGGAACACCTTGTTAAGTTAAGAATCCTCCCAGAACTAGCAAATTCACTTCAACATGAACAATTTGGTTTTCTCCCTAATAGAGGAACCACAGATGCACTTCTAAGGTTAGAACACCAGATAAAATCTGGTTTTCAAGCAGGGTAAGGAGACACTAGCAGCCTTCTTGGATATGAGGGCTGCTTTTGATAGGGTTAGTGTGGATAACCTGATGGGAAAGTTACAGTCTTTCCAAATCTGCCTAAAACTGAGGATGTGGATGGAAGAGTACTTGAGAGACCGGGAACTGGAGATTTTTTTCCTCCATATGGGGGAGAGTAAATCTCCATCAAGAACTAAGCCAGATGTGGGAGTACCTCAAGGGGGGGGGGGGGGGTAAGGACGATACTAAGCCCAATCCTCTTCCTTATTTACTGCAGTGATATTAGTTTTTGAACATATTCTGGGATGCAATCTGTATTGGTATGCTGATGATATTGCACTTGTTGCAACACCAAGAGATAAGCATGCCCTGCAAGCTGCTGTCCTGAAGGGTCTTGATTATATTGGTTTATGGGCAACTGTCAACAACATGGAATTCTCTCCTGCTAAGTCAGCAGTGCTCCTCTTCACACGGACAAAGATTCATTCAACGCCAAGGCTCTCAATTAATGGCACCACTGTCCCAGCAGTTGAAAGTTCTGCTACCTTGGGGTGATTTTGAACACTTCATTCTCATGGACTCACCATGTGAATTATTTAATTGGAAACCTCAAGAGCAGAGCCAACTTTATCAATGCTATTGCTTATCTAAGAGAGGAGCCCCTTTCTCTGTTACCACCCAGCTTGTGAGAGCAGTTGTAACAAGCAAGCTGGATTATGGCTGCCTCCTATACCAAGAAGCACCTGCCCAACTCCTGAAAAAACTGGATACATCCCTGCATTGTATACTGAGGAAAATTCTCGGATGCCTAAAATCAACCCCCCTACCTGCAATATACTGTGAACTAGGACTGACAACATTAGAAACTAGAATGAAGAAATTAGAAGCACAATATTTTACACGGAAGATGTTGATCCCAAATGACATTATCTACAAAGAACTTATTGAAACATTTGATCAGAACCAAAGATTCCAACCAAAATCAATTCCACAATACTGTCGAATGGTGAAACACATCTCTGAAACAGCTGCTCCTATCCCAACTCCTGAGGTTATTGATGAGATAGGTTCAGCTTCTAGTACAGGTATAAAGTCAAATATAACATTGCCCCCATTCTCAAGGGGTAGCCAGAGGAACCACCAGAGATGGCAAGAGCTAGGTGGCATGAATGGGTAGACCAATGGACAGACACAGACTGGACAAAGAATGGTGTTCGTAGTGCTAGCTACCGCTGGCACCAATGTTCGTTGTGTTTAGTTATCAGTGTTAAACCGGTAGGCCACAACGCCACTGGCGTGGTAATAAACGGGTGTCACCACTTATTGGAGGGGAAAGCCCCGGCCCCGAATTATAATGCTATGCCCGTGTCTACCACACCGGTTCTGCAAATATCGGGTTTGGTACTACCCTATTTACTTGTATACCCGGTCCCAGGGTATGATAACGCGATCGAGTGGTCAAATGGCCACTTTCTAAAGCCAAATGTTTCCCGCCTTGGGTTACGGCTAGAAAATCTCTTAACTCACTCCTTAGAGGCAACAAACCTCCCTGTCAATATAATAATGACAGTACCTCGTAGCTCTATTCCTACCCTGCCTGGGTTACGGAAAATAGTAAACAATTTGTAGAAAATACCTTACTTGTATTCTTCCAAAAGGGTCACATATAACAACAGAAATATCCTTCCCCAAGCGGGGTCAAAACGCAGACTAGCACAAAATAATAATTTACACACCACTGTTCATATGGGTGGACCTACGCTTGGCCCAGCCAATCAGCTACATCCTCATTCAAACCCAATTCAACTTCTTAGATTTATTTTTCAATGACTCCCAAACCCGGAAGTACAAAAATAAACTTGGTTCAAAGCTTACCTATTGCAAAACCACTATCGCTTAGTAGCGGAATTTAACCTGTCTTTTGAAATTATACTATAAGCAAATGTAATTAAGAAAAACGAAAACAGGTCATTCATCTGAAATGAAAAGAAACAGGGGTGGAACCCCAATAAATGGGTATTCACTGATGGATCATACTTTGCGACTGTGGGTGGGGCTGCGGTTGTTGTTCTTGGGCTCAGTCATGCACTGTCTTTTAAAGTAACAGAGAAGTTGTCAATATTTTCCCTTGAGTTGTATGCACTATAGAAAGCGTTTGAATTTACTGCAAGTGTTTTGCCAGTAGGTAAATATGTGATATGTAGTGACTCACTTTCAGTGCTGAATTCTTTGATGTATGGCCATAGGCCAGCAAGAAAATCAGTGCTGCTTTTAGAAAAGATACTGCTAAAACTGGTGACAGCCAAGTATGAGATTGTAGCAACATGGGTACCAGCAAATGTTGGAATTAGGGGAAATGAGCAGGCAGATAAGCTGGAAAAATGGGGTGCTAGGTATGGGGAGAATTTAGTATATCAGTATTCAGTGAATGATTTTTTATCTTATTATATTAAGGTGCTAAAGGAGAAGGAGAAAAGAGGTTTTGGTCAAAGGTCTCAGAACCAGATCCTTGATTTGTATGATTATGGTATCCCACCTCCTGATCTATGTAACCCAGTCAGACACCTGGTTATCAGTATATTCAGGCTCAGAACAGGCCATGCTCGAATTAGGAGTGTATTATTTAAATGGAAGTCAGTAGACTCTCCATTATGTGAGGTCTGCAATGTAGAAGAGGATGTTAGGCATATTTTAATGTATTTGTAAAAAGTATGAGACACAGAAACTGCCACTGAAAAAAGCGTGCCTAAAGTATTTTGGTGCATTCACGCTCAGAAGTATCCTGGGCCATGCACATGCACCACAATGGGCTAGGAAAAAATCTGTGGAAGTATTAGGCCATTTTATTGTAGATACTAAGCTACACTTAGTGCTGTAATTTGTATTAATAATTGTATATATTAATATTATTGCACATTATTTTAATATTGTACATGTAAATTAGTGATATGTAAGCTACATGTACGAGTATGTGGATATATTGCAAGCCAAGCTCACCAGTTTAAATTGCCTTATCAGCCAGTTGTATTTGAATTGTAAATATGGAGGCTCAAATGTGACACCATTGGACAGAGTTGAATACAGCTTGACATTGATTTATTATTTTTTGCCTTGAGATCCTTCAAAACCCCTCCCTAACCACAGTGACAAAAGCCAGATGGCTTTTTAAACTATTTGACCCTCGGTCATGACAGAACAAAAGCTGGACAGCTGAATTTTGAGGCGGAATACCTTTCATCCCTAAAGGCTCTGATGAAATCATGGAGACGTGCACAATGGGCAGCTTGCCCAGTAGTGCTTCAAACAAACAACAACAGTCACATCTTTTGACCACAGTGAATTTCTGTTTACCTTCCTGTTTGCCTTTCTGCTTGGTAATGAGCTACACGATCTTAGTACTTTAATTAACTAAAAAAAAAAAAAAAACAAGTTTTTTTTTAACTGAAAATAAGGAGCGACATTAAAACTTAAAACAAACAGAAATTATTCCGTATATGAAAGGGGCTGTTCCCTCTTTAACGCCTCGCTCTTTACGCTAAAGTTTGACTCTGTCTCAAAACTTTATTTTTTTAAAACAATAAAAAACCTTTAGCGTAAAGAGCGAGGCGTTGAGGAGGGGACAGCCCCTTTCATATACGGAATAATTTTCTGTTTGTTTTAAGTTTTAATGTCGCTTTTTAAAGTTTATTTGTGAACGTTTTTGAATTAATGCAGCTTTGATTTTGACTCACCGTACATGAATAATTAAAACGAAATTTGTATATTAATTTTCCTTTTTTTGGCAAATTGGCTTTCTCGAAATTTTGTTCTGACATAACTTCCGAATTAACTTACGTAACAAATTCTCTATATTCGTATGTTTTTATATTACGTATATTAGGGAGTTCGCTCCCTGATACCTCACTCTTTACGCTAAAGTTCGAATTTTGTTCGAATCACAAACCTCTGAATCACAAAGGCCGGTTAATTAGAATAGATAGCTCTTTTGAAAGTACTTAAAAACCTTAGCGTAAAAACGCCGTATCGCTTGTTCTTTTTATTGTTTTTTTTTTATTACGTATATGTTATTACGTATATGAGGGGGTTCTCCCTTTAGTCAATACCACGCTCTTTGCGCTAAAGTTAAAATTTTGTTTAAATCACAAAACCCTGAATCACAAAGGCCGTTTAATTAGAATAGATAGATCTTTTGAAAGCACTAAAAAAAAACTGTAGCGTAAAGAGCGAGGTATTGACTTGGGGGTGAACCCCCTCATATGCATAATAATTTCTGTTCGTTTTAAATTCTAATGTTGCTTCTTACTTTCAGTTGAAAAAAAAAACTTGTTTTTTTTATATTAATTTCTGATCGTTTTTTAAATAATGCTGGGAAATCCGGCGCCCCCTTCCTAGAAATGTCCCTTACCCCAAGGAAACATCCTTCACGGAAAGATTCTCCCGAGTAACCTCCTCATCCAGCCCCCCAACCAGAAAAGAATTCTTCCTGAAAATGTCTGTATCAGAGGCAACGCTGTAGTGTTGCCTATAGTAAAGGCCATACGTCTCCAATGTTTTTTTATTATTTATTATTATTTTTTTTTCCCAGAGGCACTTCATATGGAAGGGGTCGTCGTAGAAGCTTCAAAGGGAGCTCATTCAGTTGGAAATCGAGAGTTCTAGTGCCCTTTTTAATAGTCGAAAATGCTTGGAGGGCAACTAGCCCCCCCCCCCCACGCCCATCATTCCCCCAAACACATCCAATCAAATTTTGAAATAGCCATTTTGTTCAGGGTAGTTGATTTCCAGATAGAAAATATATTTTTGAGGAGGATACTCCCCCACAACCCTTAGGGCAAGGGTTTTTATAGGGGGCATATACCCTGGCTCATTCGGGCATATAAGGTTTTTACAAATGATTGCGTTGTCGTAGAATTTCCCCAAACTTCAAAACAGGCTCATTCGATTGGAAATTAAAGAGCTAATGCCCTTTTTTTTATAATAGAAACTCGAAAGTGATTGAGTGTAATAGTCGAAAATGATCTAGTAGCCCCCCCCCCCCCCCCCCCCCCCCCACGCCCCATCCCATTTCCCCCAAACACATCCAATCAAATTTTCAGATAGCCATTTTGTTTAGCGTAGTGATTTCCAGATAGAAATATCTATATTTTTGAGGAGGACCCATAGAAATAGATATTTGAGGAGGATACTCCCCCACAACCCTCAGGGCAAGGATTTTAAGTTATGCCCTGGGGGCATATAAGGTTTTTATAGAAGGTGTTGTCGTAGAAACTTCAAAACAGGCTCATTCGATTGGAAATTAAAGGGCTGTGCCCTTTTTAATAGTCGAAAATGATCGGAGGTCAAGTAGCCCCCCCCCCCGAGCCCATTATTTCCCCAAACACATCCAATTAAAATTTTGATAGCCATTTTGTTCAGCGTATTTGATTTCCAGATAGAAAATATATTTTTGAGGAGGATACTCCCCCACAACCCTCAGGAAGGGTTTTCAGTTATGCCCTGGGGCATATAATGGTTTTTAAGAAGGCGTTGTCGTAGAAGAAACTTCAAAACAGATCATTCGATGGGAAATTTGAAAGGAGTGCCCTTTTTATAGTCTGATTGGAGTTTAACTAGCCCCCCCCATTTGCCACAATTTCCCCAACACCTCATCCAATCAAAATTTGGGATAGCCATTTTGTTCAGGTAGTTGATTTCCAGATTTATATTTTGAGGAGGATACTCCCCCACAACCCTCAGGGCAAGGGTTTAAGTTATGCCCCTGGGGCATATAAGGTTTTTATAGAAGGCGTTGTCGTTTAGAAACTTCAAAACAGGCTCATTCGATTGGAAATTAAAGGGATAGTGCCCTTTTTAATAGTCGAAAATGATTTGAGGGCAACTAGCCCCCCCCCCCACGCACATCATTCCCTCAAACACATCCAATCAAATTTTTTAGATAGCCATTTTGTTCAGCGGCGTAGTTGATTTCCAGATAGAAAATATATTTTTGAGGAGGACACTCCCCCAAACCCTCAGGGCAAGGGTTTTTAAGTTATGCCTGGGGGCATATAAGTTTTTATAGAAGGCGTTTGTCGTAGAAACTTCAAAACAGGCTCATTTCGATTGGAAAATAGTAAAATATATTTTATAGAGGAGGGATACCTAGTGGCATTAGGGTTTTAAATTTATGCCCTGCCTGGGGCATATAAGGTTTTTTATTTTTAATACTCAAAGAGTGATTGGAGTGGTGCAACTAGCCCCCCCCCCCCGCGAAACCCATCATTTCACAACTCCCCAAACACATCCAATCAAAATTTTGAGATAGCCATTTTGTTCAGCGTAGTTGATTTCCAGATAGAAAATATGTTTTTGAGGAGGACACTCCCCACAACCTTCAGGGCAAGGGTTTTAAGATATGACCTGGGGGCCTATAAGGTTTTTCTAGAAGGCGTTGTCGTAGAAACTTCAAAAAAAGCTCATTCGATTGGAAATTCAAAGGGATAGTGCCCCTTTTAATAGTCGAAAGTGATTGGAGGGCAACTGCCCCTCCACACGCCGATCATTTCCCCAAACACATCCAATCAAAATTTTGAGATAGCCATTTCGTTCAGCATAGGTGATTTCCAGAAAGAAAAGATATTTTTGAGGAGGACAATTCCCCACAAACCTCAGGGCAAGGGTTGTAAGTTATGCCCTGTAGGCATATAAGGTTTTTATAGAAGGCTTCGGTGTCGTAGAAACTTCAAAAAAGGCTCATTGGATTGGAAATTCAAAGGGCTAGTGCCCTGTTTAATAGTCAAAAGTGATTTGAGGGCAACTAGCCCCCCCCCACGCCCACCTTTTCCCCAAAAACATCCAATCAAAATTTTGAGACATCCATTTTATTAAACGTAGTTTTTAAGTTCTGGAAATTAGGTCTTTGAGAATGACAACTCCCCCACAGCCCTCAGGGCAAGAGTTGTAATTTAAGGATTCTCCGAATCCTTCAAATTATTTCTTATGGAAGGGATGCTCGTATAAACTTTAGAGAGGTCTAATTTGACTGAAAATTGAAAGTTCTTGTTCACTTTTTAAGAGTCAAAAGAGATTGGAGGGTGACTAGCCCCACTCTCCCCCCCCCCCCTCTCCACGCCCTTAATGCATGAGATAAAAATTTTGAGATAGACATTTGTTAAAATAGTTCAAAGTTCTCATAACAAAAAACTCCGGTGTCGACACAGCCCACCAGGGCCCGGGGGTAGGCGTTGTAAGTTATGCCCTGAGGCATAACTTATTAAAGGGGGTTTATAACTTATGGGAAGGCGTTTTGTATGGGAATAACACATAGGAAATATATATTATAATTATCCAATTATAAGGTTAAAATACATACTCTGAAATAGATGTAAAAATTGCTTTGGCACACAAAATCCTATTAAGGTCAATTCCAAACAGTCGAGATCCCTTTGTGTCAGCAAGTGAAATGGTCTAAACCCCCTTATTGGAGCTATTTTTTCAATCCATTCATTGTTGTCAATCACTGTCCACAAGTTATGCAAGCTGTCTATTGTTCATATATAAGGTTTTTATCAAAGAGGTAATCGTACAGACTTTGAAAAAAGCCTCATTCGATTTAAACTGAAAGTTCTAGATCCGTTATTTAAAGTCAAGAATAATCGGACAGTAAGGACCCCACCCCCCCCCCCCCTGCCATAAAAACTTGAAACTTTTTGCAATCAAAAACGAACAAAAACTAATTAAAAAAAAAATTTCCGAAAAATAAGTTTTTCAAAGAAAAGTAAAGGCCATTTTAAACTTAAGCTCAGGAGATACAAATACCTGTTAAAATTCAAACTCAAAACGACCAGAAATTACTATTAAAGAATAAATGAAACCCAAAAAAACAGAAATTAAATAAACAATCATAGCAAAAAAACATACAACAAGTAATAATATAAATGAATAAATAGATCTTAAAGCGAGTAATGCTTAGATTGAATATGAAAATCAAGCTTAAAACGAAAACAAATATTTTGCTATTAAAGTATAAATGAAACTTAAAACGAACAGAAATTAAATAACAATTACTGCGAACAAACATATAATATATATAATGTAAATGAATAAATAAATCTTAAAACGAGTGAAACTTAAATTGAATATGCAAATCAAGTTTGAATCGACTAAAAGTAACTACAAACAAGAGTTTGGGTATCGCCTCACTGCAGAAGCCTAAAACCTACTGCGTCATTTGCGCTTGATCTGCCCAATATTTTATGTTAGCAAAATAAATGAGTTTTGGGATTTAATGCGGCAAGAAAAGATTAGGTTTGTAAAACTAATGTTAAGAAAACCATCTCGCTTAGACTAAGATTCAGTAAAGATAAAGAGGAGGAAAGGCAAGGCAGAGTCACGATATAATTGTTTACGTGGACAGCTGCTTCACTTATCAAAGCAAAATTTTTATAAAAGGGGCTGGGTGCAATGAAGGTGGTGAGAGTGGACCCCCCCCCAGCATTTTCACGAAATTAAACCACTGTACATCATGCAAGGCTCAAGTTGTTTTTGCAAGATTACAAAGATTTGGAAGGAAACTTTGTAAACAAAGATCAGAATATTGAAAGTTTATTTACGGGGACAGCTTCACTTATTAAAATAAAATCCAGGTTGAGACGGTAGCTTGTAACCTAGTAAGAGACAATCGTGTCCAATACTAAGAAATACAATAATCAATAACTCCTTAAAAATAGTGTCAGACCGAAAAACAAAGTAACTATTAGAACCGCTTTGTCCGAAACTCCTATATAGAAAAACTTACAGTCTCTTGGCTTGAACAACAAAGAAATTATGTCGGCTTAAAAAACCAGAAAAGTTGCTTGACTTACAATATTCTATATCGACGACATCTTTTTTTACAACTTTTTCTTATAAACTCAGATAGCTGGGCACTGGAAAATCATAAAGAGCTATTTCATGGCTCATCTTAAAAGAAATTAATATATCTAGTGCCTTTTGTAATAAAAAAACAAATAGATTTTAAAACAGAATCACTTTTTACAAAGAAAACTATATTTTCACGTACAAGCTGGATGAATTAAGACGTAATTGTTGATATGATCTGCTCTCGGTCTCATCTGATTTGTTCTTTATCTGATCAAATCTATTCTTGGTCTGATCTGATCTGTTCTTGATCTGATCTGATCTGTTCTCAGTCTGATCTGATCTGTTCCCGGTCTTATCTGATCTTTTCTCCCTCTGATATGATTTGTTCTCTGTCTGATATGATCTGTTCTCGGTATGATCTGATCTGTTCTTGGTCTTATATGATCTGTTCTCGGTCTGATCTGATCTGTTCTCGGTCAGATCTGATCTATTCTCGGTTTGATCTGATATGTTTCTCGGTCTGATCTGATCTGCTCTCAGTCTGATCTGAACTGTTCTTGGTCTCATATAACCTGTTCTCGGTCTGATCTGATCTTGTCTCGGTCTGATCTAATCTGCTCTCCTTATTATCTGATCTGTTCTCGGTCTCATCTCATAATTTCTTGGTCTGATCTGTTCTCGGTCTGATATGATCTGTTTTCGGTTTGAACTGAGCTGTTCTCGGTCTGAAATGATCTATTTTTGGTCTGATGTGATCTGTTTTTTCGTCTTATCTGATCTGCATTCGGACTTATCTGATCTCTTCTCGGTCTGATCTGATCTGTGCTTGGTCTAATCTGATCTATTCTGGGTCTTATGTGATCTGTTCTCAGTCCGATCTGATCTGTTCTCTGTCGTATCTGATCCTTTCTCAGCCTCATATGATCTGTTTTCTTTCTGATCTGATCTGTCTCTTGGTCTGATCTGATACGTTCTTGGTCTGATTTGATCTGTTCTCGGTCTGATCTGATATGCTCTCAGTCTGATCTGATTTGCTCTCGGTCTGATCTGATCTGTTCTCGGTCTGATATGATCTGTTCTCGGTCGGATCTGATCTGTTCTCGGTCTGATCTGATCTGTTCTTTAGCTGATCTGATCTGTTCTCGGCCTTATCTGATCTGTTCTTGGTCTGATATGATCTGTTCTCGGTCTGACCTGATTTTTCTTGGTCTGATCCGATCTGTTCACGGTATGATGGGATCTGTTCTTGGTCTGATTTTCTTCTGATCTTATCTGTTCTCAATCTGATCTGATCCGTTCTTGGTCTGATCTGATCTGTGCTTGGTCTAATCTAATCTGTTCTGAGTCTTATCTGATCTGTTCTCAGTCTGATCTGATCTGTTCTCTGTTGTATCTTATCTTTTTTTGGGCTCAAATGATATCTGTTTTCTTTCTGATCTGATCTGTTCTTGGTCTGATTTGATCTGTTCTCGGTCTGATCTGATATGCTCTCGGTCTGATCTGATTTGCTCTCGGTCTGATCTGATCTGTTCTCGGTCTGATATGATCTGTTCTCGGTCTGATCTGATCTGTTCTCGGTCTGATCTGATCTGTTCTTTAGCTGGTCTGATCCGTTCTCGGCCTTATTTGATATGTTCTTGGTCTGATATGATCTGTTCTCGGTCTGACCTGATTTTTTCTTGGTCTGATCCGATCTTTTCATGGTCTGATGGGATCTGTTCTTGGTCTGATCTCGTTCTGATCTTATCTGTTCTCAATCTGATCTGATCCGTTCTTCGTCTGATCTGATCTGTGCTTGGTCTAATCTAATCTATTCTGGGTCTTATTTGATCTGTTTTCAGTCTGATATGCTCTGTTCCGTGTCGTATCTGATCTTTTCTCGGTCTCAAATGATCTGTTCTCTTTCTGATCTGATCTGTTCTTGGTCTGATCTAATCCGTTCTTGGTCTGATTTGATCTGTCCTCGGTCTGATCTGATCTGCTCTCGGTCTGATCTGATTGGTTCTCGGTCCAATCTGATCTTTTCTCGGTCTGGTATGATCTGTTTTGGTCTGTGACCTGATCTCTTCTCGGTCTGAACTGATCTGTTCTTCGTCTGATCTGATCTGTTCTCAGTCTGTTCTGATCTGTTTTTGGCCTTATCTTATCTGCTCCTGGTTTGATATGATCTGTTCTCGGTCTGATATAATCTGCTTTCCGTATGATCTGATCTATTCTTGGTCTGATGTGATCTGTTCTTGGTCTGATCTGATGTGCTCTCGGTCTGCCCTGATCTGTTGTCGGTCCGATCTGATCTGTTCCCGGTCTTATCTGATCTTTTCTCGGTCTGATATGATCTGTTATCTTTCTGATCTGATATGTTCTTGGTCTGATTTGATATGTTCTCAGTCTTATCTAATTTGCTCTCGGTCTGATCTGATCTGTTCTTGGTCTAATTTGATCTGTTCTCGATCTGATCTGTTGTTGGTCTGATATGATCTGTTCTTGGTCTGATCTGATCTATTCTGGGTCTTATTTTATCTGTTCTCAGTCTGATCTGATCTGTTTCCCGGTCTCATCTGATCTTTTCTCTGTCTGATCTGTTCTGTTCTTGGTCTAATATGATCTGTTCTCGATCTGATATGATCTCTTCTCGGTCTGATCTGATCTGCTCTTGGTCTGATCTGTTCTCCTTGTTATCTGATCTGTTCTCTCTCTCTCTCTCTCTCTCTCTCTCTCTCTCTCTCTCTCTCTCTCTCCTCTCTCTCTCTCTCTCTCTCTCTCTCTCTCTCTCTCTCTCTCTCTCTCTCTCTCTCTCTCTCTGATCTTAACTGTTTTTGGTCTGATATGATCTGTTTTCGGTCTGATCTGATCTTGTTTTGGTCTGATCTAATCTGTTCTTGGTATTACCTTATCTGTTCTCCGTTTTATGGCACCTTTTCTCGGTCTTATCTGATCTGTTCTCAGTCTGATCTAATCTGTTCTCGGTATTATCTGATCTGTTCTTGGTCTCATCTGATCTTTTCTCCGTCTGATCTGATCGGTTCTCTGTGTGATGTGATCTGTTCTTTGGTCTGAACTGATCTGTTCTTGGTCTTATCTGATCTGTTCTAGGTCTGACAATATCTGGTCTTGATCGAAACTGATTTGTTCTTAGTTTTATCTGATCTGTTCAAGGTCTGATATGATATTTTTTCGGTTTGATCTGATCTGCTCTCGGTCTGATCTGATCTGTTCGTTGTCTGATCTTATCTTTTCTCGGTCTTATCTGATCTGTTCTTGGTCTGATATGATCTATTCTCGGATCTGATCTGATTTGTTCTTGGTCTGATCTGATCTGTTCACGGTCTGTTCTGATCTATTCTCGGTCTTATCTGGTCTGTACTTGGTCTGATATAATCTGTTCTGGGTCTGCAACAGAGCGCCAGTCTAAATTTAATAGAAAATAAAATCGAAGAGAAACATTATGGGTTCAAAACACGGAAAACTAAAGTCCCTCCCAACACAATGCAAAGAATTCAAATTTCACAAATGATCGAACCCATAAATTACAAATCCGAAATATGGTTTGAGACTCCGTCGGACGGAATTCCCGAAAATCTGTTATGCGAAGAACAGATTATATCCTACGAAAAAGGAAAAGGTTTTATTTGGGTAACTAATTTGATCTGTTCTCAGTCTGATCTGATCTGTTCACAGTCTTATCTGATTATTTTCTTGTTCTGATCTGATCTGTTCTTGGTCTGGTCTGATTTGTTCTTGATCTGATTTGATCTGTTCTCGGTCTGATCTGATCGGTTCACGGTCTGATGTGATCTGTTCTTGGTCTGATCTCTTCTCCGTCTGAACTGATATGTTCTTGGTCTGATCTGATCTGTTCTCGGTCTGTTCAGATCTGTTCTCGGTCTTATCTGATCTATACTTGGTCTGATATGATCTGTTCTGCGTCTGCAACAGAGCGCCAGTCTAAATTTAATAGAAAATGAAATGGAAGAGAAATATTATGGGTTCAAAATACGGAAAACAAAAGTCCCTCCCAAAACAATGCAAAGAATTCAAATTTCACAAATGATCGAACTCATAAATTACAAATCCGAAATATTGTTTGCGACTCCGTCGGACGGAATTCCCAAAAATCTGTTATGCGAAGAAACAGATTATATCCTACGAAAAAGGAGAAGGTTTTATTTGGGTAACTAATTTGATCTGTTCTCAGTCTGATCTGTTCACAGTCTTATCTGATCTTTTCTTGTTCTGATATGATCTGTTCTTGGTCTGATCTGATCTGTTCTTGATCTGATTTGATCTGTTCTCGGTCTGATATGATCTGTTCTCGGTCTTAGCTGATCTTGTCTTGGTCTGATATAAATCTGTTCTTGGTATTATCTGATCTGTTCTTGGTCTCATCTCACCTTTTCTTGGTCTGCTCAGATCTGTTCTCGGTCTGAACTAATCTGTTCTCGGTATATCTGATCTGGTCTGTTCTGATATGATATGTTCTCGGTCTGATCTGATATGTTCTTGGTCTGATCTGATCTATTCACGGTCTGCTGTGATCTGTTCTTGTCTAATCTCTTCTCGTCTGAACTGATCTGTTCTGATCTGATCTGTTCTCGGTCTGTTCTGATCTGTTCTCAGTCTTATTCGATCTGTTTTCGGTCTTATCTGATCTGTTCTTGGCCTGATATGATCTCTTCTCGGTCTGATCTGATCTGTTCTCGGTCTGATCTGATCTGTTCTTGGTCTCATATGATCTTTTCTCCGTCTTATCTGATCCGTTTTCAGTCTGATTAGAACTGTTCTTGGTCTGATAAGATCTGTTGTCGTTCTTATCTAATCTGTTCTCGGTCTAATCTGATCTGTTCCTTGTCTGATCTGATCTATTTTCGGTCTGATCTGATGTTTTCTTGGTCTTATCTAATCTGTTCTTGGTCTGATACGATCTTTTTTTGGTTTGAACTGATCTGTTATTTGTCTGATCTGATCTGTTCTCGGTCTGATATGTACTTGGTTACTTGCACTTGTTGCATGCTCAAGCCACATCCAGACTCATCGTGGTGCCCAGCAGATGAGAACATGTCTCCTTCCATAGGTTTCGCTCGAGGGTGGCAGGCTCCACCATATCCTGCCACTGGCGATCCCAGCCCCAGCCGTATTTTTTGAAATCATCCGATTGGCTCCTGATCAGACTTAATTGTTGCTAGCCACGTCTTTTTTTGGCCTCCTGCCCTCTTCTTCCATGCGGGTAGTGGTAGACATTTGAAGTGTTTTTTTTTTTATATGGTCATCTGGTCTGTGCATTGTGTGGCCAAACCATCTCATTCTCCTATGCTTAACTATGTCAGAGACAAGTGGGCGATCCCCACATCTTCTCCTTACTTCTTCATTCGAGATTCTATCTGAGAGGCGGATACCCAGGATATAGCGCAGGCATTTTTGGTTGAATATATTCAAGCTCAACGCTTTGGCTGCTATAAGTGACCCGTTTCACATCCATAGAGAAGGACAGAGACAACTATAGCTTCATACACTCGGAGCTTTGTGCGTAGCGATATTTTGCTCCACTTCCTTAGATCTTACCCAAGGCTACCACAAAGTAAAGATTGCGGAGAAAGATGTCTATAAAACTGCGTTTTCTGCAACTGAATGCGGTTCCTATGAATACTTAAAAGTACCTTTAGGACTTAAGACAAGTTCAGGGCGTTATGTAAATCCTTGTTACACCTATTAAGAGGATTAAAGAATATCATTCACTTCGTTGACGATGTGATATGCGTAGGTGAAAATGCAGAAAAACATTTAGCGACATGGGATAAAGCATTCGAGAAATTCAGAGAGGGCAACTTGAAATGTCGGCCTGAAAAAGTAAATTTATTTCAACCCAAAATCAAGTTTTTAGGAGTAGTGGTGACCCAAGTTAAGATATTCCCAGATCCTCACAAAATAAAATGTGATGAAAATCTTAAACCCCCTCGAACTATGAATCAATTAAGAGGAATTTTGGGCTTTTGTGGTTACTTTAGAAAATTTATACGCAATTACACCCAAATTGCGAAACCCCTGACAGAACTAGCTAAAGGGAAGTCCCAAACTAATAATCCCAAAAGTAATATAAATATTACCTGGTCCCAGGGAGTTTAAACTTCCTTAGACCGTCTCTAAAAGGCACTCACTTCTGAACAATATTATCGTTACCTGATTTCAAAAAAGGACAATCGTGGTCACAACTGATGCCAGTTCGAAGGGCATGGTGCAATTGTTTTCCCAATAATTCCGGTAGAAAATCCTGATCCTCTAAAGGGACCTTCTGATAAAAAAGAACAAGAAAGAGTTATATGATAATCAAACAGAACTCTGTCAAAAGGCGAAAGTAATTATTCCGCCACAAACTCAGAACTACTATCTACAATCCACCACTTGGACAAATTTAGACGCTATTTAGTTGGTCAAAATTTTAAGCTACGTTCAGACCACAAAAGTCTGCAATACTTACGCACTTTCAATAACCCCACTGGAATTTTATCTAGATGGATAATGAAAATCCAAGACCTAGACTATGAATTCAAATATTTAAAAGTCAAACAAAACATAGCTTGTGATTACTTGAGTTGATTCCCAGAAAATATCCCGTCGGAAGCCGAGCAAGAAGAAATTAATGCAATCAATACTAAGAGTAAACGCGAATACAAGAAAAACAAAGCGAAAAAGAGAATAGAAGAAAATGATAATAATTATTGTCCCTTATCCTTCGAAAATATAAAAAGAAATCAAAATAAGGATGAAATGTGTCTAGCACTTACTAATTATTTTGTGAATGATAATAAGTTACCGATAAATTCAAAACTCTTAGAAAATAAAAAAAGATAATTGTTATTATGATCTTGACGAAGAAATCTTATGCAGAATTGTGACATCTGAGGCAACCAGAAACCAAACCTCAATAATCCCTGCATTATCCCAAACCTTAATAATACCTGCTTTCAAATTCTTTTATTTCGGATACAGGTGGACACTAAGGAATAACCAAAACCTTCCATAAATCAAAACAATATTTTATGTCCCGTCAGCATTAACAAAACTTAAGGACTTTGTAAGTAGATGTGAACCATGTAACTTGAGAAAAAAAAAACAATCTTATCCTAACCCCAATGGGAAGAGTTCGCAGCAAGTTTCTCTTTTGATATTATCTCATTTGTATGGAACCAGTGGAGGCTTGCCTGTTTCCAACAGAGGCCATACTTGTATTATTTCAGTTATAGATCATTTTTCCGAATTTACATTTGCAAAAGATTTAAAAAATCAAGGCGCGTACGCTACGAGAAAGGCGTTAGCAAAATTTTTTTAAAATTTGGAATTCCTAACGAGGTAATAAGTGATAACGGAAATAATTTTGTTTCCAAAGTATTAAAAGATTTAATGAGTTTTCCTAATGTAGAGATATTGGTGACATCTCCTTATCATCCACAAGCTAATTTCAAAATAGAAAATAGGCATATCATATTTTCGGATGTCTGAAGCATTTACACAAAAGATAAAAGGAATGACTGGGATCATTTCCTATCAACACTGCTTATTCAGAGACAACTAAAGAAAGTCCTTTTTATTTATTACTTGGCCTTGACTTCAGAATACCTTATGAAGATGTTATTGAGACCCGACAATATTATAATAACACGGAGGATTACAAACAGGAGTTCATAAGTAGAATGAGGAAGACTTATAAGATAGTTAGGTAAGAGTTGGAAAAAAATTAAAATAAGCCAAGAGCTAAAAAACCTAACCAAAGTCAAGGGGAAGATAGATTTTAAGATAGGAGACTGCGTCTACCTAAAGAGTGAAGCTAAAACAGAAGGCAAAAAACTTTCCAATAAATACTCTGGACCGTATAGAATAATCAAAAAGTACGATAACGATTTTACCTTTAAAATGGCAAACCCCGATAATGGAATAAATTATAAAGCACACGTTATTCGAATAAAAAGAGCCAAATTTCCAGAAAAATGGATATCACAACCCGCATCTACCGATTCGTCAGACGCGGAAGTCGAACCCCCTCGGTCAAGGTTGGCCGAGTTAAAACCCTTTAATTTCAAACAAGATTATTTTGAAAATGACAGTGATGAGGAAAACTTTGAGGAATTCTTAGCTATGAAAACCTAGTTGTTCCCAAAAGAAAGTCCCTAGTATGAGCGAGAATAAAAACACCAAAATGTCCAAACAGTTCATCATCGGAAAGTTCAGGAGAGTTAGATTATACCCTATCTCCAAAAACCCAATTCTTTCCTGATAGAATTTCTACCCTTGTCCCCCCAAAAGATTTACAGACGACATGGTTTCACCAGCAACCCCAATAGAGAGACCCCTGTCACTACAAAGAGGAATCAAACAAAGCTGTAGAAACACAGGGTAATATTGTAAAGAAAACTCCTCCCTAAGATTCAATAAAAACAAATCTGCGAGAGGATATGGATTTAAAAAACTTACCCATAAAAACGAGGCAAATTACATTGCCATAGAATCTCCAAACTCCCAAGCATGCCCAACAAGGACAAAATCATGACATAACCGTATCTAAGGTTAAGCCCAAAGAATGGTCTTCATGGAGGGAGACACTGTGCAAAAAAATGCCTCATCCCCCCGAAGACATGGCATTTAAACAATGGAGGAACCCTGCAAAAACATTTGATTCCTCTCAGAGCTCTCAGAAAACTTTCAAGTCTCCCGAATCAAGAATTCCAAAGGTGGAATTGGAAAGTAAACCTTCTACTTTCAGAGGAGAAGAAATATTTGAAGGACGAGCAGGTTCTACCTCAAAAACGCAAAGTGCCACTTCTAAGAGCTCTAATGTGGAATCATCGGAAATCAGTTCCGAAGATTCTAACGCCGAATCAAACCAGATGGCAGTCAAAGACACAGAGAAATCAAAACCGACCTCAGTGGCCGCACATGCAAAAGAAACAAAATTAAAAGGTCAAGAATTCCTGAAAAAAATAACAATACATAAAGTTTGATCTTATATCGCTAGCAAAACCCAAAAAGAAAAACCACAAGAAACCGAGGAAAAATTAACAACACAATCGGGTAGGACAGCTAAAAAACCTGATAGATGAAAATACCCCTAGTTGGTGCAAAATCAAAAAGAAAGTTTCCAATAGTAATGTTTCATAATAATAATTAATAAAAATAACTCTTTGTCTAAAAATAAACTTTTTAGCGGTAAAACCGTAATACATGCGAGTTACAAATGGACAACAGATCCTTAGACTGAAAGGTAATGATAACACAAGGACTCACTCAACATGTTCAATGTAATGTTTATCCACGCGGTATCAAACCAAACAACCCAAGTCAAAAAGAAAATCGAAAATGCCATTGCCACGGGAGCTTGCGTGTTTTTGTCGTAGGGAGTTTGTACTCAGAGCAGCAACAAATAGTTTTTTTGTTGATGGCGGTAGGTTTCAAATCCTTTATGAAAATCAACTTATATTCCTACAAAAATAATCTACAAGAATAAATTTAAAAGTATGTGAGTAAATTCACCAAGTCAATATTAGTGAGTATATAGTAATATAAGTGAAGTCAAAACATTAGTGGTTAATGAGAAAAGCCCAACGTAGGAAGCTCGTGGTCGGCTGATGATGACAAGTGGTGTTTAGAGTCCTATTTGGCACATTCCGAAACCGGGTAGCTCCCTTACGAGAAACAACTGTACCTCTACAAAAGTGACTTACAAGAGCCCTTCCCCTACTACTTCAGCTGCAGTAATATGTTGCTTAATCTACATAACAACCCAAAATAAACCTAGTATGTCGAAATTAAATAGACGAATTCTATATCGTGGGAAGTTTGTGTTCCGGCTCACCCAAAAACAGTCTTTTATTCAGTGTGTGGGAGAGACGATCCCTAAGCTCCTCTATGAAAATCAACCTATATTTCTACAAAAATGATCCATGAAACCCATTTTCCCCCTTCCTTATCACGTTGTGTTACCGAAATTAAAGTGACGAACCCCATATCGTAGGAAGTTCTGGGTGGAGCTCGACACAAAATAACGTTTGGTTCTTATTGGGTCGTGTTCTTCCTGAGATTTCCTTATGAAATTAACCCACATTTTTACAAAAATATATTACTAAAAACAAAAACTACTAGCGTAAATATGCGTAATTATAAACTGATCATTTTCAGATCATGACAGCAGAATCATGGTCAGTTCGAAAGGCAATTATCGATACGGAGTATATTAAGCAAGGATTGATGCACAGCTAATCACACCTATATCAATCGGAGGCAACGCTGTAGTGTTGCCTATAGTAAAGACCATACGGCTCCATTGTTTTATTATTATTTATTTATTATTATTTTTTTTTTCCCAGAGGCACTTCATACGGAAGGGGTCGTAGTAGAAACATCAAAGGGGGCTCATTCGACTGTAAATAGAAAGTTTTAGTGTCCTTTTTAATAGTCGAAATTGATTGGCGGGCAACTAGCCCCCCCCCCCCCCTCCCACGCCCATCATTCACCCAAACACATCCAATAAAAATTTTGAGATAGCAATTTTGTTCAGCGTAGTTGATTTCCAGATATAAAATATATTTTTGAGGACACTCCCCCACAACCCTCAGGGCAAGAGTTTTAAGTTATGCCCTGGGGGCTTATAAGGTTTTTATAGAAAGCGTTGTTGTAGAAACTTCAAAACAGGTTCATTCGATTGGAAATTCAAAGAGCTAGTGCCCTTTTTAATAGTCGAAAGTGATTGGAGGGCAACTAGCCCCCCCCCCCCAAACCCATCATTTCCCCAAACACATCCAATCAAAATTTTGAGAAAGCCATTTTGTTCAGCGTAGTTGATTTCCAGATAGAAAATATGTTTTTGAGGAGGACACTCCCCCCTCAGCCCTCAGGGCCAGGGTTTTAAGTTATGCCCTGGGGACATATAAGGTTTTTATAGAAGGCGTTGTCGTAGAAACTTCAAAGGAGGCTCATTCGATTAGAAATCGAGAGTTCTAGTGCCCTTTTTAATAGTCGAAATTGGTTGGAGGGCAACTAGCCCCCGCCCCCACGCCCATCATTCCTCCAAACACATCCAATAAAAATTTTGAGATAGCCATTTTGTTCAGCGTAGTTGATTTCCAGATCGAAAATATATTTTTGAAGAGGACACTCCCCCACAACCCTCAGGACAAGAGTTTTAAGTTATGCCCTGGGGGCATATAAGGTATTTATAGAAGGCGTTGTCATAGAAACTTCAAAAACAGGTTCATTCGATTGGACTTTCAAAGGGTTAGTGCCATTTTTAATATTCGAAATTGACTGGAGGGCAACTAGCCTCCCTCCCAAACCCATCATTTCCCCAAATATATCCAATCAAAATTTTGAGAAAGCCATTTTGTTCAGCGTAGTTGATTTCCAGATAGAAAGTATGTTTTTTGAGGAGGACACTCCCCCTCAACCCTCAGGGCCAGGGTTTTTTTTAAGTTATGCCCTGGAGGCATATAAGGTTTTTATATAGAAGGCGTTGTCGTAGAAACTTCAACGGGAGCTCATTCGATTAGAAATCGAGAGTTCTAGTGGCCTTTTAATAGTCGAAAATGATTGGAGGGCAACTAGCCCCCCACCTCCACGCCCATTATTCCTCCAAACACATCCAATCAAAATTTTGAGATAGCCATTTTGTTCAGCGTAGTTGATTTCCACATAGAAAATATATTTTTTGAGGAGGACACTCCCCCACACCCCTCAGGGCAAGAGTTTTAAGTTATGCCCTAGGGACATATAAGGTTTTTTATAAAAGGCGTTGCCGTAGAAACTTCAAAACAGGCTCATTCGATTGGAGATTCAAAGGGCTAATGCCCTTTTCAATAGTCGAAAGTGATTGGAGAGCAACTAAACCCCCCACCACGCCCATCATTTCCCAAACACATCCAATCAAAATTTTAAGATAGCCATTTTGTTCAGCGTAGTTGATTTCCAGATAGAAAATATGTTTTTGAGGAGGAAACTCCCCCTCAACCCTCAGGGCAAGGGTTTTATGTTATGCCCTGGGGGCATATAAGGTTTTTATAGAGGGCGTTGTCGTAGAAACTTCAAAAAAGGCTCATTTGATTGGAAATTCAAAGGGATAGTGCCCTTTTCAATAGTCGAAAGTGATTGGAGGGCAACTAGCCCCCCCCCACGCCCATCCTTCCCACAAACACATCCAATCAAAATTTTGAGATAACCATTTTGTTCAGCGTAGTTGATTTCCAAATAGAAAATATGTTTTTGAGGGGGACACTCCCCCCAGAACCCTCAAGTCAAGGGTTTTAAGTTATGCCCTGAGGGCATAGAAGGTTTTTATAGAATGTGTTGTCGTAGAAACTTCAAAAAAGGCTCATTCGATTGGAAATTCAAAGGGCTAGTGCCCTTTTTAATAGTCGAAAGTGATTAGAGGGCAACTAGCCCCCCCCCCCCCCCGCCCATCATTCCCCCAAACACATCCAATTGAAATTTTGAGACAACCATTTTATTAAACGTAGTTTTAAGTTCTGGAAATTAGGTCTTTGAGGATGACAACTCCCCCACAGCCCTCAGGGCAAGGGTTGTAATTTAAGAATTTTGCGAATCCTTCCCATTATTTTTATGGAAGGGATGCTCGTATAAACATTTAGAGAGGGCCCATTTCACTGAAAATTGAAAGTTCTTGTTCATTTTATAAAAGTCAAAAAAGAGATTGGAGGGTAACTAGCCCCCCCCCTCCTCCTCTATGCCCAAAATGCATCAGATAAAAATTTTGAGATAGACATTTTGTTAAAATAGTTCGAAGTTCAGATAAAAAAAAACTCCGGTGTCGACAAAGCCAACCAGGACCCGGGGGTAGGCGTTGTAAGTTATGCCCTAGGGGCATATAAACAATCGAACAATCATTAAATAAACAATCAATGCAAACAAAATACAAAATATATTAATGGAAATTAATAAATAATTTAGTGCTGATGTTAATGCAAATTAATATATAAATTTCTGCTGGGTGCAATTTAACGCGGGGGAATTATCAGCAGGAAAAGAAAATGTTCTTTGAGGGGGGAGGAATTTCCCAGGGGTGGGTTTCCAAATGTGAATTATTCAGGGAGGGGACGACTAAACCCATTCGATAATATTCTAAATTTTACATCTGAAACTAACGGGAATAAAGAATCAACGGAAATGTCAGAGATAGCACTTCAGGTTCCTTTAGACGATTTGTTTCGTTTCCTTTGAAAAAAGACATTTTCAAAAGACAGATTATTTTCATTCTATTACTTTCTCTATGACTGCTCAATTATGCATGTGAGCGGGGAGACTCCCCCCATCTCTGTCTACGCTAAGGTTTCAGTTTTTATCTCAAGGCTTAAAAATGAACGCAATGCGATAAAACTATAACTCAAAATAACATATATAGAAAAATATATGCACATAACACGGAACAATTAATCAAAATTGCATATTATGAGTTGAGGCTCACCCAAATGATGGCCCAGGGGGCTCACCATTCCACAATCTATGAAATCAATCCTGCATCTATGAACTGAAAATATAAAGTATTTTTGAGTATTTTAACGTCTTCCACAACTCAAACGGTTCAATATTCTACAGCCCAATGAGTCTGTCTAATGTCCTAAATCGGGAACGGATGAGATAAGTGAAGTTCCGCCTTGTGTTGGATGAGTCTCCAACCTCACTCTCCTCCTCTCTTACTGTCTGCGCTTAAGTTTTCTTCTTTATGCCAAGTACGCCGCCCCCACCCCAAAGACTTTAATAAGGTAAAGTTTTGTTTTGGAAGATCACATAGTAAATCTATTATAATTATCCAATTATAAGGTTAAAGTACATACTCTGTGATAGATAAAAAATTACTTTGGCACACAAAAATCCTATTAAGGTCAAACCTATTAAGGTTTTTATCAAAGCGGTAATCGTATAGACTTTGAAGAAAGCCTCATTCGATTTAAATTGAAAGTTCTAGATCCGTTTTTTAAAGTCAAGAATAATCGAACAGTAAGAACCCCCCCCCATGCCATAAAAACTTGAAACTTTTTCCAATCAAAAATGAACACAAATTAATTAAAAAAAAACTTTCCGAAAAATAAGTTTTTCAAAGAAAAGTAAAGGCCATTTTAAACTTAAGCTCAGGAGATACAAATACCTGTTAAAATTCAAACTCAAAACAACTAGATATTACTATTAAAGAATAAATGAAACCCAAAACGAGCAGAAATTAAATAAACAATCATAGCAAAAACCATACAACAAGTAATAATATAAATGAATAAATAGATCTTAAAGCGAGTAATGCTTCGATTGAATATGAAAATCAAGCTTAAACCGATAAAAATATTTTGCTATTAAAGTATAAATGAAACTTAAAACGAACAGAAATTACATAAACAATCAATGCGAACAAACATACAAGATATATTAATGTAAATGAATAAATAAATCTGAAAACGAGTGAAACTTAAATTGAATATGCAAATCATGTTTGAATCGAATAAAAATAACTACAAACAAGAGTTTGGGTATCACCTCACTGCAGAAGCCTACTGCAGAAAACCTACTGCGTCATTGGCGCTTTACTGAAAACGAATTATATTACAAATATTTTCTTTTGTACTTAATATTGAAAATAAATATTAAATTACAGTAAAATTTTGAACTGATGAGCTTTCAGCAATTAATATCATTATACATCAAATATTCAGTTTAATTTATCAAGATTGGTCAAGACAAATATAGTTTCACTACAAACAAAATTTGGATACTGCCCCCTTTTTTAACTGTAAAAACCTAAAGCCTTCTGCATCATTGGCGCTTCACTGAAAACGAATTACTCGTATTTTACAAATTTATTCTTTTCCAGTCCTTACAGCATTGAAAATGAAAACAAAAATTACAGTGAAGAAAATTCTTGAACTGATGGATTTTTCAACAATTAATATCATTATATATCTAATATTCAATTTGATTTTGTTTATACTTTCCAAGACTGTTCAAGACTCATATAGTTTTCAGTAAGGCGCCAATGACGCAGTATGTTTTAGGCTTCTGCAGTGAGGCGATACCCAAACTCTTGTTTGTAGTTATTTTTATTTGATTCAAACTTGATTTGCATATTCAATTTAAAGAATCCAAAGAATACAAACCCCTAGGTAGTAAATAATTTCCGAACCGTAAGAAAACACACCAAAGAAAAAGAGAAGCCTATAAGAGTAATAACAGGAAAATTAACAAAATCCAGTAGAAGATTCTAAACTCTAACCTAACATGATAAACCCAAATCAAAATTCTGAAAATTCAAAATTCTCTTAGGAATTCCAGCAATAATAAATTGTCCTAAATTCTACAAAAATGTGTCATTTGTTAAAATTAAAATCACGCATTTGCAGATACGCCGACCTCTGACGACCTCTCGCTTATCGTCATTGATGACCCAGTGAAACATCGGAAAGAGGTAACCTACACGGAAAGTTACTAGCCCCACTAGGTAGAACATTAAATTATTAACAAAAAAAAAACGAAAAACAACATGATAAAATTCCCCAGTTGGCCACAATTAAATAAACCAGATTCAACATCCGAAACAGTGCGTTTTATGTCCCCAAAATAATTCATTACAAATAGAAAAATGTCACAGTAAGAATAACATAAATAAATCATTGAGCGAATATGTCTTAGTAAAGGTAGTGGAAGAGCTAAATTTTACCACACTACACTTCCTCCTAAAATCACTTAGAAGTCCCCTGGAAGATTGAGTAATCTTAAGAGTAATAGCAAGTTTAATATATTATAACTCTAGTACACAGGCAATGTTGACAACAGTTGAACGCACTAGATTAGCTGCTAACAAGGCGTTAAGAATTCTCTTACAAATGATTCCCATGTCCAAGTATCCCCTAATTGCTGAATTCATCGCAGAAGATCTTTGGCAATTTCAGGATGACAATGGTATTACTACCATTTGGCCCCCACGATTCCTAGCCCTATACCAGACCGAGAACAGATCAGATCAGACCGAGAACAGATCAGTTAAAACCGAAAATAGATCATATCAGACAAAGAACAGATCATATAAGACCGTGAACATATCATATAAGACCAAGAAAAGATCAGAACAGACAAAGAACAGATCAGATTAGACCGAGTAGAAATTAGATCAGACCGAGAACTAATAATATCTGACCAAGAACAGATCATATTAGACCGAGAACAGATTAGATAAGACTAACAACAGATCAGATCAGACTGGAAAAAGATCAGATGAGACCAAAAACGGATCAGATAATACCAAAACAAGATTAGATTAGACCGAGAATATATCAGATCAGACCGAGAACAGATCAGATAAGACCGAGAACAGAACAGATCAGACCAAAAACAGATCATATCAGACCAAGAACAGATCAGATAAGACCGAGAACAGATTATATGAGACCGAGAACAGATCAGATCAGGCAAAGAACAGATCAGATCAGACAAGAGAACAGGTCAGATCAGACCAAAAACAGATCAGATATGACCCAGAACAAAACAGACTAGACCAAGAACAGACCAGATAAGACCGATAATTAATGAGATAGACTAAGAACAGATCAGGTCACACCAAGATCAGATCTGACCGAGAAACAGATCAGATCAGACAAAGAACAGTTCAGATCAGACCGAGAACAGATCAGATAAGACCAAAAACAGATCAGATATGACCCAGAGCAGAACAGACTAGACCAAGAACAGACCAAATCAGGCCGAGAAAAGATCTTATCAGACCGAAATAAGATCAGATGAGACATAGAACAGATCAGAATAGACCACGAACAGATTAGATAAGACTGACAACAGATCAGATCAGACCAAGAACAGATCAGATGAGACAGAAAACAGATAAGATAAGACCAAGCACTGATGAGATAAACCAAAACCAGATCAGATCACACCAAGAACAGATCAGATCAGACCAATTACAGATCAGATCATACCGAGAACAGATCATATCAGACCAAGAACAATCAGATCAGACAGAGAGCAGATCAGATAAGACGGAGAAAAGTTCAGATCAGATCGAGAACGAATCAGATCCGGACCGAGAACAGATCAGATCAAACCGAGAACAGATCAGATAAGACCGAGAACAGATCAGATCAGATTAGATAAGACTGAGAACAGATCAGATCAGACCAAGAACAGATAAGAGGAGACAGAGAACAGATAAGATAAGACCAAGAACTGATGAGATAAACCAAAACCAGATCAGATCACACCAAGAACAGATCAGATCAGATCAGACCAAGAACGGATGAGACCAAGAACAGATCAGATCATACCGAGAACAGATCATATCAGACCAGAACAGTTCAGATCAGACAGAGAGCAGATCAGATAAGACGGAGAAAAGATCAGATCAGATCGAGAACAAATCAGATCCGACAGAGAACAGATCAGATCAGACCGAGAACAGATCAGATCAGACCGAGAAAAGATCAGAGGAGACCGGGGACAGATGAGATCAGACTGAGAACAGATTAAATAAGACCCAGAATACATCAGATCAGACCAAGAACACATCACATCAGACGAAGAACAGATCAGATCAGATCGAGAACAGATCAAATCAGACCGAGAAACAGATCAGATGAGACCGAGAGCAGATCAGATCAGACCGAGAACAGATCAAATCAGACCAAGAACAGATCAGATCAGACCAAGAACAGATCAGATCAGAAAGAGAGAACAGATCATATCAGACCGAGAAAGATCATGTAAGACCGGGAACAGATCAGATCAGATTGAGAACAGATCAAATAAGACCCAGAATAATCGGATCAGACCAACCACAGATCAGATCAGACCAAGAACAGATCAGATCATATTGAGAACAGATCAGATCAGACCAAGAACAGATCAGACTGAGAAAAAATCAGATCAGACAGAGAACAGATCATATCATATGACCGAGAAAAGATCAGAGGAGACCGGGGACAGATCAGATCAGACTGAGAACAGATTAAATAAGACCCAGAATACATCAGATCAGACCAAGAACACATCACATCAGACGAAGAACAGATCAGATCAGATCGAGAACAGATCAAATCAGACCGAGAACAGATCAGATGAGTCCGAGAGCAGATCAGATCAGACCGAGAAACAGATCAAATCAGACCAAGAACAGATCAGATCAGACCAAGAACAGATCAGATCAGAAAGAGAACAGATCATATCAGACCGAGAAAGATCATATAAGACCGGGAACAGATCAGATCAGATTGAGAACAGATCAAATAAGACCCAGAATAGATCGGATCAGACCAACCACAGATCAGATCAGACCAAAAAACAGATCAGATCATATTGAGAACAGATCAGATCAGACCGAGAACAGATCAGATCGGACCGGGAGCAGATCCGATCAGACCAAGAACATATCACATAAGACAAAGAACAGATCAGATCAGACGGAAAACAGATTGTATCAGACCAAGAAAAGATCATATCAGGCCAAGAACAGATCAGATAATACCGAGAAGAGATCCGTTCAGACCGAGAAGAGATCAGACCAAAAAAAAGATCCCATCAAACCGTGAAACAGATCGGATCAGACCAAGAACAGATCAGAAATTGCCGAGAACACATTAGATCAGTCCGAGAACAGATCAGATCAGACCGAGAAAGACGAGGTGAGACCAAGAAACAGATCACATAATACCGAAAATAGATTAGATCAGACCGAGACAAGATCAGATCAGACCGAAAACAGATCTTATCAGACCGAGAACAGTTCAGATCAGACTTAAAGCAGATCAGATAAGACGGCAAACAGATCAGATCAGACCGAGAACAGATCAGATCAGACCGAGAACAGAACAGATCAGACCAAAAACAGATCATATCAGACCAAGAAACAGATCAGATATAAGACCGAGAACAGATTATATGAGACCGAAAACAGATCAGATCAGGCAAAGAACAGATCAGATCAGACAAGAGAACAGGTCAGATCAGACCAAGAACAGATCAGATATGACCCAGAACAGAACAGACTAGACCAAGAACAGACCAAATCAGGCCGAGAAAAGATCTTATCAGACCGAAATAAGATCAGATGAGACATAGAACAGATCAGAATAGACACGAAACAGATTAGATAAGACTGAGAACAGATCAGATCAGACCAAGAACAGATCAGATGAGACAGAAAACAGATAAGATAAGACCGAGAACTGATGAGATAAACCAAAACCAGATCAGATCACACCAAGAACAGATCAGATCAGACCAGAAACAGATCAGATCATACCGAGAACAGATCATATCAGACCAAGAACAGTTCAGATCAGACAGAGAGCAGATCAGATAAGACGGAGAAAAGATCAGATCAGGTCGAGAACGAATCAGATCCGGACCGAGAACAGATCAGATCAAACCGAGAACAGATCAGATAAGACCGAGAACAGATCAGACCGAGAAAAGATCAGATCAGACAGAGAACAGATCATATCGGACCGAGAAAAGATCAGAGGAGACCGGGGACCGATCAGATCAGACTGAGAAAACAGATTAAATAACACCCAGAATACATCAGATCAGACCAAGAACACATCACATCAGACGAAGAACAGATCAGATCAGATCGAGAACAGATCAAATCAGACCGAGAACAGATCAGATGAGACCGAGAACAGATCAGATCAGACCGAGAACGGATCAAATCAGACCAAGAAAAGATCAGATCAGACCGAGAACAGATCAGATCAGAAAGAGAACAGATCATATCAGACCGAGAAAGATCATATAAGACCGGGAACAGATCAGATGTGAGTGAGAACAGATCAAATAAGACCCAGAATAGATCAGATCAGACCAACCACAGATCAGATCAGACCAAGAACAGATCAGATCATATTGAGAACAGATCAGATCAGACCGAGAACAGATCAGATAAGACCAAAAACAGATCAGATATGGCCCAGAACAGAACAGACTAGACCAAGAACAGACCAAATCAGGCCGAGAAAAGATCTTATCAGACCGAAATAAGATCAGATGAGACTGAGAACAGATCAGAACCGACCACGAACAGATTAGATAAGAATGAGAAACAGATCTGATCAGACGAAGAAAAGATCAGAGGAGACAGAGAACAGATAAGATAAGACCAAGAACTGATGAGATAAACCAAAACCAGATCAGATCACACCAAGAACAGATCAGATCATACCAAGAACTAATGAGACCAAGAACAGATCAGATCATACCGAGAACAGATCATATCAGACCAAGACAAGTTCAGATCAGACAGAGAGCAGATCAGATAAGACGGAGAAAAAGATCAGATCAGATCGAGAACAAATCAGATCCGACAGAGAACAGATCAGATCAGACCGAGAAACAGATCAGATCAGACCTAGAACAGATAATATAAGACCAAGAACAGATCAGACAGAGAAAAGATCAGATCAGACAGAGAACAGATCATATCAGACCGAGAAAAGATCAGAGGAGACCGGGGACAGATCAGATCAGACTGAGAACAGATTAAATAAGACCCAGAATACATCAGATCAGACCAAGAACACATCACATCAGACGAAGAACAGATCAGTTCAGATCGAGAAAAGATCAAATCAGACGGAGAACAGATCAAATGAGACCGAGAGCAGATCAGATCAGACCGAGAACAGATCAAATCAGACCAAGAACAGATCAGATCAGACCAAGAACAGATCAGATCAGAAAGAGAACAGATCATATCAGACCGAGAAAGATCATATAAGACCGGAAAAAGATCAGATCAGAGTGAGAACAGATCAGATCAGACCGGGAGCAGATTAGATCAGACCAAGAACATATCACATCAGACAAAGAATAAAATAAAGATATAAGATAAGATAAAATAAGACCAGAATAGATCGGATCAGACCAACCACAGATCAGATCAGACCAAGAACAGATCAGATCATATTGAGAACAGATCAGATCAGACCGAGAACAGATCAGATCAGACCGGGAGCAGATTAGATCAGACCAAGAACATATCACATCAGACAAAGAATAGATCAGATCAGACGGAAAAACAGGTTGTATCAGACCAAGAAAAGATCATATCAGGCCAAGAAACAGATCAGATAATACCGAGAAGAGATCCGTTGAGACCGAGAAGAGATCAGACCGAAAAAAGATCCCATCAGACCGTGAACAGATCGGATCAGACTAAGAACAGATCAGAAATTACCGAGAACATTAGATCAGTCCGAGAACAGATCAGATCAGACCGAGAAAGACGAGGTGAGACCACGAACAGATCAGATAATACCAAGAATAGATTAGATCAGACCGAGACAAGATCAGATCAGACCGAGAACAGATCTTATCAGACCGAGAACAGTTCAGATAAGACTTAGAGCAGATCAGATAAGACGGCAAACAGATCAGATCAGACCGAGAACAGATCAGATCAGACCGAGAACACTCAAATCAGACCGAGAACAGATCAGATCAGACCAAGAACAGATCATATCAAACCAAGAACAGATCAAATAAGACGGAGAAAAGATCATATCAGACAGAGAACAGATTTGATCAGACCGAGAACAGATGATATCAGACCGAGAACAGATCAGATAAGACCGAAAAGAGATCAGATAAGCCCAAAAAGAGATCAGATCAGACGAGGAACAGATTAGATCAGACCGAAAAAAAGATCAGATAAGGCAAAAAAAAGATCAGACCAGACCGAGAACAGATCAGATCAACTCGAGAAACAGATGATATCAGACCGAGAAACAAATAAGACCGAAAAGAGATCAAATAAGTCCGAAAAAAGAGATCAGATCAGACAAGGAACAGATCAGATCAGACCAAAAACAGATCAGGTCAGACAAAGAATAGATCAGATCAGACAGAGAACAGGTCAGATAAGACCAAGAACAGATCAGAGTAGACTAAAAAAAAACAGACCAGATCACACCGAGAAACTGATCTTATCAAACCAAAAACAGATCAGATCAGACTGAAAAAAGATCAAAACAGACCACGAACAGATTAGATCAGACCGAGTACAGATCAGATCAGACCAAAAAAAGATCTGATCAGAAAAATAACAGATAAGATCATACCGACAACAGATCAGATCAGACCAAGAACAGATCAGATTAGACTAAGAAACAGATCAGATATGACCGAGAAGAGATCAGTTTAGACCAAGAACAGACCAGGTCAGACTGAGAACAGATAAATCAGACTGAAAAACAGATCAGAACAGACCATGAACAGATTAGATCAGACCAAGTATAGATCAGTACTTGATCTATCCAAGAACCGATCAGTTTAGACAGAGAACAGATCAGATCAGACCGAGCACAGATCATATCAGATTGAGAACAGATCAGATAAGACCAAGAACTGATTAGATAGACTAAGAACAGATCAGCCCACACCAAAAACAGATCAGATCAGACCGAGAAACAGATCATATCAGACCAGGAACAGATCAAATCAGACCAAGAAAAGGTCAGATCAGACAGAGAACAGATCATATCAGACCCAGAAAAGATCAGATAAGACCGGGAACAGATCAGATCAGACTGAGATTAGATAAAATAAGACCCAGAATAGATCAGATCAGACCAAAAACAGATCAGATCAGACCAAAAAAGATCAGATCAGACCGAAAACAGATCAGGTTAGACCGAGAAGAGATTCGCCCAAAAACAGATCATATCAGACCTTGAACAGATCAGATCAGACCAAGAAAAAATCAGATCAGACCAAGAACTTATCAGATAAGACCGAAAACAGATCAGATCAAACAGAGAATAGATCATATCAGCCCGAAGCCTATTGCTGATTCTAGGTGGGAGCAAAGGACTAGCTAAGCCGGGAAATTTCCACGGCGGTGGTGGGCATCCAGGCAATGAGGCTTGACCCTCCGTCCCTAGGCAGCATAGGAAATCCGCTAGCGCACCTCAAAGTGGTGAAGGGGTGTAAACATCACTGAACTCCACGCCGAGCAAGGTGATGGCCAACGCGCTTCAGGTGACCGCAGGACTGGGGACCTTGTGGTGTACCTTATCCCCAAGAAACGCTCAATGTTGATGACAAATATGATGATTAAAAGTTTGGCCATGGCATCCCCGGTATTATGCGATGCGACGAAAATGGTGCTCACGTCGAAAATTATGCTAGCTACCGTCCTATCTAGAAGACAAGGCCTGATTATCGGCTGCTGGAACCTGTGCTCGATTAAATTTTTCATTGACACAAGCTTTTGTAGCTTATGAATTTTATGTTTATAACCTTGACATTCTGTGCGTCTCTGAGACGAGCCTAAATGGACGTAACATCTTGACCCTTGAATCCTCGGCTGGGAAGGCGGTCTCTTTTTATAACTTGGGACCATTAGATGGATCTGGCTGAGCAGAAGTACGTTTCCTGTTTACCCCAAAGCAGTTACTGGGTTCATCGAAAATGAGTCTGTGTCTGAGAGAATCATACGGGCAAGAATTAAAGATCGCACTAACAATATGACTGTCCTTAGCGTTTACGCCCCAATAAGAGATGCCACTCAACAGCAAAAAAATCAGTTTTACAGTGACATGCAGACAGTCATTGATAAGATTCCCCGGAAAGATATGCTCCTAATTGGAGGCGATTTCAATGCTAGAATCGGCGGAAAGCTGAATAACTCGGAACATGCGATCGGCAAGTATGGCCTCGGAAACAGGAGCACAAATGGAAACAGGATTTTACTGTTCGCAATGCTAAACAATCTCACTGTGGCTAACACCTAATTTAGGCACAATCCATGTCATACGTATACATGGGAATCCCGCGATGGAAGAGTAAAGGCCCAAATAGATTATCTCCTTGTATCCCGACGATGGAAATCCATGGTGTTGGACTCGATAGTGCACAGAGGTGCTGACACGGGATCGAAAAAATGGATCTGATCACTTCTTGCTGAAGACAAGGCTAAAGTACAGACTAAGGCTCAAGGAAGACTACTATGCCGAACCAGAAAATAGACATGTCGAAGCTGAAAGTAGATGAGTACCAAGGTGCATTTATCCTTGAACTCTCAAACCGCTTCGCTGTCCATCAAGATGAAACCGAGGAGGCAACCCCGACTGATAGGTGCCCCAAGATAAAGATTGAGAAGAATTGGAGCAAATTCAAGGACCACATCAATGAAGCTGCCTCAAACAGGCTTGGGTTTGTCAAGCGTAGAACCAAGAAATGGATCTCAGAATAGATACTCAAACTCTCTGCCGAGCAAAAAGAAATGACCGACAACAAGAAGTCCCCCACACACAAAGTGCTACCACAAGAATGTCAAAAATCAGCAAGAGCTGCCAAAAAAGCCTACTGGTCTAATGTTGCCAGTGCTATGGAAAGAGCCGCATCACGGAATGATACATGAAAACTCTATCAGATACTTGGAGAATGCACAAGGAAGAAGAAGCAAAACTACCATCTTCTCGCTTAAGGTGAAGGATGGGAAAATACTCACAAGCAGCGGGGAACGTATCGAAAGATGGCGAGTTCACTTCCAAGAGCTATTGAGGCAAGGAGACAATAGCAATCGAAAGCAACCACTTACAGCACCACAGGACCCTCCGCACAAACAGGCTTATGAAAATGTATGTACGGACCACCCTCCGGGGATGAAGTAATTAAGGCGATCCAAGTTTTGAAAAACCATAAAAGCCCAGGAATAGATGAGATTCCTGCCAAGTTAGTGAAAGCTCTCCCGAGGTGGCGGTGGATGAGCTTCATAGCGTGATAATCGAAGGCTGGGAAAATGAATACATCCCAGATGACTGGAAGACCTCAATAATTGTCCCTATCTTTAAAAAAAGGAGACCGACTGGACTGCAAAAATTACCGATGTATATCCCTTATCCCCATTGCTGCCAAGCTGTTTATACTTTTAAACAGATTCAAAGACACCAGAAACAGCCACACGCGACCCAACCAAGCATAACCCAGGCCGTGTATGGGTTGCTGTGACCAGATTTTTAGCCTGCGACAGATCCTTGAACACCGGTTTAAACACCAGCAGGAAACAATCCAAATCTTCATAGACTTCATTACCGCGTTTGATTCTGTCCATCGTGATGCAATATGGGAGGCAATGAGAGAGGACAGTGTGCCTGAGAAGATCGTCAATCTACTCAAGGCATGCTATGCTGGAACAAAGGCCCGGGTAAGAGTCGATGGCGATCTTTCAGATCTGGTCCTGATCGAAGAAAGTGTACGTCAAGGCTGTGTTCTTTCACCAACTTTGTTCAACTTCGTCATCGATTGGATCCTCAGGGTCCTGGACAATTATAAAGGTGTTGCAGTGAGCCCGTTCTTCTCCGTCACAGATCTTGACTATGCTGACGATGTGGACATGCTTGCCGAATCCGCTGCAGAAGCCCAGGCTATGATAAATACTAGGCAGTCAAGGCACTTTCGACTGGTCTACAAATAAGCCTAAGAAAAACAAAATCCATGCGAACAGATGTGATGGATGAAACCCCTGTGACCCTAAATGGTAATCAAATAGAGGACGTCCAGTCACTCAAATACCTCGGATCGATGGTAAACCCTGCTGGCAAATCTTCAGAAGAAATCCAGATCCGCATATCGTCAGCCTGGAGTGTCTTCCTTCAATTTCGGAAGTATTTTTGGAAGCGGAGCAATTTTCTTGAGACGCAATATCCTCCACGAGACAAGAAAAGAGGTACAAAAGATTCTATTCTATTGATTGTTGCCTCTCCTTCCTCCACCCGTTGGGGCGAAAAATTCTTAGGGTATACGAGCCCTTCATTCGTCACGTCTAATAGCACTTTATTTGACTTTAAAAAAAATTGGTGCCGATTATGTTTCATATGGAAAATTTTCACATATTATAAAGTTGGTGGGAAAATTTCTGTTATCCATTTTTAAATTTAGGTCAATTGAACCTATTGCATTCAATGTATGCCCTGTTACACTAGTTAAACTAGCAATATTAAAATTCTTCTGTCGCTTAATATACGAGAGTAATTTATTAAATACGCATGAGTTTATTATGTTAACTGTCGCACCAGAATCTACTAGTGCTTTAAAATAAATGTTTGCTACACAAAAATAATTGAATATAGGTAACATATTATTGTTATCACTAAAAGACGGTACTATTATTGGGTAAGACCTATAAAAAATTCTGGCTCCCTTTTTGGTACTTTTCTATTCTTCCAGGGGGCCTGATATGTTTCCCTGTGGGTTAATTTGGTATGTTGGTGCTTGCGATAGAGATTTCGTAGGCATATCTCTAGCTAACTGATTGACATTTGTTTGCCATAAATTGTTACGTGGGTTGGAATCGTTTCGCCAGGGAGATGCCTTTGCTGCCGGCGCTCGCGGTATTTGTTCATTTTGCACCGTCGGAATATTTGCCGTCGGAAAAAAATTTCCGCTACTATTTCCCTTATACCTGTTAAATCTCGTAGGATATACTATTCTTGCACTATACTGATTTTGCCGAGTATTTGAGTTTGGGAGCCGATAGCTATTTTGTCTGTCGGGGAAGGGTTCGTGTACATTTGCCGGCTTGGTATATACAAAAACCTGTTGGTAGACGATGTGGGGTAATGATAGGCTTAATCATCCCCGCCTATAACCTCCTGATGCATTGGCATTTAAATTTATTCTCCCGAACAAATAGTTATCATAATGCGGTGCTGTTGGGCCATAGTTATTTCGAAAACGGTACTCTCTTGCGATATGCCCGGGACGGTTACACGTATATATCTTATTATTGTTAAATTGTTTTCGTAACTAGTTGTGTTTTAGTAGGCTGAAAGCGAAAGGTTCTTTGCCTAGCGGGTTCTTGTGTTCTACTTTTGTTTGTTGCTGGGGAATCATCCCTTGAAAAGAAACCAGGGGAAACCTCGCCTGATTGTCTTGCGGTTGATTTGCCTACGCTATTTATTCTGGACTTATTGTGGTTTGCCACAATCGTGTCAATTTCTATCATTCTTTCCGCCTCCTGAACTGCCAAGTCTAATGTTTGAATGTATTTAGAAATTATCATTCAATATAGTTTTGGGGTGAGCCCTTGTAAGAAGGAAGGTAGTAAAATTTTCTGATATAGCTCTCGGACCCTTTTCCAAATTTTGCTTCGACTGAAACCCTTACACTGTGTACATATTCTCTCACATTTTGTGTTTGTTCAAAGCATACTGTCCCGTGTTTTAATTTTTGTTGAACTTGTTTCTATAAATCTGTCTCGGAACGCTTTTAGTAATTTGTCTACCGAATTTATTGGGAGACTGTTATCACCCCCTACAGTATTTTCAATTTGCTTTAGGAAGGTTAAAGCCTGCCCTCTCAACCCTAGAAGGAGCATGCTTATTAATGTCTTTAGCTCTGTTTTGGTTATTTCTACGAATTGGGCCAATTTGGATATTGAACTCTTCTACATTTGATTGTCCGTCATATTGAGGTATAGATTTTGTTAAATCGACATTTTTTGCGACTAGTTTTTGCGCAATTAATAGTTCACTTAAATCTACTGACATGTTGACAGTTTTTTTTGAACTAGTTAAGTAGTCCTCGTTTAAGTCGCCGCGCCATTTAACGTGGGGGGGGGGTTGAATTATGATTTATCGTGGAGGGAATTAATAGTCATTTATCGTGGAGGGAATTAATTGTCATTCTTACCCAACATTGCGCCAAGTATAATGGGGAAAAAGGATTGACTCTTGAAGTTACTGTTGAAGAACTCCTAACCTAGAAGCGTAGCCATATCTTCCAGAGTCGTCACATTACCAAGTTCCTTTAATATTACGTGATGATTAACTTCCCTATGAGAGCGGTACTGGAGACACTTGAAGCAGTAGCCTACTACGTATCGAGATACAAACATATATGAAAAAACACACAAATAAGATACTAATAGATTTATTGTGACTTATAAACCTCAAAAAATCTCCTTAAATACTCTGAATCAATGAATCCTGATCAAAGTCTGATACTAGTCTCATACTTGTTTCCTGTTAGTCTGATCTCAAATCATATTTTTACTAATATATAACTCGGGTTTTGCTTCTGAGCAATAACAACTAATTCACGATTGGCTCAACTTCCTTTGGGGCACACCCTCCTTCTTCTTATGCTGACAAAATAAGATTACTATGCTGTCAGACGGTCCAATATTTTTTTCGCAATTTTTGGATCATTAAACCCTCACGTTCCTCTGAGAACTTCAAGCTTGGTTTAAAACAATGTCCTGCCAATTTTTGCAAAATTCGCAAAATTCAAAAAGCACATTTCGCAAAATTCAAATCCATCTCATTTCTGATTTCAATAGGGCGTGCTTGCTTTGTACTGCAAATCAACCCGTACGTTTTTCCGCTTTTGAAGTTTGTCAAGAGCATTTGGAAATATTCAAGTCTTTTTGTTCTGTAAACAAAGAGTGTGAGATTCTACTAAGTACGACAAAGTATGCTTGAAGTTCATCAAGCTGGTATGCGAATATTAATCATCTTTTTTTTTACTTGGTGTTTTAAAGGGATATCTGATTGAGAATAAATGCGATTTTTCCTTCCCTGTTGGGAATTTAAACGAAAGTTTGAAATGGGATTTAAACGCAATGAAGGGGAGTTTAACTTATCTCGAAAGTATTTTCATAAGAAAATAAGTTTCTTATATTTAAAGACAAGATTTAAATTATTATATTTTCTTCTCACGGTACAGTCTGATATGCCCTGTTCTCGGTAAAATCTGATCAGTTATAGGTCTGATCTGTTCTCGTTCTAATTTATCTGTTCTTGGTCTGATCTATTCTGGGTCTTTTTTGATCTGTTCTCAGTCTGATCTGATCTGTTCCCGGTCTTATCTGATCTTTTCTAGGTCTGATATGATCTGTTCTCTGTTAGATCTGATCTGTTCTCGGTCTGATTTGATCTGTTCCTAGTGTGATATGATCTTTTTCTCGGTCTGATCTGATATTTTCTCGGTCTTATCTGATCTGTTCTCGGTCTGTTATGCTCTGTTCTTGGTCTCATCTGATCTGTTCTCGGTCTGATCTGTTCTGTTCTTTGTCTGATATGATCTGTTCTTATTCTCATCTGATTTGTTCTTTGTGTGGTCTGATCTATTCTTGGTCTCATCTGATCTTTCCTTGGTCTGATCCGATCTGTTCTTGGTCTGATCTGATCTATTTTTGGTGTGATCTGATCTGTTCTTGGTCTATCTCATCAGTTCTCGGTCTTATTTGATCAGTTCTCAATCTGATATGATCTGTTCTTGGACTGATCTGATCTGTTCTCGGCACTTGCACATTAAACGTACTTTTTTATATACTGTATATAGAATGTCAAACTGGAGACGCTACAGAAACCCACCAGACTGGTTATTTCAAGACACCGCTATTAAGAATTGGAATGCAAAGAGTAGTTTTCATTGCATTTACGATATTTCAACTATCGTTTTTTGGGTTTAGGGGGGGAGGTACCCAGGTTAGGTTACGTATTTAATATATGGTATGCTTAACCCCCACCCCCCTAATGTGCAAATATATAGCCCAAATTTGATTCTAAACTATTACGTATTCATCCCATTTTATTTTATTTCATTAGCATTAAACGAACTTGACTTCTTTAGGAGTGTATAAAAGAGCACCCTGTTTCATGCGCCCTGTTCTCTGTGTAATCTGATCTGTTCTTGGTCTGATCTGATCTATACTTGGTCTGTTCTAATATGTTCGTTGTCTGTTCTGAACTGTTTCAATCTGATCTGATCTGTTTTCGGTCTAATAAGATCTGTTCTCGGTCTGAACTGGTCTGTACTTGGTATAATATGATCAGTTCCAGGTCATATCTGATCTGTTCTTGGTCAGATCTGATCAGTTCTCGGTCTGCTCTGATCTGTTGTCGGTGTGATTTGATCTGTTATTGATCTGATCTGATCTGTTTTTGGTCTGATCTGATCTGTTTTTGGTCTGATAAAATCTGTTCTCGATCTGATCTGGAACTGTTCTTAGTCCACTCTGATCTGTTCTTGGTCATATCTGATCTCTTGTTGGTCAGTTCTGATACTCGGTTTGATCTAATCTGTTCGTTGGTCTTTTCTGATCTGTTTTCAGTCTAATCTGATCTGTTTTCGGTCTGATAAAATCTGTTCTCGATCTGATCTGGTCTGTTCTTAGTCCACTCTGATCTGTTCTTGGTCATATCTGATCTCTTGTTGGTCAGTTCTGATATCTTTTCAGTCTTATCTGATCGCTTTTCGGTTTTATCTAATCTGTTCTCGGTCTGATATGATCTGTTCTAGGTCTGATCTGATCTGTTCTCAGTCTCATTTGATCTGTTTTTGGTCTCATCTGATCTGTGCTCCGTCTTATCTGATCTGTTATCAGTCTGATCTGATTTTTTCTCGGTCTGGTATGATCTGTTTTCGGTCAGATCTGTTCTGTTCTCGGTCTGATCTGATCTTTTTTCGGTCTTATCAGATCTGTTCTTGGTCTCATCTGATCTTTTTTCGGTATTATCTGATCTGTTTTCGCCCTTACCTAATCTTTCTCGGTCTAATATGATCTGTTCTTGTGCTGATCTGCTCAGTTCTTGGTCTGATCTAATCTGTGCTTGGTCTAATCAGATCTGTTTTTTTTTTTCGGATGAATCTGTTCTCAGTCTGATATGATATGTTCTCGGTCTTATCTAATCTGTTCTCGGTCTGATATGATCTGTTCTCGGTCTGATCTGATCTGTTCTTGGTCTGATCTGATCTGCTCTCGGTCTGATCGGATCTGTTTACGGTCTGATCTGATCTGTTCTCAATCTGATCTGATCTGTTCTTGGTCTGATCTGATCTGTGCTTGGTCTGATCTGATTTATTATGGGACTTATTTGATCTGTTCTCAGTCTGATCTGATCTGTTTCCGGTCTTATCTGATCTTTTTTTCGGTCTGATATGATCTGTTATCTTTCTGATCTGATCTGTTCTCGGTCTGATCTGATCTGTTCTTGGTCTGATTTGATCTGTTTCTCGGTCTCATCTGATCTGCTCTCAGTCTGATCTGATCTGTTTTCCTTCTTATCTGATCTGCTCTCTTTCTGATCTGAACTGTTCTTAGTCTGATATGATCATATCTCGGTCTGATCTTTTCTTCGTCTGATATAATTTATTCTCGGTATTATCTTATCTGCTCTTGATCTCCTTCCTGTTTTATGGGTCTGATCTGATCTGTTCTCGGTCTGATCTAATCTGTTCTCGGTATTACTGATCTGTTTTTTGGTCTCATCTGATCTTTTCTAGGTCTGATCTGATCTATTCTCTGTGTGATCTGATCTGTTCTTTGTCTGATCTGATCTGTTCTCGGTCTTATCTGATCTGTTCTTGGTCTGATAATATCTATTCTCGGTCTGATCTGATTTGTTCTTGGTCTGATGTGTTCACGGTCTGATGTGATCTGTTCTTGGTCTGATCTCTTCTCGGTCTGAACTGATCTCTTCTTGGTCTGATCTGATCTGTTCTCTGTCTATTCTGAACTGTTCTTGGTCCTATATGATCTATTCATAGTCTGATATGATCTGGTTTCGGTCTGATATGATCCGTTTTTGGTCTGATATGTGTTTTTGGTCTGATGTGATCTGTTCTCGGTCTGATCTGATCTGTTCTCAGTCTATTCTGATCTCTTCTCCATCTGACCTGTTTTTGGTCTGATCTGATTTGTTTTTGCTCTGACCTGATCTACTCTGGGTCTAATATGATCTGTTCTCATTCTGATTAGATCTGTTCTCGGTCTTATTTGATCTTTTTTGGCATGATAGGATCTGTTCTCTGTTTAATCTGATTTTTTCTCGGTCTGATCTGATCTGTTCTTGTTCTGATTTGATCGTTTCTCGGTCTGATCTTATCTGCTCTCGGTCTGATCTGATCTGTTCTCTGTCTGATCTGCTCTGTTATCGATCTGATCTGATCTAGTTTTGGTCTGATCTGATCTTTTCTTGGTCTGATCTGATCTATTGTTGGTCTTATTTTATCTGTTCTCAGGCTGATCTGATCTGTTTCCGGTCTTATCTGATCATTTCTCGGTCTGATATGATCTGTTCTCTGTCTGACCTGATATGTTCTCGGTCCAAGCTGATCTGTTCTTGGACTGATATGATCTGTTCTCGGTCTGATCTGATCTGTTCTCGATCTGATCTTATCTGTTCCCAATCTGATCTGATTTGTTCTGCGTTTTATCTAATCTTCTCTCAGTCTGTTCTGAACTGTTCTCTGTCTGATATAATCTGTTTTGGGTATTATCTGATCTGCCTTGGTCTCATCTCATATTTTCTCGGTCTGATCTGATCTGTTCTTGGTCTGATCTAATCTGTTTTCTGTATTATCTGATCTGTTTTTAGTCTAATCTGATCTGTTTTCTGTCTAATCTGATCTTTTCTTGGTCTTATCAGATCTGTTCTCGGTCTGATATGATCTGTTCCGGGTCTCATTTGATCTGTTCTCAGTCTTATCTGATCCGTTCTCGGTCTTACCTGATCTGTTCTTGTCTGATATAATCTCTTATTGATCTGATATGATCTGGTTTCGGTCTGGTCTGATCTGTTCTTGGTCTTATCTGATCTGATATTGTTCTGATATGATCTGTTCTCGGTCTTATATGATCTGTTTTCAGTCTGATCTGATCTGTTCTTGGTCTTGTTTGATCTTTTCCTGGTCTGATCTGATGTGTTCTTTGTCTGATCTGATCCATTCTCGGTCTTATCTTATGTGTTCTTAGTCTGAAATGATCTTTTCTTGGTCTGGTCTGATCTGTTCTCAGTCTTATCTGATGTGTTCTTGATCTAATATGATCTGTTTTCGGTTTTGATATGATCTGTTTTCGGTCTCATCAAATCTGTTCTCGTGTATCGGGATCAAAATTGAAAACCACAAATTACGTTGTAAGCCTCCCTCCCTTCCAAGTTAAAGTTACTTATGTAAAATAGAACCACTTAAACTATGAACGTAAAATCAGGTAACCCATATACGTTGAATAATACATGGTCGGGCAATTTAAACTGTAGCAAACAAATTTATCTTGATTAAATAAACTTTGTATAATCTTTCCCACAATAAACGTTTAATTGCAATCAATAAATCCTGAAGCAAAAAGGATAAACTGTCACAGAAGTATGAGATGAATTCTAGATTAATTAAACATTGCGGGACAGGTGGTTAACAACACAGTTTGAATTTAGAAATTATAATCACTGAACCGTCTCTCAAAGGTAGAATTTAGTAGACAAAAATAGTCACAAGATACAAAGTATTTTCGTGAAATAAAGTTATATTGTTCCAAACAGAGTTTATATTAAGTATCACAATGTATTCAAGTTGGATTGTTCAGTAATAATACAAAGCTGTATTTTTCCGTCCAAACTGTCAATCAAAGGTAGAATTTATTAGACAAAAAATACCCACAAGAGATACAAAGTATTTTCATATAATCAAAGTATATTGTTCCGAAACAAAGTCTCTTCGCGATAAATTACAAGTCATCCTGAAACTAGATGACAAGTCGTTACCAAAACATCACGGAAAAATAGTCAACTTTATAGCGATATGATTCCGAAGTGTCAATCATATAGCTATAAAGTTGAGGTAGCCGGCTTATGTATTCTCTTGGTCCAATAGGAACACGGATGACATATCTCTAGTAACGCCCTAACGTAGCCCTCGGCAAAATTTGGATAGTATAGTAGCTAGGATTTGCAGTTTTTCGCCAGTTTTAGGAGAGTCTTTTCTCAGTCTATGAGGAGTCTTATTGCAGTTTTTGACCAGTCTTAGGTGAGTTTTGAGTAAGCCTATTATCAACCACTATCAGTTTTATGACAGTCTTATAAAAGTCTTTTGCTATGTTTAAGCCAAACTTTGAACTTGTAGTATAGATAAACCCGTGTTGGAATCTATCTCTCAGTGCATATTTACCATAGTGCCAACATCAGTAAATAGAAGTGCATTTATTTAATATTCCTGGACAAGCCTTGTATTTCAAATATGAGTAGAAAATAAACACATTACTTTCTTATTCATGTCTTTTCATGTCATTATTTCTCAGAATAATTAGTCCTTATGTCTCCAACCGCTCCCTAAGGAATCTGAATCTGTATAATCTGATTTCGACTCAGTAACGGTCATTAACATATGCTCCCCTATTTGACCAATTGTTTTAATCCCCGTAACGCAAAATACCCCCCTCAAATCTTGGCGTAAAATCACTCCACTACCCACCAAAAAAATCCACCAACTTGAATCGGTCTTATGTGATCTGTTCGTGGTATGATCTGGTCTGTCTGATCTTTGTCTGATATGATCTGTTCTCGGTCTGATCGGGTTTGTTCTTCCGGTCTGGTTTTCGTTCTGATCTGACCTAATGTCGGTCTTATCTGATCTGTTCTTAGTCTGATAAGATCTGTTGGGCCTAATCTGATCTGTTTTGGGTCTGATCTAATCTATTTTTGGTATTATCTGATCTGTTCTTGGTCTCATCTGATCTTTTCTCGGTCTGATCTGATCTATTTTCGGGCTTATATTTTCTCTGTCCGATATGATCTGTTCTCAGTCTTATCTGATTTGCTCTCAGTCTTATCTGATCTGGTCTCAGTCTCATCTGTTCTTTGTCTGATCTGATCTGTTCTTTGTCTGATCTGATTTGCTCTTGGTCTGGTCTGATCTGTTCTCGGTCTGATCTGTTCTGTTCTCGGTGCTATCATATATGTTCTTGGTCTGATATGATATCTTTTTGGTCTGATAAGATAACTGTTTTCGGTCTGATCTGATCTGTTCTTGGTTGATATTATCTTTTCTCGGTTTTATGTGATCTATTTTTGGTCTGATCTGACCTATTCTTTGTCTGATCTGATCTGTTCTCGGTATTATATCATCTCTTCTAAGTCTAGTATGATCTATTCTGGGTCTGATCTGATTTGTTCTTTTGGTCTGGTTTTCGGTCTGATCGGATCTGTTCTCGGTCTTATCTGATCTGTTCTTGTCTGATATGATCTGTTCTCGGTCTGATATGATCTGTTTTCGGTCTGATCTGATCTGTTCTCGGTCTTATCTGATATTTCCGTGGTCTGATCTGATCTATATTTGTCTGATCCTATCGGTTTTCGGTCTGAACTGATCTGTTCTTGGTCTGAATCTGAATTGTTTTCGGTCTGATCTAATCTTTTTTCGGTCTTATCTGATCTGTTCTTGGTCGAATATGATCTGTTCTCGTTCTGACCTGATCTGTTTTCGGTCTTATCTCATCTTTTTTTGGTCTTATCTGATCTATTCTCGGTCTGATTTGATCTGTTCTTGGTCTGACCTGATCTGTTCTCGGTCTTAAATGATCTCTAATCGGTCTGATCTGGTCTTTTCTCAGTTTTATCTGGTCTGTTCTAGGTCTGATCTAATCTGTTCTCGGTCTGATCTGATCTGCTCTCGGTCTGATATGATCTGTTCTCAGTCTTATCTGATCTGTTGTCTGTCTCATCTGATCTATTTTCTGTCTGATCTGATCTGTTCTCAGTGTGATCTGATCTGTTTTTGGTCTTATCCTATCTGTTCTCTGTCTAATATGATCTATTCTCGGTCTGATATTATCTGTTCTTGGTCTGATCTGATCTGTTGTCTGTCTCATCTGATCTATTCTCTGTCTGATCTGATCTGTTCTCAGTGTGATCTGATCTGTTTTTGGTTTGATCCTATCTGTTCTCGGTCTGATCTGATCTGTTCTCGGTCTGATATGATCTGTTCTTGGTCTGATCTGATCTGTTCGTGGTCTGCTCTGATCTATTCTCAGTCTGATCTGATCTGTTATCGGTCAGATAAGATCTGTTCTCGGTCTGATCTTGTCTGTTCTGGTCTAATCTGATCTGTTCTCTGTCGGATCTGATCTGTTCTCGGTTTGATCTGATATGTTCTCGGTCTGATCTGATCTATTTTTTTGTCATATATGATCTGTTCTCGACTGACTGATTTGATCTGTTTTTGGTCTGATCTGATCTGTTTTCGGTCTTATGTCATCTGTTTTTGGTCCTATCTGATCTTTTCCCGGTCTGATATGATCTGTTCTTGGTCTGATCTGTTCTTGGTCTGATCTGATTTTTCTCTGTCTGATCTGATCTGTTTTTCGTCTTATCTGATCATTTCTCAGTCTGATCTGATCTATTTCGGTTTGATATGATATGTTCTCGGTCTGATTTGATTTGTTCTCTGTCTGATCTGATATGTTCTCGTTTTGATCTGATCTATTTTTGTTATATATGATCTGTTCTCAGACTGATTTGATCTGTTTTGGTCTGATCTGATCTGTTTTCAGTCTTATCTGATCTGTTTTCGGTCTTATCTGATCTGTTCTCGGTATGATATGATCTATTCTTGGTCTGATCTGATCGGTTCTAGTGGCTGTCTTTATCGGTTTGTATGTCTGAATCTATATATTTTTATTTGTTTTTGTGTCTCTCACTCTCTTTGCCTGCGAGTGTTTGATTGTGTCACTGCCTGTAGTTGTTGGTTTGTATCTCTGAATCTATATATTAGTATGGGGTTTTGTCTCTCTCACTGAGAGAGAAAAAAAGAGTCTTTATGGGTATGTCTGAATCTATGTTTTTTATGCGTTTTTGCTTTTCTCACCCTCTTTGCCATTGCGTCTGGACGGGGGTTTGCTTCTCCCAGTGCCTGTCTTTGTCTGTTTGTATGTCTGAATTTTTTTTTGTATTTGTTTCTCACTCTCTTTGCCTGTGTGTCTGGGCGGGTGTTTGTAAGGCCATTGCCTGTCTTTGTCGGTTTTTATGTCTGAATCAATGTGTTTTATACGTTCTTTTCTGCCTCTCATCATCTCTGCCTGCGTGTCAGGACGGATCTTTGCTTATCCAGTACCTGTCTTTGTCGGTTTATATGTCTGAATATATGTATCTGTATGTGTTTTTGTCTTTCTCACTCTCTTTGCCTGTGTGTCTGGGTGGGTGTTTGCTTCTCCCAGTGTTTGTCTTTGTCGCTTTCTAGGTTTGAATCTGTATATTCGTATGTGTTTTGTGTCGCTCTCACTCTCTTTGCCTTTGTGTCTGGGCGGGTTTTTGCTTGTTCTAGTGGCTGTCTTTACCGATTTGTATTTCTGAATCTATATATTTTTATTTGTTTTGTGTCTCTCTCACTCTCTTTGCCTGTGTGTATGTGGGGGGGGGGGTGTGTTTGCTTGTCCCAATGCCTGTCTTTGTATGTTTATTTGTCTAAATCTGTATAATTCTATGTGTTTTCGTCTCTCTCATTATCTTTGCATGTGTGTATGCGTGGGTGTTTGCTTGTCTTTCCACTGCCTGTCTTTGTCGGTTTGTATGTCTAAATCTATGTATTTGTATGTGTTTTTGTTTCTCTCACCCTCTTTGCCTATGTGTCTGGGTGGGTGTTTGTTTCTCCCAGTGCCTGTCTTTGTCGGTTTGTATGTTTGTATCTCTATATATTTGTATGTGTTTTTGTCTCTCTCACTCTTTTTGCCTGTGCGTCTGGGTGGGTGTTTGCTTGTTCCAGTTCCTGTCTTTGCCGGTTTGTATGTCTGAATCTATATATTTGTATGTGTTTTTCTTTCTTTCACTTTCTTTGCCTGTGTGTATGGGTGGGTGTTTGCTTGTCCCAGTCCCTTTCTTTTTCAGTTTTTGTTTTCTGAATCTATATTTTTTTATGTGTTTTTGTCTCTCTCACTCTCTTTGCATGTGTGTCTTGGCGGGTGTTATCTTGTTCTACTGCCAGTTTTTATCGGTTGTATGTCTGAGTCTATGTATTTATATGTGATTTTGTTTCTCTCACTCTCGTTGCCTGTAGGTCTGGGCGGGTGTTTGCTTCTCTTAGTGCTGTCTTTGTCTGTTTGTGTATCTGAATCTATCTAATTGTATGCGTTTTTGTCTCTGTCTCTCTCTCTCTCTCTCTCTCTCCTCTCTCTCTCTCTCTCTCTCTCTCTCTCTCTCTCTCTCTTCTCTCTCTCTCTCTCTCTCTCTCTCTCTCTCTCTCTCTTTGTCTGTGTGTTTTGGGCGGGTGTTTTCTTGTCCAACTTTCTGGGTTTATCGGTTTATATGTCTAAATCTATTGTGCTATTGTGGATTTTTTGTTTTCTCTCACTCTCTTCAACGTTTGTGCCTGGGTTGGTGTTTGCTTGTCTCAGTGTTTGTATTTTTTCGGTTTGTATGTCTGAATCTATGTTTTTGTATGTATTTCTCACCCTCTTTGCTTGTGCATCTGGGTGGGTGTTTGCAAGTGCCATTACCTGTCTTTGTCGGTTTGTATGTCTGAATCTATGTGTTTGTATATATTAGTATGGGTTTTAGTCTCTCTCACTCTCTTTGCCGGTGTGTCTGGGCGGGTGTTTGCTTGTCCCAATGCCTGTCTTTGTAAGTTTACATGTCTGAATCTTTATATTTGTATGTGTTTTTGTCTCTCTCACGCTCTTTGCCTGTGTGTCTGGGCAGGTGTTTGCCTATCCCAGTGTTCTTCTTTGACGGTTTGTATGTCTGAATCTATATTTTTGTGTGTGTTTTTGTATCTCTGACTTTCTTTGCATGTGTCTTTGGGGTGGGTGTTTGCTTGCTCCAGTGCCTGTCTTTATCGGTTTGTATGTCTGAAATTATATATTTCCATTTTGTTTTGTCTCTCTCACTCTCTTTGCATGTGTGTCTGCGCGGATGTTTGCTTGTTCCACTGCCTGTTTTTGTCAGTTTATATGTCTTAATCTATGTATTTGTATGTTTTTTGGTTTCTCTCACCATCTTTACCTTTGTGTCTGGGTGGGTGTTTGCTTCTCCCAGTGCCTGTCTTTGTCTGTTTGTATATCTGAATCTATGTATTTGTATATGTTTTTTGTATATCTCACTCTCTTTGCCTTTGTGTCTGGGAATGTGTTTGCACGTCTCAGTGTTTGTCTTGTCGGTTTGTATGTTTGATTCTATATATTTGTATGTGTGTTTGTCTCTCTGACTCTCTTTGCCTGTACATCTGGGTGGGTGTTTGCTTGTCCCAGCTCCTTCTTTGTCGTTTTGTATGTCTGAATTTATATATTTTTATGTGTTTCTATCTCTCTCACTCTCTTTACCTGTGCGTCTGGGTGGGTTTTTGCTTGTCCCAGTGCCTGTCTTTGTCGGTTTTGTATGTCTGAATCTGTATATTTTATGTGTTTTTGTCTCTCTAACTCTCTTTGCCTGTGTTTATGGGCGGGTGTTTGATTGTCTCACTGCCTGTGTTTGTCAGTTTGTATGTCCGAATCTATATATTAGTATGGGCTTTTGTCTCTCTTCCTCTTTTTGCCGATTTGTCGTGCTTTTCTCTCTCTCTCATTATCCCTGCCTGCGTTTCTGGACGGATTTTGCTTGTCCCAGTACCTGTCTTTGTTGGTTTGTGAGTCTAAATATAAGTTTCTGTATGTGTTTCTGTCTCTCTCACTCTCTTTGCCTGTGTGTCTGGGTGGATGTGTTTGCTTTTCCCGGTGTTTGTCTTTGTCGGTTTCTAGGTCTGAATCTGTATACTTGTAAGTGTTTTTGTCTCTCTCACTCTCTTTGCCTGTGTGTCAGGGCAGGTGTTTGTTTGTTCTAGTGGCTGTAATTAACGTAATTAACTTTGTATGTCTGATTTGTATGTCTGAATCTATATATTTATATTTTTTTTTGTCTCCCAGTGCCTGTCTTTGTCTGTTTGTATGTCTGAATCTATGTATTTGTATGTGTTTTTGTATCTCTCACTCTCTTTGCCTTTTTGTCTGGGCATGTGTTTGTAAGTCCCAGTGTTTGTCTTGTCGGTTGGTATGTTTAATTCTATATATTTGTATGTGTTTTTGTCTCTCTCACTCTCTTGGCCTGTGCGTCTGGGCGGGTGTTTGCTTGTCCCAGTTCCTGTCTCTGTCGGTTTGTATGTTTGAATTATAGATTTGTATGTTTTTCTGTCTCTCTTACTCTCTTTGCCTGTGTGTCTGGGTGGGTGTTGTGCTTGTCCCAGTGCCTGTCTTTGTCGGTTTGTATGTCTGAATCTATATGTTTTATGTTGTTTTTGTATCTCTAACTCTCTTTGCATATGTGTCTGGGTGGGTGTTTGCTTGTTCCACTGCCTGTCTTTATCGGTTTGTATGTCTGAGTCTATGTATTTGTATGTTTTTTTGGTTTCTCTCACCCTCTTTGCCTTTTTGTCTGGGTGGGTGTTTGCTTGTTCAATGCCTGTCTTTATCTGTTTGTATATCTGAATCTATTTGTTTGTATGCGTTTTTTTTTTCTCACTCTCTTTGCCTGTGAGTCTGGGTTTGTGTTTGTTTGTCCCGACCCCTGTCTTTGTATGTTTGTATATCTGAATCTATGTATTTCTATATGTTTTTTTCTCTCTCACTCTCTTTGTCTGTGTGTTTGGGCGGGTGTTTGCTTGTCCCACTGCCTGTCTTTGTCGGTTTATATTCTGAATCTTTGTGTTTGTATGGGTTCTTTGTCTCTCACTCTCTTCAAGTTTGTGTCTGGGTTGGTGTTTGCTTTTCCCAGTGTTTGTCTTTGTCGTTTTGTATGTGTGAATCTATGTTTTTGTAGGTGTTTCTCGCCCTCTTTGCCTATGTGTCTGGGCGGGTGTTTGCAAGTCGCAATGTCTTTCTTTGTCGGTTTCTATGTCTGAAACTATGTGTTTGTATGCGTTTTTTTTCTCTCTCTCACTCGCTCTGCCTACAGTCTGGGCAGATATTTGCTTGTTCCAATGCTGTCTTTGTCAGTTTGTATGTCTGAATCTATGTATCTGTATATGTTGTTGTCTCTCTCACTCTCTTTGTCTGAGTGTCAGGGTGGGTGTTTGCTTCTCCCAGTGTTTGTCTTTGTCGGTTTCTATGTCTGAAGCTATGTATTTTTATCTGTTTTTGTCTCTCTCACTCTCTTCACCTGTGTGTCTGGGCCCATGTTTGCTTGTCGAGGGGTTGTCTTTGTCGGTTTGTCAGTCTGAATCTATAAATTTACATGTGTTTTCTTCTCTCTCACTCTCTTTGTCTGTGTGTTTGGGCAGATTTTTGATTGTCCCACTACCTGTCTTTGTCGGTTTGTTAAGTCTGAATCTATATATTCGTATGTGTTTTTGTCTCTCTCACTCTCTTTGCCTGTGTGCCTTGGCGGTGCTTGCTTGTCCCAATGCCTGTCTATGTCAGTTTGTATATCTGAATCTATCTATTTTTATGCTTTTTTTGTCTCACACTCTCTTTATCTGAGCGTCTAGGTTGTTGTTTGTATGTCCCAGTGCCTGTCTTTGTATGTTTGTAAGTCTGAATCTATGTATTTGTATGTGTTTTTGTCTCTCTCACTATCTTTGCCTTTGTGTCTGGGCAGGTGTTTTGTATGTCCCAGTGTATGTCTTTGTCGGTTTGTATGTCTTTATCTAAATATATGTATTAGTTTTTCTCTGACTCTCTTTGCCTGTGCGTCTAGGCAGTTGTTTGCTTGTCCCATTGCCGTTTTGCTTGTCGATTTGTATGTCTGAATCTATATATTTGTTTGTCTTTTGGTGTCTCTCACTCTATTTGCCTGTGTGTATTGCCGGGTGTTTGCTTCTACCTGTGTTTGTCTTTGTCGGTTTGTATGTCTGAAGCTATATATTTGCATGTGTTTTTGTCTCTCTCAATCTCTTTACCTGAGTGTCTGGGCGGGTGTTTGCATGTTCTAGTGGCTGTCTTTGTCGGTTTGTATGTCTGAATCTATATATTTGTATGTGTTTTTGTCACTCTCAGTCTTTGTGCCTGTGTGTCTTGGAGGGTGTTTGCTTGTCCCACTGCCTGTCTTTGTCGGATTGTATGTTTTTTTTCACTTCTTGTTTGCCTGTTTGTCTGAGTGGGTGTTTTCTTGTCTCACTGCCAGTCTTTGTCGGTTTGTATGTCTGGATCTATATATTTCTAGGAATTTCTATCTTTCTCACTCTCTTTGCCTGTGTGTCTAGGCAGGTGTCTACTTTTTCCAGTGCATATCTTTGTAGGTTTGTATCTCCGAATCTATATATTTGTATTGTTTTTGTCTCTCTCACTCGCTTTGCCTATGTGTCTGGCAGGTTTTGCATGTCCCAGTGTTTGTCTTTGTCGGTTAGTATGTCTGAATATGTATATTTATGTGTTTTTGTCTCTCTCAATCTCTTTCCCTGTGTGTCTGGGCGGGTGTTTGCTTGTCCCAGTGCCTGTCTTTGTGTGCTTTGTATGTCTGAATCTATATATTTGTATGTGTTTTTGTCTATATCACTCTTTGTGCTGTGTGTCTTGGAGGGTGTTTGCTTGTCCCACTGCCTGGCTTTGTCGGATTGTATCAATCAGCTTGCTAGAGATGTTCCCACTGAGTCCAAGTTTCAAACCCCCAAGAAAACTAACAGGGACCTGAAGGCCAGTATTTTTTATAGGTCCCATCCAGTAGTTGTGCCTTCTTTAAGTGATAATAATGATATAATACCTATATTTAATGATTTTGGTGTTGCAAATATTACTTCAAAGCACTAGTAGATTCCAGCACGACAGTTAATATAATAAGCTCGAATGTATTCAACAAAATTAACAGTGTATATCAAGCGACGGAAAAATTTTCAATATTCCTAGTTAACTAGTGTCACAGGGCATAGGTTGAAGCAAAAGGCTCAATATGCCTAGATGTGACAAAAGATAATAGGATTTTCCCTACCAATTTTATAATATGCAAGAATTTTCCGTACGAGGCTATAATCGGTGCCAATTTACTAAAATCTAATAAAGTGTTATTAGATGTAGCCGTTGACAGACTCATATATCCTGCCAATCCTATTCTCCGACGCGTGGAGGAAGGGGAAGAAACAGTAAATAGAATAAAATTTTTTGTACCCAATTTCTCGTCCTTTAGGAGAATTTCCAGCGGTAAATGGATTGAGTCCATAAAAGCGAAAATAGGGAAAATGCAGGAGTATAGGCAGGCAGAAATTAAGAAAATAGCAGAGTTGTGGAACGAGGTAATAAATCTCAATGTGGTCCCCTTACAACCAACCCCACTAGTGGAAGATTTAACGCAACCAAACGCCAACCTTAACTTAATAGAAAATAATTCAGAAGAAAAATATTGTGGGTTTTACAGTGCGTGAAACAAAGATCCCAAAAACAATGCAAAGAGTTCAGAGCTCACAAAAGGTCGAACCCGTCAATGATAAATCTAAAATTTGGTTTGCATCCCCATCAAAAGAAATCCCTTAATATCTGTTTTGTGAAGAACAGATAATATCGTATGAAAAAGGTGAAGGTTTTATTTGGTTAACAAAACACCCATGAAAAATATACAATTACAGTAAAAAAGGGTACAATGTCTCGTTGAAATACAAGTTATTTCTGAGCGCGAGCTAGATGATTGGAAAAAATTCCAAAAGGAACTTAGTCAATAATAGTAGTACCCCAAGCGATAGGTACCCACTAACAAGATCCCAATTCTTAGAAAAATTTTAACCAGACCATATCCAAGATGCGGAATGAAGAGGAAAATTATGTGAATTACTCTGGAGCTTTAGAAATATAGATTAGAATATAATTTATTTGTGCTAAAATTTCTACGTGTGAAGAAGATATTTCTATATATTCTACGTGTGAAGAAGACATTGGACTGATACCGTTCTATTAAAATTCTATCCAAACTACAGGGTTGCCTTTGGCCAAACAGCCCTTTCGTATTCCCCATCCTTACAAAAGTTGGTTAAAAAATAAAAACCCGCGAATTAGAGAGAAATAATATTATACGCCCAAGTATAAGCCGTATTCGGCCCCCGTTATATTTGTGCCAAAAAAGAACAAGGACCTTAGGCTTGTAGTAGACTATAGAGCCCTAAATCAGCAAGTAGTCAGTGATAAGTTTCCCCAGCCCCAAATCGACAAAATCCTTGACTCCATCTCAAACAAAAATAAAATTTTCACCTCCCTAGATCTCAAGCAAGGGTATCACCAAGTCAAGATAGCAGATAATGGCGTTTATAAAACGGCATTTTCAAAACCTTAATGTGGTTCTTATGAATATTTAAGAGTACCCTTCGGACTTAAGACTAGATTAAGTGCATTATTTAGAACTTTGTTAAGCTTATTGCTAGGCGTAGAGAATATTATTCACTTTATGGATGATGTACTTTGCTTAGGAGAAAACCCGGAGGATTATTTAGCCACATTAGCTAAAGTTTTTGAAAAATCTAAGGAAGGCAACTTGAAATGTCGACCTGAAAAAGTGAATTTACTTCAACCTAAAATCAAATTTTTGGGAATGATTGTGACCCAAGGTCAAATGTCACCAAATCCTGACAAGATAAAAATGCGTTGAAAATCTCGAACCCCCAAAAACTGTAAAACAATTGCGAGCAATTCTTGGGTTGACTGGTTATTTTAGAAAATTTATTTGTAATTACGCCCAAATTGAAAAACCTCTAAGGGACCTGGCTAAAAGGACTCCCCAAAATGTTACATGGTCGCAGGAAGCTCAAGCTTCCTTAGACAATCTCAAGAAGGCACTTACTTCTGAACCAATATTGTCTCTACCTGATTTTGTAAAAGGACAATTCGTGATCAACACTGATGCCTCGGCTCAGGGCGTTGTTGCAATCCTTTCCCAAATGATCCCCATAGAAAAATCTCGACAAGCTACGGAAACCCCCTGAGGATCAGGAGCAAGTCATAAGCTATTCAAGTAAGACCTTGTCGAAAGGCAAAAACAAGCAGTTATTTTGCAACGCAATTAGAATTACTATCTATAATTCACCACTAGGACAAAATTTAGACATTATTTAGTTGGTCGAAAATTTAAGCTGCGTTCGGACCATAAAAGCTTGCAGTACCTGAGCACATTCAAAAATCCAACGGGAATTTTAGCTAGATGGATAATGAAAATCCAAGATCCGGATTACGAATTTGAACATTTGACGGGTAACAAAATGCCCCCTGTGATTACTTGAGTAGATTCCCAGAAAATAACTCCTCAGATAATGAAAACAAAGAAATAAACGCCATCAACCCCAGTAAACGAATGCATAAAAAGAATAAACCTAAAATTCAAATAGGAGGAAACAAGACTGCTCATTGCCCTCTATCACTGGCAAATATAAAAAGAAACTAAATTAAGGATGAGATGTGTTTGGCGCTCATTAATTATTTTGTGAATTGTGACCAGCTACCTGATAAATTTAAAGCCTTAAGAAGAGAAATAGACAATTTTTAATACGATTTAGACGAAGAAATCCTCTGCAGGATAGTAACAGACGATACCAATAGAAACCAAACTTCAATAGTCCCAGTGTTACTCCAAAATTAGTAATACCTGCGTTCGAATTCTTTCATTCGGATACAGGTGGACACTTGGAATAACTAAAACCTTCCATAAATTAAAACAATATTTTTTCGATCCCTCAGCGTTAACCAAACTCAAAGAATTCATAAATAGATGCGAATCGTGTAGTTTGAGAAAAAATCCCAAAAACTTATCCCCATCTCCCAATGGGAAGGATCCCAACAGCAAGATACCCTTTCGATATTATTATTTTTTATTGTTGTTGTTTGTTTGTAGCACTCCTGGGCAAGCTGCCCATTGTGCACGTCTCCATGATTTCATCAGACCCATTAGGGATGAAGGTATTCCACGTCAAAATTTCGGCTGTCCAGCGGTTGTTCTGTCATGACCGAGGGTCAAATAATTTAAAAAAGCCATCTGGCCTTTGTCACTGTGGTTAGGGAGGGGTTTTGAAGAATCTCAAGGCAAAAAAAAAAAAAAAACAATAAGCCAATATCAGGCTGTATTCAACTCTGTCCAATGGTGTCACAAATGAGCCTCCATATTTACAATTCAAACACAACTGGCTGATATGGCAATTTAAACTGATGAGCTTGGCTTGCAATAGATACACATACTCATACATATAGCTTACATATCACTAATTTACATGTACAATATTAAAATAATGTGCAATAATATTTATATATACAATTATTAATACAAATTACAGCTCTAAGTGTAGCTTAGTATCTACAATAAAACGGCCTAGTACTTCCACAGATTTTTTTCCTAGCCATGGTGGTGCCTCTGCATGGCCCAGGATACTTCTGAGCGTGAATGCACCAAAATACTTTAGGCACGCTTTTTTAAGTGGCAATCTCTGTCTCTCATACTTTTTACAATACATTAAAATTTGTCTAACATCCTCTTCTACATTGCAGACCTCACATAATGGGGAGTCTACTGACTTCCATTTAAATAATACACTCCTAATTCGAGCATGGCCTGTTCTGAGCCTGAATATACTGATAGCCAGGTGTCTGACTGGGTGACATAGATCAGGAGGTGGGGTACCATAATCATACAAATCAAGGATCCGGTTCTGAGACCTTTGACCAAAAACCTCTTTCTCCTTCTCTTTTAGCAACTTATCATAATAACATAAAAAATCATTCACTGAATACTGGCATACTAAATTCTCCCCATACCTAGCACCCCATTTTGCCAGCTTATCTGCCTGCTCATTTCCCCTAATTCCAACATGTGCTGTACCCCATGTTGCTACAATCTCATACTTGGCTGTCATTAGTTTTAGCAGTATATTTTCCAAAAGCAGCACTGATTTTTTCTTGCTGGCCTATGGCCATACATCAGATAATTCAGCACTGAAAGTGAGTCACTGCATATCAAATATTTACCTACTGGCAAAACACTTGCAATAAATTCAAACGCTTTCAAAAGTGCATGCAACTCAAGTGAAAATATTGACAACTTCTCTGTTACTTTAAAAGACAATGCGTGACTGAGCCCAAGGACCACAACCGCAGCCCCACCACCAGTGGCAAAGCATGATCCATCAGTGAATACCATTCTATGCCCAGTCTGTGTCCACTGGTCTACCCATTCATGCCACCTAGCTCTTGCCATCTCTGGTGGTTCCTCTGGGCTACCCCTTGAGAATGGGGGTAGCGCTATATTTGACTTTATACCTGTACTAGAAGCTGAACCTACCTCATCAATAACATCAGGAGTTGGGATAGGAGCAGCTGTTTCAGATATGCGTTTCACCATTCGACAGTATGGTGGAATTAATTTGGTTGGAATCTTTGGTTCTGATCATATGTTCAATAAGTTCTTTGTAGATAATGTCATTTGGGATCAGCATCTTCCGTGTAAAATATTGTGCTTCTAATTTCTTCCTTCTAGTTTCTAATGTTGTCAGTCCTAGTTCACAGTATATTGCAGGTAGGGGGGTTGATTTTAGGCATCCGAGAATTTTCCTCAGTATACAGTGCAGGGCTGTATCCAGTTTTTTCAGGAGTTGGGCAGGTGCTTCTCGGTATAGGAGGCAGCCATAATCCAGCTTACTTATTACAACTGCTCTCACAAGCTGGGTGGCAACAGAGAAGGGGGCTCCTCTCTTAGATAAGCAAATAGCATTGACAAAGTTGGCTCTGCTCTTGAGGTTTCCGATTAAATAATTCACATGGTGAGTCCATGAGAGTGAAGTGTCAAAAGTCACCCCAAGGTAGCAGAACTTTTCAACTGCTGGGACAGCAGTGCCATTAATTGAGAGCCTTGGCGTTGAATGAATCTTTGTCCTTGTGAAGAGGAGCACTGCTGATTTAGCAGGAGAGAATTCCATGTTGTTGACAGTTGCCCTTAGACCAAGATAATCAAGACCCTTCTGGACAGCAGCTTGCAGGGCATGCTTATCCCTTGATGTTGCAACAAGTGCAATATCATCAGCATACAAATACAGTTTGCATCCCAGAATATGTTCAAAACTAATATCACTGCAGTAAATAAGGAAGAGGAGTGGGCTTAGTACCCCCCTTGAGGTACTCCCACATCTGGCTTTGTTCTTGATGGAGATTTACTCTCCCCCATATGGATCTCCAGTTCTCGGCCTCTCAAGTAATCTTCTATCCACATCCTCAGTTCTAGGCATATTTGGAAAGACTGTAACTTTCCCATCAGGTTATCCACACTAACCCTATCGAAAGCAGCCCTCATATCCAAGAAGGCTGCTAGTGTCTCCTTACCCTGCTTGAAGCCAGATTTTATCTGGTGTTCTAACCTTAGAAGTGCATTTGTGGTTCCTCTATTAGGGAGAAAACCAAATTGTTCATGTTGGAGTGAATTTGGTAGTTCTGGGAGGATTCTTAACTTAACAAGGTGTTCCATAAGTTTGCAGAGGCATGATGTGAGGGCTATAGGTCTGTAGGAGGCTGGAAGTTTTGGATCCTTTCCTGTCTTCAATATAGGAATTACTGTGGCCTTCTTCCACTTCTTTGGGACTGTTGATGTTGCTGCAGACTTGTTGAACAAAGCTGTAATGATCTCTACTGTTTTGGGGCTAAGGTTCCTTAACATTTGATTGTGTATCAAGTCAGGTCCCATTGCACCTGATTTCAGTCTCTTAGTTTGCTGAATAACTTCTGATGCAGTAAAAGGCTCAAAAGGTACGTTATAATTGGTAGAGTGTGTCTTTTGGTGATGTCTTGCATTTTCTGGTGCTTGTTCAGTGAACTGGTCTAGTAGAACATTGAATTTTTCCTGGGTGAGGTAACTGGGATACCATTTCTCAGGAGGACTGGGGGTTCCTTCCTTGTTTTCTTTTTCCCCACAAATGTTTGAAATTTCGCCACAGATCTCTAATGGAAGTTGATTTTTGGAACTTTGTCTCAATTAGAGAGGTCCAGCTTGCAGTTGTTTCTTGGATTATGGTCTGGCGGAGTTTTGCTAACTTTTTATTCAGTTCAATACGGTTTTCAGTGCTAGGGTTCCGCTTGAACTTGTTCTCAGCTTGTCTCTTCTCAGTGTGGGCTTTTTGGCATGTTGAATTCCATCCAGGGATTGAGTTGAGCTTTTTTTCCTTAAATTTCTTAAAACCAAATACCTTCTGACCCGCACTGATTAGGGTGTTGGTGATTGTGTCTGTCAGTTCATCTGTAGTCATGGCAGCTGTATCTTGGATTTTGTTAAGCTGCTGGTCAACTTCATATCTCCAGGCTGGCCACATCTCTTCTTTAAAGTTCATAGTTTCAATTCTTGTACTTGGTATGTGTTCCTATGCTCCTCGAGCATGTGAAAGGTAGTTAACACTGGATAGTGATCTGATGAGAAAGTGTCTGGGATTCTAATGCTGAAGTCAGTTGATAGGTTTGGGGAAGCCAAGGTCAAGTCAATTGTAGATGTTTTTCCAGTCGTTTTATTAAGTCTTGTACCAAGATCCAGGGGGGTGAGTAAGCATGTCAAGAATGCTGGGTCAATGATAATGTTGGTCAGTTCATTTGACTTGTGATCTTGAGGTGATACTGTATCCCACATGGGATTGTGGAGGTTGAAATCTCCAGCCAATATTTTGAGTCTTCACAACTATTCAGAACCTCCTTAAGTTGTTTCACATCAAAGTTTCCAGTAGAAACTGTTATAATAGTTGACAATGCTTATCCAATTTTCCTTGAATTTTACTTTAATTGATCCTATTTCATTTCTTCCTGGTACACTAGGCTGCACAACATGGGCAAGACAATCTTTAACCAAGGTTATGAGACCACCCCCAGTTCCCTGGTCCCTGTCCCACCTTTCTGCAGTATATCCATGGAACTTTGGTGTAGGTTTTTCTGCAGTAAGGAATGTTTCTTGTAGCAATACTAAATCTGGTTGTAGCCTGAGGGTGAGATTTCGGAGCTCAATTACCTTTGTCCTTCCCAAACCCTGTGTATTTAGCTGTAGGACCTTCATATTGCATGGGTGCTTTTTCCTCTTTTCCTTTGATCATTGTTTTTGACACCTTCTCTTTCCTTTACCTCTGTTTCCTAGTTTTGCCATCTTACAGGCATTTCCTACTCCTCTTTTATCTTCTGATTCTGATGTACTCATGACAATGTCTGATGAGTCTTCATCAGAACTGAGCTCATCAGCCATATCCCTAATGAGTTCTTTGTTTGTTTCATCTGTATCTTTTTGTTGTAGGAGGATTGAGCAGAGGGAGGTTACCAGCTTTGTTAACTTCTCAACAGATTTTCTCAACTTAAGGATCTCTTCTTCATGGTTACATATTAGAGGTGGGAATGCATTGTAGGGTATTTGCGGGTTTGCCAACCCAGTAGGTCTTGTGACTTGGGTTGTTTGGCCAGTTGTTACCTGGCTAAAGCTTCTTCCATTAATTACAGATGTTCTTAATTTATTGGCCTTCTCTTTGTAGAGCTTGCAGTCTCTGCTATTGGCTGTATGAGCCTCATTACAGTTGCTGCATTTTTTGGGAGGGTTGGATTCATCTTTTGAGGGGCATGTTCTGAAATTATGGGCTTCTGCACAAATCAGGCATCTCTCTTTTCCCCAGCAGTTTACTGCTATATGGCCAAATTTCAAACATTTGTAGCATTGTCTTGGGTTTGGTACATATTCATGAACGTATATCTGGGCACCCCATACAGCAATTCTTGCTGGAAATGGTACATCAGTATTGAAGTTGATTAAGATCATATATGACTCTTGTCTCTTACCACTCTTTGATATATCCTCTTCATTTGCAATTTTGGCATCTTTATATTTGGTTGAGCCTTTACTTCTTCTAAGACCTCCTCTTTTAGCCCAACTGCCCGGGGAAGGAAACATTTTCCCTTCCATATTTTTCCAGGAACCCTCTCTTTGAAGATTACTTCAGTATTGTTGACTTTTAGTCCTCTAAGCAACATAATCTTAGAAGCAATTTCCTTGTTCTTGGCTTAGTACTTCCACAGCACCACTTAGTGTTACATTAGGACGAACCACCCCAAAATCTCTGCATACATTTTGTGACAGTAGCTTTCCTATGTATCCTATGCATGTCCTGGGTAAAGGTCCCATTGTCTTTATTGTCAGCAGTCTTTCCCCACACCAGGACACTGGGAGTCTGGCCACCAGTCCCAGCCCCAGGGGCCCCCATCACCCTGTAATGGGTGAGCAGAAGGCTCACCCATGTCAATAGAGAAATTGTCAATAGCCTATACAGGAAATAGCCTAGAAGCAAGTAAATAAGCACAACAAAGCAAGCACTAAAACAATAAATGGCAATAAAACAAAGCACTAAAGCACTACACAATAAGAAGCAAGCCAAGCAAAAACACGTATTCAAAAGCCAGCAAAACTCTAGTTCACTATACCTATTATACACCAATATGGAGCTCCTTAGGAATACAATCACGAGAAACTTTTTTTCTTGGTTTTCTTTGATATTGATCCACAAAATTTGGGAAATATTAAATATTTAATCCAGAAGAGCCTTTCAAGAGATCGTCTTCTTCTTCCCTCCTTATTTTTTATTTGTAGGGAACCAGCGGAGGTTTACCTACTTCTGAAAGAGGACACACGTGTGTGCTTAGTTTACTCGATCATTTTACTGGGTTTACATTTGCAAAAGTATTGAAAAGTCAAAGTGCGTATGCCACAAGCAAAACATTAGCAAAAATATTTTTGAATTTCTGCATTCCAATCACGGTATTTAGTGATAAACGGAAGCAATTTTATTACCAAAGTAACCAAGGGCTTAATGAGTTATCTCAACATAAATAAATTAGCTATATCCCCCTACCATACCCAAGCAAATAGCTAAATAGAAAATCGCCTTAAAATATTCTTGAATGTTTTGAGTATTTATACAAAAAATAGTAGAAACGATTGGGACCAATTCTTACCATACTTATCCAACGTGATCAATACCGCTTTTTCGGAAGTGACTAAAGAAACTCCTTTCTATTTATTATTTAGCCGCGATGAGGAAATTATAGAATCCAGAGAGCATTACAATAAGACTGAGGACTATAAGCAAGAGTTCATAAACAGAATGAGAAAAACTCATAAGATAGTTAGGCAGAAACTAGAAAAATCTAAAAGAACAAGAGCAGAATGACCTACCACATGTCAAGGGAAAAATACATTTTGAAATAGGAGATTGTGTCTACCTAAAGAATGAAACTAAAACAGAATGCAGAAAACCCTCCAATAGATACTCTGGACCCTATAGAATAATAAAAAAATATAACAACGGTTTTACTTTCAAAATAATAAATCTCGATACTGGAAAAAACCTATAAGGCACACTTTAGTCGAATAAAAAGAGCCAAATTTCCGGAAAAATGGGCATCGCAACCCGTAACTGACGATTCAGCGGGAAAAGACTCGGAGGACGAACCACCTCGGTCGAGGCTGACGGAGTTAAAACCTTTTAATTTCAAAACAATACTATTTTGAAAATGATAGTGATGAAGAAGATTTCGAAGAATTCTTAGCTACAAAAAAAACTAGTTGTCCCCAAAAGAAAGTTCCTAATACTAGCGAGAATAAAAACACCAAAAGTCCAAAAAGTTCATCGTCAGAAAGTTCAGAAGAATTAGACTATACGCTGTTCCCAAAAACCCAGTTCTTTTCTGATACAAATTCTACCCCTTGTCCCTCCAAAATGTTTCCAGATCATATTGTATCACCAGCAACCCCAATATAAAGGCCCTTATCGTTACAGGATGAATTAAACAGATCTATTTAAACCCATGGTGTCAAAATAAAGAAAACTCCACCCAAGGACACAAACAAGAAAAATTTGAGAGAAGCTATGGACATAATCAATTTTCCTATAAACAAAGCAAAGTACATTGCTATGACCCGACAAACCCCTGAAGATGTAAACCCAGGACAATATCACGATATAACAGTGTCCAAAGTCAATCCCAAGGAATGGTCCTCCTGAAGAGAGACCATGGTACAGAAAATGCCCACCCCCTGAAAATATAGCATTTAAACAATGGAGACACCCTGCACAAATATTTGACTCTTCCCAAAAATCTCAGGAATCTTTTAACTCTCCTGAGTCGAGAATTAAACATGAGGAACCGGAAAATAATCCCTCTACCTCCAGAGGAGACGAAATATATAAAGCAAGGGCAGGTGACACCCCAAAGTCGCAAAGCACCACCCCCAAAAGCCCCAATGATGAGTCTTCAGAGACCAGTTCTACTTAGTCAGATGATGAATCAGTTCTGGAGGAACCCCAAGACACGCAGAAACGAAAAACTAACTTCGGCTGCGGCCCATGCGAAAGAGGCTAAATTAAAAGGTCAAAAAATTCCTATGGAAGTAACACAAAAAGTTTGATCTAATATCAAAGGGAAAGCTTAAAAGAATAAATCTCAAGAAAGCGAGGAGGAAGTTACCACGAAATCTGGTAGAGTGGTTAAAAAACCAGACAAGTGGAAATATGCTAGAGACCAAGTACTTAAAAAATCATAAAATAATGTTGATACAAATTTGAGTAGGATAACCATACCAAAACGCTTAAAACAAAAATTGTTTGGATATGACACTCGAATAAATTATAAAACGAAATTAATAGTTAACCTTTACAGATAACCTGAATTCCGGCTTGAAAAAAACCCCTGAAGTAAGAAGCCAAACAAGAACTGTTCGACCCCTCCCTTGAAAAACCTGGTTCTATCCTATTGTTAACGGAACGATTATGGACCCATTATTCCTGAGGCAATCGAAGCTCCTAGAGTCTGCGGCACAATTGATAAAAGAGAGGTTGAAAATCGAAAACATGATAGAAGTCACACTCGAATCCCTTAGTAAAGTTAAGGCCTCCAAGGAAAAATAAACAAGAACACACAAGACACACAATAAACAAGACACACAGGCAAAGAGAGACAAAACAGATACAAACAAATAGATTCATACATACAATTCGACAAAGACAGGCACTGGGACAAGCAAACAACCGCCCAGACACAAAGGCAAAGAGAGACAAAAACACATAAATTCAGATATACAAACCGAAAAAAAGGCAATGGGACAAGCAAACACCCACCCAGACTCAACGACAAAGAGAGAAAAAAACATATAAATTCAGAATTAAAAACATAAAAAGAACGGCACTGTGACAAACAAACACCCGCCCAGACACCCAGGAAAAGAGAGAAAAAAACACATACAAAATTTAGATTCAGTCAAACTGTAGCGATGAAAAATTTGTGTTTGTAGCGATGAAAAATTTAGCTGGCTGTACTAAATATGGTACTAAAATACTGACCGCGTCAAAGGCGATATTATGCCAAAGGTCGTGAACTTACACCTTGTAATTTCTCCGATAGCGCCGCATATAGCACTAAAGATTGTGTCAACTAGGCTAGCGCCGCCTTCAATTAACGGGAGAAAATTAAATATGTAGACATATAAATGTGGCCTTTTTTCTTGAGCTATCTGGAGATCCGATTCCCTGGGAAACGTTACCTTGGAGATTTTGCGAACTAATTACCTGTTTTTAGACTAGATGCAGACATATAAAATGAAATAACACAGGTAAAAAAAACAATAGGTTTATTGAAACTTACATATTTAGGTGAACAGCAGTGGGTCACTCCAAATGACAATAACGGTGACCGAGATAACATGAAAGAAATTAAAACTTCTATCTGAATGGTCCTGATTCTCCTTTACGAATAAATTTTAAAAAGCATTTTTACCCCACTATCAAACGTAGCTCTTCAGTCCTGCGCTGTAAGAACTGGCTCATAATTGGCCCCAAGTGGTCCAAGGATGCGAACCTTTAGTCAATTATCTTTCTTAACTATTTTTGATGATTCAGACGTTCACGCGGTTCTTATCGTTTAAACTTCCTTAGAAATATTGTACGTAGCATCTTTTTTATTACTCACTCTCTTAGCGAAATCTAAAGCTTGGATAGCACCGTTCTTTGTCTGGGGGTGACTGCACTTTTTCTCTTTGCTGATTAAGGACTTTTCATTTTTGAAACTAGATTTAACTTAATTAGAGGAAGTCGGAATTATCTTTAAAAAGAAGGAACTTTGGTATTTTAAATACATTGCATTTACTCACGGCACATATTACCCTTCTCATCAATTAATGACGTCCCGTCATTAGCATTTGCTTGCCTTTGGGCTTTTAAAATGTTCGCCATTTATTAACTATTTCTTCTACATAATTATTTTTATTTATGTTATGGCTTAATCGGGGGTCCTACAAATCTTCTCTATTACTTTTCTTATTTTGTTCTACGTCCCTATCTAAAATTTGTCTACCGGACTAAGATTATTCATGGTTCTAGCCTAGCTACTAAAGATTTTTTTTTTACATCTAACACTGATTACTTTTACATTTCCAACAAGGTTGGGGCTATTCTACCTTTACATAAGTTTTTTTGAATTCACTTTTTACAAGGCTTTTTTTTTATTTTGCTGTCTATATGGCACACTACTTTCTATCTACGCTACATTAAATGAAAAGCTCGACAACGCTACACATAACTATCTGGACATCTAACACTACATACAAAAATAATTTAAAACACACAATATTGTGTTTACCATGTTCACTGGTAATTTTAAAACACTTTCACTGGAGATGTTTGCTACGCAACGTTAATGATAGGATATTGGGATTTTTGACTTATCAAAGTTATGAAGAAGTAAATATGTAAATTCACATCTATTTCATCAGCTTCGAGTCTTTAGTGTACTCAATTCTTCTGTTGTAAATTATTGTCCTTCACTCTTTTTGTCTTGGCAAAATTTTGAAGCATTTACGTTATGGTTTCTTCATGGAACAGTTCGAGCCTGATTGTGTTCACACGACAAGTTTTCTCTAATTGTCAACTGGGAAATGATGCTTCCCACTACAGGTGTTGGCATATGCTATCAGGGTTCATTCTCACCTGCCTTTTTTTGATAGTTCATAGGGTGCCTTATCATTAAGGGGTCGAACACTGGGAGTGCGTTTATTTTCCTCTCAGCATATCATTTTTAAGATATTTCGAGGCACATAGAGAATTTATTCTCGCGTAAAATTGTTCATTTGTGCCTTTTAAAAATTGTTACCGCATGGCTTGCGTCGATTAACCTTTGCGGTGATTCCTAGGCTAATCACGGGGGAATTGAAGTTTGGATTTGGAACGGGTTGACATCAAACTATAGTGACTCCTTCAACATATTGTGTTTAACTTCAACTTCAAATGTCTTCAAATATCATTTAACTTCAAATATCATCACTATACAGTCAAATGATTCTGGGGTCCATAATGATTATCAAGGGCGATATTTCTGTATTTATATTTTGTACTGATCGATGGGGTTCTCAGAATTAAACTTCAAATTGTCTTTAACTTCAACTTAAAATATCTTCAAACATCTTCAAATATCATTTAACTTCAAATATCGTTAAATATAATTTAATTTCAAATATCATCAATATACAGTCAAATGATTCTGGGGTCCATAATGATTATCAAGGGCAATATTTCTGTATTTATATCTTGTACTGATCGATGGGGTTTTAGAATTTATGTGATTATATAGTTCGATAATGCGCTGGATACTGAGATTCAAATATAATGTTACCTGATACGTAATATGGTTCATGGTCGAAGAAACAAACGATCAAAGGTAACTGTTGTTTTCGTAGACGAAGCTGGGATGAAAATTGCCTGGAGTCTATGGTGAGTACTCTTCGTTGGTTGAGATATGATGAAAATAGATGCTACTAGGTTATATCTCTACTGGGCAACTCATTGTAATGCTCAATATCCAATGTGTCCATCCACTTCCTGTAATAAAAATAACGAGGCAGAATCACACGTTCTTTGAAGTAAATACTCATAGTACAAATAAGTCACGTATTAATTGGGTACATGAATTTTTACGCTATTAGACAGAGTTAAATAAATACACTAATATTAGTAAATTTTTTTATCGTTTTGGTTATAATAAAACGACGTAATTCCCATTGGGAAATTCAATACATAGAAGTTTCCTCTAAGTTGTTATAGCCTAACGACGTTATAAAATATTAATTCTTCAACTTTAAGTGTGGTCTTTTATTATACTTTCTAATATACACTACTACATACACTTTATTTTAACTTCTTTCAACACTTAGTTAATTTTACATTAGATTTAAAATAATCATTTAAAACAGAGTTTATGCTACTTGGTTAATTTTGAGGTCTAATTTTACAACATATTTCATGCCTGCATTGTTCACGCACGTCCGTGCTGTTTAAGAAACGCATGTTGCAGCGTCATAACCACACGGTTTTACGTAAACGATACTACAATGAGGGAACAAGACATAGCAAGGACGAGTGGAGACCTCTATACCTACCCATTTTCTAATGTCTTCCCCATTTCTTGGCTTAGGCGTTCTCATGGGGTTCCGGGTTTAACCTCTGCATTTCAGCTGTTTTCCCCGTGTGCTTCTCTTGGTTTTCGTCTTCTTAGTCTCAGGATTTTTCCGTAATTAAACGTCAATAGGGTTGTTGTGGTCAAGAAGCTGCGAATGCGTAACATACGGCCAATAGTATGTTCCACCAGAAATTGGTTGAGAACAATCCGTATCTATTATCCACATACGTTAATCTTTGGTCTTCATTTGTAAATAGGGGAATCTGTGAATCTAATGCTTCTCTTATTTTTGTAAGCCTTATTGTCCCTTTATTCTTTTCTATTTTTGACCATATCGAGGTTTTTATTTCCTCGTTTTCTATATTGGGATAGTGTACGACAGGTTGATCGCCTTGAATATAGTTATTTTGGGACTTATTATCTTTGTGATCGTGGTAATTAACGGCGTTCGGACGGTTGACTCTTTAGTTACGAGTCGACATCCTTGTTTTATGGTTATCGTACCCACATTTTGTAATAGTAATTCTGTTTTGTAACTTGGGTCTATTCTTTCTGTATTATTGTAACAAGACAAAGTTCCAACAGTTTCTCTTGGAACAGAAAATCATGATAGTGTTCATAGGTATGAAGAGGATCAGCTCATAATTAGACGCTTCTGTACTGGTAGTTTTTTTTTTATTTTATAAAGCTGCAGATAGAAGGGTATAACCTACTGAATTGCATAGTTCAAAAAACTAAACTTCTTTTCAAAATACCCGACAATCCAAACTAGTCGTGTTTACTTCAGCTCATAAAAACAAATTCGCTCCATCAAAAATATACTGAAAACTGGCGGAAATTTGTACGGGTATAATGGGGGTGAAGAAATATAGGTTTCAAGAGGAAATCTCTTTAGTAGTCACTATATCAGAATTGGATAATTTAATATACATGTTGCTCAAATAAATTTCGCATAAAATAAAAAAGTGAGAAACAGGAAAAAAAATTGACAAAAATAAATGTTTTTTCACTAAATGAAGCACAATCTTTTCAAGTAAACATAAACCTTAGTCTAACTTAAATAAATTATCAGGTTCTAATTAGTTTAATTGAGATAATTGAATTTTAATTAATAACTTATTGAGAAATTATATTTTAATAAATAATTAAAGTAAAAAATATAGTACGAATTGATTATTAGACTAATTAAATAAGAATTTGACTGATATTTTAAGCAAGAAAAACGAACAAAACGGCAAGTAAAAAAAAAGGAAGATTAAACACTAAAAACCTAAAAATAGAGCAAAACACGATTCAGATCAAGCTCTAGCTATGAATACTATTTCTCACCCTCGGTTGACCACGAGCTTCCCACCTTTGGTTATTTTCTGTTCCAACCTTTCTCTCTGATCACCAATGTTTTGACATCACTCGTATTAGTATTATTTCTTTTATCATTAATATTGACTTGGTTAACTTTACTTGCACACTGTTAAAATTATTATGGTTGATCACAAGTTGATTTTCATAAGGGATTTGAAATTTGTCTTTACATTATTTAGGGATATTTCCATCTGTCAGGTTTTTTATCCGTTCTACCTGATTGTGTCGTTATTTTCTCTATTTCTTGCGGTTTTTCTTTTTCGGTTTTGCTAACGAAATAAGGTCAAACTTTTTGTATTGTTTTTTTCAAAAATTCTTGCCCTTTTAATCTTGTTTCTTTCGCGTGTGCGGCGGCTGAAGTCGGACTTGATTTTCCTATTTCTTTAACTACTATATGGTCTGATTCGTCGTCAGACTCTTCGGAACTAGTTTCCGACGAATCCAGATTAGAACTTTTAGAGGTGGCACTTTTTGAGGTATCACCTGCCCTTCCTTCGTAAATTTCTACTCCCCTGGAAGTAGAAGGTTTATTCCTTAAGTCCTCGTCTTGAGTTTTCAACTCGGGAGATTTGAAAGATTCTTTTGAGCTTTAGGAGGAATCAAGAGTTTTCGCGGGTTCCTCCACTGTTTGAATGCCATGTCTTCAGGGGGATGGGGCATTCTTTGCACTAAGGTTTCCTCCATGAAGTCCACTGTTTAGGTTTGACCTTGGACACAGCTATATCATGATATTGACTTTGCTGGTCATTCTTGGGAGTTTTATTCTCGGGCAATGTACTTTGACTCGTTTTTATGGGAAAATTTATTAAATCCATAGCTTCTCGCAGGTTTGTTTTAGTTGAATCTTTGGGAGGAGTTTTCTTTACAGTAATACCGGGGTTTTCTACAGCTCTGTTTAATTCCTCTGTAAGGACAGGGCCTTTCTATCGGTGTTGCAGGGGAAACCATATCGTCTGGAAATCTTTTGGGGGGATATGGGGTCGAAATTCTATCGGGGAAAAATTGGGTTTTTGGAGATATTGTATAATCTAAATCTCCTGCGCTCGCCGATTGATAACTTTTTGGATCTTTTGGTGTTTTTATTTCAGGAAAAAATCCTGGTATTAGGGATTTTTTCTTAGGAATAACTAGATTTTTCATTGCTAAAAATTCTTCAAAGTTTTCCTCATCACTGTCATCTTCAAAATAATCTTGTTCAAAATTTAAGGGTTTTAGCTCTGCCAATCTTGATTTAGGTGGCTAATATTCCAAATCTGACGAATCAGTAGAGGAGGGATGTGATACCCATCTTTCTGGAAATTTGGTTCTTTTTATTCGGCTAACATGGGCCTTGTAAGTTCTTCCACTATCGGGGTTTTCCATTTTAAAAGTATATTCGCTATCGTACTTTTTGATTATTCTGTACGGTCCAGAATATTTGTTGGAAGTTTTTTGCCTTCCGTTTTTGCTTCGTTCTTTAGGTAGACGCAGTCTCCTACTTTGAAATCTATACTCCCCTTGACTTTAGGTTGGTTTCTTAGCTCTTGGTTTATTTTACATTTTTCCAACTCTTGCCTAACTATTTTGTAAGTTTTCCTCATCCTATTTATGAATTCTTGTTTGTAATCTTCCGAGCTATTATAATACTGCCGAGATCAATAATCTCATTATACGGGATTCTAAAATCACGACCAAAAAAGTAATAAAATGGATTGTCTTTAGTTGTTTCTGAATAAGTAGTGTTGATTACGTTAGTTAAATAAGGTAAGAACTGATCCCAGTCGTTCCTATTGCCTTTTGTATAAATACTTAATACGTTCAAAAATATTTTATGCCTATTTTCTATTTTACCATTAGCTTGTTGGTGGTACAGAGCTGTCACCATTTTCTCTATATTAAGAAAACTCAGTAAGTCTTTTGTTACTTTTGAAACAAAATTGATCCCGTTGTCACTCAAAATTTTATTAGGAATGCCAAATTTTAAAAATAATTTTGCTAACGCCTTACTTGTGGCATAAGTACCTTGATTTTTTAATGCTTTTGCAAAAAAAATCCGGAAAAATGATCCACAACCGAAAGAATACAAGCATGGCCTCTGCTAGAAACAGGCAAAGCTCCGCTTGTTCCGTATAAGTCAAATGAGATAATATCGAAGGGGTACTTTGCTACCGGGATCCTTCCCATTGGAGGATTAGGATAAGCTGGGGGGGATTTTTCTTAAGTTACATGCTTCGCATGTACTTACAAATTCTTTAAGTTTTGTCATTGCCGACGGCACGTAAAAATATTGTTTTAATTTATGGGACGTTTTCATAACTCCTAAATGCCCGCCTATATCTGAATGAAAAATATTCAAATGCAGGCACTATTAAGTTTTGTGGTAATAGAGATATTATTGAAGTTTGGTTTCTTTTTGTCTCAGCAGTCACGATTCTACACAGTATTTCTTCATCAGGATCATAGTAAAAATTATCTATCTCTTTTCTAAGAGTTTTGAATTTATCCGGTAACACATCGTCATTCACAAAATAATCAATAAGTGCTACAAACATTTCGTCCTTTTTTTGCTTTCTTTTTATATTTTCTAAGGACAGGGGACAATAGTTAACCTTATTTTCTTTTACCGTGTCCTTGACTTTGTTTTTCTTACGTCCATGTTTGCTCTTAGCATTGATAGTGTTAACTTCATTTTCCTCAGTTTCCGACGGAATATGTTCTGGGTATCTACTCAAAAAGTCACAAGCTGCATTTTATTTACCTTTTAAATGTTCAAATTTGTAATCTAGGTCTTGGATTTTCATAATCCATCTAGCTAGAATGCCCGTGGGGTTTTTAAATGTGCGCAGGTACTGCAAGCTTTTATGGTCTGATCGTAGTATAAATTTTCTACCAATTCAATAATGTCTAAATTTGTCCAAGTGGTGGATAATAGATAATAATTCTAAGTTTGTGGCGGAATAACTACTTTCGCCTTTTGATAAAGTTCTACTCGAATAGCATATAACTTTTTCTATTTGTTTTTGTTTAGGCGTTCCCTCTAGAGGATTAGGGTTTTCTACTGGGATTATTTGCGAAAGAATTGCGCCAATGCCTTTTGAACTAGCATCGGTTGTAACCACAATTTTCCGTTTTCGAAATCAGGAAGTGATAATATTGGTTCAGAAGTGAGTGCCTTTTTGAGACAGTCTGGGGAAGTTTGAGCTTCCTGGGACCAGGTAACATTATGGGAGTTTCCCTTAGTTAATTCCGTGAGGGGTTTCGCAATTTGGGCATAATTGCGTACGAATTTTCTAAAGTAGCCAGTAAGACCTAAAATTCCCCTTAATTCTTTCATAGTTCTGGGGGGCTTGAGGTTTTCAACACATTTTATTTTATCAGGGTCTGGGGATATCTTACTTGGGTTACTACTACTCCTAAAAATTTAATTTTAGGTTGAAATAAATTTACCTTCTCAGGCCAGCATTTTAAATTGCCCTGTCTGAATTTCTCGAACACCTTAGCTAACGTTGCTAAGTGTTGTTCAGAATTTTGTCCCACGCATATGACATCGTCGACAAAATGAATTATATTCTTTAATCCTCTTAACAGGTGTAAAAGGGGTCTACATAGCACGCTTGAACTTGTTTTAAGCCCAAATGGTGCTCTCAAGTATTCATAAGAACCATATTCGGATGCTGAATATGCAGTTTTATGGACATCTTTTTCGGCTATTTTCACTTGGTGGTAGCCTTGGATAAGGTCCAAAGAAGTAACAATTTTGTTTTTGCTTGAAATTGAGTCAAGAATTTCATCTATTCTTGGTAGAGGAAATTTATCGCTAACCACTTGTTTGTTGAGGGCTCTATAATCTACTACAAGTCTAAGATCACCATTCTTTTTTGGTACTAAGATCACTGGTGCACTATACGGACTTATACTTGGGCGTATAATTTCATTTTTTTCTAATCCATGGATTTTATTCTTTAACCACTCTTTGTGCTTATACGGCACACGATATGGCTGTTTCGCTACGGGATTACCAGTCGTTAAAATTGAATGTTCGTAAAATGGTATGAATCCGATGTCACCTTCGGATGCGAAAAATATATCTTAAGAATTCCATAATAATTCGCATAATTTTTTCTTAAGTTCCATATCCGTAATATGATCCATATTAAATTTGTTTAAGAATTGTGATTTAGTTAGAGGATATTCGTTTTTTGAAGTCTTTTAGAATTTACCAATTGGTTTAATGGAGTCCTTTACAATTCTTTGAAGACTAGTATTTTTTTCTTCGGACGTAAAACCTTGTATAGTTTTAGAAGCATTCCGTATTTTTACTTTGTTTTAATATTCAGTAACTGCAAATTTATGCTTCACCTTTGAAAGGCATAGAGAGTTTCTGTCATACTATTAAATATAACATTAGAACTAAGTTTTACAAAAAATTTGCACTTGAACATTTATTGGACTATATTTCTACTCATCGTTGAATTAATGTAGCAGCTCTTTACTTTTAGTAGAAAATATCCTTTGTGGAAACGAAAAAGTTTCTGCATACTATTAAATATAACATTAGAACTAAGTTTACTGAAAATTTGCGCTTGAATAATAATAATAAAATTACGAGTATTAAAATTGACCGACATGGAGCATAAACTAGCTAATGATGTGATTCCTTTACAAAAACCAGAGACAAATTTCAGCAAAATGAGGGTGTTGTTTTCAAATCAGGGCTAAATATAGCCACAATTCCAAAATGGAAGTCTTTCATTACATTTAAAGATTTTCTAAGTTTAGTAAAATTATACCAAAAAACTGATCTACACAGGTCACTCCTTACTTACAGTTCACTATATATATATTATATATATATATATATATATATATATAGATAGATAGATAGATATATATAGATATTATAGATATATAGAGATAGTATATAGGATATATATATAGATATATATATAGATATAGTATATAGAAGGATATATAGATATATAGATATAGATAGATATGATATAGGATGTATATATAGGGATATATATAGATAGATAGATAATATATATTATATATATATAGATATATATATATATATATATATATAGAGTATAGATAGTATATATATATATATATATAGATATCTATATTTATAGATAGTCTATATATATATATATATACTATATATATATATATATATATATATATAGGTAGATATCATATATAGATATATATGATATATATATATAGTATATATATATATATATATATAGATATATATAGATATATATATATATATATATATATAAATATATATACAATAGATATATCATATATATATATATATATATATATATATATAAGTAGATATAGATATAGATAGATGATATATATATCTAGATATATATATACATATATATATATATATATATAGAGTATATATAGATATATATATATATATATATATAGATATAGAGAGTATATATATATAGAGATATATATAATTTATATATATATAGATAATATATATATAGTAGATATATATATAGAGGATATAGATATATATAGATATATTATATATATAGAGATATATATATATATATATATATAATATATATATATATATAGATAGAGAGATATATATATATATATATATAGATATATATAGATATATATATATATATAGATATAAGATATATAGATATAAATATATATACATATATATATATATATATATATATATCTATATAGATATATATATTATATATATATTAATATATATATACATATATATATATAGTATATATATATATATACTTATATACATATATATATATATTATATATATATATATATATATATATATATATATATATATATATATATATATATATATATTATTATATATATATATATAAAGATTTTATATATATTACATTTAAAGATTTTCTAAGTTTAGTAAAAATTATACCAACAAATTTATCTACACAGGTCACTCCTTACTTACAGTTCACTATATATATATATATATATATATATATATATATATAATATATATATATATATATATATATATATATATAGTATATATATATAAATATATATATATATATATATATATATATATATATATATATATATATATATATATATATATAATATATATATATATATATATATATATATATATATATATATATATACGTACGGCATAGTTGAAAGCTCCATGAAAATTTAATAATTTTTTTAATATTGTGTGTTTTCTTAAGAAAATACCCCATATTTAACAAACTAGCCGAACTCTAAATCAAACATGAATTCATTATTGAGATAGTATTAATAAAAAAAAAGTCTTACAATGTTTGAGTTACTCATTGATATTCTTTGATTAACGAATCTTTAGTTCAATACAGACTGCTCTATTAAACAACAATCATAGACTTATATCACAAATGTAAGTAACGGTTCAACAACTTGATTAGCCTACGTTATTAAATAAATTGAAACACAAGCAAATGTCTTCCATCACTTTCATAGATGACAGTGCACAATTGAAACATCAAGTACAAAATTCCACATTTTTGCACGGAAATACCAAACCATAGGTTAGGTTAGGTTAGCTTACATGTTCGCATAGAGGGTTCATTCTAAACATTGTATTTTTTTGCCAGAAGAAGGATTATACCTGATTAGAGCTTTCTTATTAATCTGTCCCAATTCTTTAAGAACGACTCCTGCAACACAAGTGTCGTTACAGAATCGATCCAGTGGTCCTAGAATATCATAAGAGGGTTCATTCGAAACATTGTATTTTTTGCCAGAAGAAGGATTATGCCTGATTAGAGCTTTTTTTATCAATCATCTTAGCAGTCCTTTATATTATGACTTCGGAGCTTCTGGATGTCTTTGGCAATTTAACGTTGAAGATCTCTTAGTAAATGCGTAATATGAAAGACCGTTGAAAATGACAAGAGCTAAAATTGTATTTAAGAAGGGAGTACATGTAAGCTAGCCTAACCTAACCTAACCTATGGTTTTGGTATTTCCATGCAAAAATATGGAATTTCTTATTTGATATTTCAGTTTTGCACTGTCATCTATACCTATTGTACCCTCCTCAACACCTAGCTCTTTACGCTAAAGTTCGAATTCTGTCACAATTCCTTAAGAATGACTCCTGAAACACAAGGGTCGTTATAGAATCGACCTAGTGGTCCTAGAATATTGTAAGAGGGTTCATTCGAAACATTGTATTTTTTTGGCCAGAAGAAGGATTATGCCTGATTAGAGCTTTTTTATTAATCTGTCCCAATTCTTTAAGAACGACTCCTGAAACACAAGTGTCGTTATAGAATTGACCCAGTGGTCCTAGAATATCATAAGAGGGTTCATTCAAAACATTGTATTTTTTTACAGAAAGAAGGATTATGCCTGATTAGAGTCTTTTTTATTAATCATCTTAACACTCTTTATATTATGACTTCGGGGGTTCTGGGTGTCTTTGACAATTTAACGGTTAAGATCTCTTAGTAAATGAGAAATCTGAGAGACAATTAAAAATAAAAAGAGTTAAGATTGTATTTAAGAAGGGAGCATTTAAGGTTCTTAAAAAGAGATTTTGGTAATTGACTAATTCAAAAGCAAATTTTTAAAGTGAAAAAGAGCTGAATTTTAATTTACATAGGGGATATGCAAGGTCCTTAAGAAGTTCTGATCACTTTGGTTAATCTAGTGAAGAACAGATTTGGCGTAACTGATTTGGGTTTCTTGGTAATTGATCAAATAATAAAATAAAAATACAGTTTTTTTTAAATTTAATTTCTGTCCGTTTTTAGATAATGCCGGGAAATCTGGCTCCGTCTCCTCGGAAAAAAAATCCTGAAAAATATAGTCCTAGTGCCTATATTTGTTGGTTTGTATGTCTGAATCAATGTATTTGTATGTGTCTCTCTCTCTTCTTGCATTGCATGTGTGTCTCGTTGAATGTTTGCAAGTCCCATTGCCTGTCTTTGTCGGTTTGTCTGTCAAAATATGTGTGTTTGTATACGTCATTTTTCTTTCTCACTCTCTCTGCCCGTATGTCTGGGTGCAAATTTGCTTGTTCCAGTGCCTGTCTTTGTCGGTTTTGTATTTCCGAATCTATATATTTGTGTGTCTCTCACTCTATTTTTGCCTATGTGTCTAGGCGGATGTTTGCATGTCCCCAGTGCCTGTCTTTGTCGGTTTTAATGTCTGAATTTATGTGTTTGTATGCGTTCTTGTCACTCTCACTCTCTAAGCCTGTGTGTCTGGGTGGGTGATTACTTGTATTTGTACAAGTATATTGTATATTGTGTTGGTATTTTTTTTTTTGTCTCACTCACTTTCTAAGCCTGTGTGTCTGGTGAGTGTTTGCTTGTCCCAGTAACTGTTTTTGTATGTTAATATGTCTGGATCTATGTATTTGTATGTGTTTTTTTTTTCTCTCATACTCTTTGTCTGTGCGTCTGGGTTGGTGGTTGCTTGTCCCAGTACCTGTCTTTGTATGTTTGTATGTCTAAATCTATGTATTTGTATGTGTTTTGTCTCTTTCACTCTCTATACCTGTGCATCTGGGTGGGTGGTTTGCTTCTCCCAGTGTTTGTCGTTGTCGGTTTGTATGTCTGAATCTCTATATTTGTATGCGTTTTTTGTCTCTCTCACTCTCTTTGCCTGTGTGTCTAGGCGAGTGTTTGCTTGTCCCAGTGCCTGTCTTTGTCAATTTGTATGTCTGAATCTTAATATTGTCTGGGTTTTTGTCTCTCTCACTCTCTTTGCATGTTTGTCTGGGCGTTTGTTTGCTTGTTCCACAGCCTGTCTTTGTCAGTTTTTACGTCTAAATCTATGTATATGTATGTGTTTTGTTTCTCTCACTCTCTTTACCTGTGTGTCTGGGAGGGTTTTTGTTTCTCTCAATGCCTGTCTTTGTCTGTTTGTATATCTGAATCTTTGTGTTTGTATGCATTTTTTCCTCTCACTCTCTTTATCTGTGTGTCCGGGTTTGTGTTTGTTACTCCCAGTGCCTGTCTTTTTATGTTTGTATATCTGGATCTACTTATTTGTATATTTTTTTGTCTCTCTCTCACGCTCTTTGCCTGTGTGTCTGGGCAGGAGTTTGCCTGTCCCAGTGTTCTTCTTTGACGGTTTGTTTGTCTGAATCTATATTTTTGTGTGTGTTTTTGTATCTATGACTTTCTTTGCATGTGTCTCTGGGTGGGTGTTTGCTTGCTCCAGTGCCTGTCTTTATCGGTTTGTATGTCTGAATTTTTATGTTTTTATTTGTTTTTGTCTCTCTCACTCTCTTTGCTTGTGTGTCTGGGTGGGCGAGTGCTTGTCCCCACTGCCTGTCGGTTGTTGGTTTGTATGTCTGAATCTATGTATTTGTGTGCGTTTTATGTCCCTCACTCTCTTCACGTTTGTGTCTGGGAAGGTGTTTGATTGTCCCAGTGTTTGTCTTAGTCGGTTTTTATGTCTAAGTCTATATATTTGTTTGTGTTTCTCACTCTCTTTGCTTGTGTGTCTGGGTGGGCGTTTGCAAGTCCAATTGCCTGTCTTTGTCGGTTTGTATGTCTGAATCTATGTATTTGTATGTGTCTTTCACTCTTTTTGCCTGTGTGTCTGGGCGGAAGTTTACATGTCCCAGTGCCTGTCTTTGTCGGTTTTTAGGTTTCTAGTCTGAATTTATGTGTTGTATGAGTTCTTGTCTCCATCACTCTCTAAATCTGTGTGTCTGGGGAGGGGGAATGCTTGTTCCAGTGCCTATCTTGGTCGGTTGTTTGTATAAAAACTATGTATTTGTATTTGTCTCTCTTTGCCTGTGTGTCTGGGCGGGTGTTCGCTTGTCCCAGTGCCTGTCTTTGTCAGTTTGCATATCTGAATTTATGTTTTTCTATGCGTTCTTGTCTCTCTTACTCTCTCCGCCTTTGTGTCTGGGCAGGTGATTTGATGTCCCTGTGCCTATCTTTGTCGGTTTGTATATCTGAATCAATGTATTTGTATGCGGTTTTGTCTTTCTCACTCTCTAAGCCCGTGTGTCTGGTCAGGTGTTTACTTTTTGCCATGCCTGTATTTGTCTTTTTGCACATCTGAATTTACGTATTTTTACGTCTTTCCCCTCTCTTTGTCTTATGTCTCTCTCCCTCTCGTGTGTCTCGGGTGGTTGTTTGTTTCGTGCAATGTCTGTCTTTATCGGTTTGTATTACTGACTATATTGCTTTGTATACATTTTTTGTCTCTCTTACTCTCTCTAAATGTATGTCTGGGCGGATGTTTGCTTGTCCCAGGGCCTGTCTTTGTCGGTTTTAATGACTGAATCTAAATTTTGTATGTGTTTTTTTTCTCTCTTTTCCTGGGTGTCTGGGCGGGTGTTTGTTTGTCCCAGTGCCGTTCTTTTTATGTTTTTAATTCTGAATTTATATGTTTTTTTCTCTCTTTGTCGTTGTGTCTGGGTGGGTGTTTTGCTTGTCCCAGTGCCTTTTTTCGGGTAGTATATCGGAATTAATGTGTTTTTGTCTCTCTTTGCCTTTGTGTCTGGGCGGTTGTTTGCTTGTCCCAGTGCCTGTCTTTGTCGAATTGTATGTATGCATCTATTTGTTTGCATCTGTTTTGTCTCTCTTTGCCTGTGTGTCTGAACGGGTGTTTGCTTGTCCCAGTGCCTGTCTTTGTCGGTTTGTATGACTGAATCTAATTTCTTATAAGTTTTGTCTCTCTTTTCCTGTGCGTCTGGGCGGGTGTTTGCTTGTCCCAGTGCCTGCCTTTTTCGGTTTGTATGTCTGAATTTATAGGTTTTTTTTATCTCTTTGCCTTTGTGTCTGGGGTGGGTGTTTGCTTGTCCCAGTGCCTTTTTTCGGTGTGTATGTCTGAATTTATGTGTTTTTGTCTCTCTTTGCCTTTTGTCTGGGCGATTGTTTGCTTGTCCCAGTGCCCGTCTTTCTTGGTTTTTATTTCTGAATTTATGTGTTTTCTGTCTCTCTTACTCTCTAAGCTTGTGTGTCTTGGCAGGTGCTTGACTGTCCCAGTGCCTATCTTTGTCGGTTTGCATGTCTGAATTCATGTATTTGTATGTGTTTTTGTCTCTCTCACTCTCTAAGCCTCAGTGTCTCGGCGGGTGTTTGAATGTCCCATGGCCTATCTTGATCGGCTTGTATATCTGAATCTATGTTTTTTATGTCTTTTTGTTTCTCTTTACCTGTGTGTCTGGGTGGGTATTTTCATGTCCCAGTGCCTGTCTTTGTCGCTTTGTATGTCTGAATTTATGTGTTTGCATGCTTTTTCGTCTCTCTCGCTCTCTAAGCCTGTGTGTCTGGTAAGGTATTTGCTTTTCCCAGTGCCTGTCTTTGTCTGTTTGTATGTCTCAATAATGTGTTTCTTACTCTCTTTGCCTGTGTGTATGGGCAGATGTTTTCATGTCACACTGCCTGTCTTTGTTGGTTTTTATGTCTGAATCTATGTGTTTGTATTCGCTTTTTGTCTCTCTCACTCTCTTTGCCTGTGTGTGTGGGCGGAGGTTTGCTTGTCCAAGTGCCTGTTTTTTCGGTTTGTATGTCTAAATTTATGTGTTTGTACGTCTTTTTGTCTCTCTCACTCTCTAATTCTGTATGTCTTGGCGGTCTTGGGCTATCATATAATTCAGCTGATTTGGTGAGGAGGGGGCCTTCGGGTGGACTCTGTGTCGAAGATGACGATCGGTTATATGATGACAAGCCCCCTCTGAGTAATATAGTGATAATTGAAGATGATGATATTCAAGTAATTGAACCTGACATTATATATTTAAAGACTGTTATAAATATTGATCTGTTAAATGAATAAAGATTAGAATAATGATTTTATTTAAATAGCATGGTTGAAAAAAGGAAATGTTGATTTCATAAGAAAAAAAGACATTACACAGCTAACTTCTACGAATTTTTTTTTAAATCTTTGATAGAAAACTTGGCTGTGGACTGATAACACTCTAAGAGGGTGATCTAATCAATTCGAACTATTCATGTACAGAAGTGTCTGCTGGTATCCTTACTCTAGGCACATCGAGTATGAGAAAATTAACATAGTACAAACAATTTATTGTAAGATTATGGCATAAAACTTATCAAGCATATCAAAAATGAGATTTATCATAAAATGGTATATGAGAGTTCTTCCTGATCGATTTTTGATTTTTAATATCCATTCCATAGAATAACCTCTTATGTTGTCTCTTAAATGACCACTTTTTCTCTTCTCTTATTCATTATTCATTATTCTTATTCTCTTATTCTCTCTTATTCTCTTATTCTTCTCATATTCATCACAATATTTAGTGCTATATCTTACACTATGCACATTTTTTTTTGAGATTTCATTATTGTCTTTTATAGTATATTTTGAGCTACCTCTATAGAGATATTCCTCTTTTCTCTGTCTCTTCTTTCGATCTTCCTTTTCTGTCGTATCAAACCTTGTTTTATACAAGCTCGCTTACAATCTGTATAAATTTCTCTCCATATCATGTATGATTTTTCTCCTCCTTTCCTCCAGATTTTTCTCGTTATCCCTGCGTCTACACTGTGTAAGCATGCAGTAGGTTCATGAGAATGCTCAAAATCATGATAATGTCCTTTACGTATAGAACAGTCGAAATAAAAGGATATTTCTAACTCAATTTGTTCATTCATGTTATTGCACTGCGAACTCTAGACTTAGTTTTTGTGATGTAAGAGAAATCTTACGTAAGTCCATTGATCTTAGAAATAGGTGTCATTGATCCTGTCCCGTTAGACGCTCTTATCCAGTAAAGATGTCAACTTCTGTTCGGAGTAATAGGCTTAGAAACATCAAACAAGTTGACCAACAAACAGAACAGAACCATGAAACAACATCAAACCATATAACCATCAAACAGGTCTAGAAAGAGGTACTTTTAAAGTACTAAATACTACCTAAAGAGCGATAAGTTGAGGAGGGGATGTTCCTTTAAGTTTTAATGTCGCTCCATACTTTGAGTTAAGAAAAACTTATTTTTTTAATTTCTGAACGTTTTTGAATTAGTGCAGGTTTTGAATTTGGCTCACTGTACATGAGTAACTAAAACGAAATTTGCATATTAATTTTAATTTTTTAAGTAATAATAAACCTAAGTTTGATTTTTGTTCCAGTCATTTAAGAATGACTCCTGAATCACACAGGCTGTTTAATAGAATAATAACCTCTTTTAAAAGTTAAAAAAAGTTAGCGTAAGAGCGAGCTATTGAGGAGAGGCAGCCCCCCTTATATACGTAATATTTTCTGTTCGTTTTAAGTTTTAATGTTGCTCCTTACTTTCAGTTGAAAAAAACTTGCTTTTTTATTTAAATTCTGATTGTTTTTTAAATAATGCTGGGAGATCCCGCTTTTCATGGAAATTCTCTTCCCCCATGAAAAATCCCTCCATGAAAAGATCCTTCCACGTAAATCCCTCCCTCCAACCCCCCACCACAAAAAATCCCCCATGAAAACGTCTTTATACTTCCCAATAAACAATACTATATGAAAATAATGGGCAAAGTTCATAACTTGCAGCCCTTCCCCTGTGGACTTTGGGGGATTAAGTCATCCTCAAAGACATAGTTATTAGAATTTTTTACTATACTGAAGAAGATGACTATCTGAAAATTTTGATCCGGGGACATTGGGAAAAAAATAAGCGTGGGAGGGGACCTAGTTGCCTCCCAATTTTTGGCCACTTAAAAAGAGCATAAGAACTTTTAATTTCAGTTTGAATGAGCCCTCTCATGACATTTACTAGGACTACTGGGTCGATACAGTCACTCCTGGGAAAAAACAAATAAACACTCATCCGTGATCTTTCTTCCGGCAGAAAATGCAAAATTCCACATTTTTGCAGGTAGGAGTTTAAAAACACTACAGTAGGGTTGTCTCATACGCTGAACCTGATGGTGTGATTTTCATTAAGATCCTAAGACTTTTAGGGGTGTTTTCTCCCCTTTTATTGAAATTAAGCCAAGTTTTCTCGGGCTCGTAAGTTTTGATGGGTAAGACTAAACCTAATGAAGCTTGTATGTTTAAAATCAGCACAAAACTACAATTCTTTTGATCTATCTATTGGTATCAAAGTTCCGTTTTTTAGAGTTTCGGTTACTATTGAGCCGGGGAGCTCCTTACTTACAGTTCGTTACCACGAACTGTTCCACACTTTAAACCTCACACGTGGCGGGATCAACAGTTGGATCACAGATTTATAGTCGCATAGCTGAGCAGTAGCCTACTGTAGTAAATTGTACCACTTCAGAGGGAAATATAATACTGCTAAAGTCAGCAACCGGGATGGAGGGTATTCTGGGAACATGTTCATTCGCTAGCAAAACAAACAAACAATGCTTTCCTTATCGAACTACGCACTTGAAGACTTGAATCCTCCTGTAAAATTTTGTCAGGACTGTTGGATTTCAAAAATTTTCAGTAAAAATTTCAGCGAAACCACCACTCTTTTTGGGGGTGTTTATTTCTTTCTTTTATAAAATTAATAAAAATATCTTGTCCTAATGACTCTTGATTTATTGACTCTAAATTTGTTGAAGTTATTATACATCGAATTTTTATTAAAAGTGAATTGTTTTTTACATACATGTTGTCACCAAACTGTCCATTGTAGAGTTTTGGTTTCTACTGTTAAAGGTCGCTTCCTGATGTTAAAGGTCGTTACTTGTTGCTTATTAGCACGGTCGGTTTAAGAAACGATATCAGATGACAGAGTATTCATATGAGAAATATTTTAGTTTCAGTACTTGAAAAAATAAGTCTGCAAAATTGTTTTTAGAAGAACCACCATCATACTAATAAGAATTTATTAGCAAAATTAGGAGAAAGCTCTGACATTATATTTGTTTTAGTCACAGTCTCGGTCATAATGTACACCTGAAAAAAAAATATGGCTTAAAATTACAAGCCAGTCCATAAACTCCATCCCTTCCCCCTCAGTATTTTGCCAGTGATGACTCTGCTTTTGACACTGTGGTTTCAGCTCTTTTTATAGACTTTTCAATCTTATTTTGTTTATGGACATTTAAATGTAATGAACAATCCTTTCGCTAATGACTTATGGAGGAAGAAAGGAACATATCTAATATTTGTTTATATCTGTTTAATGATGCAAATAGTGTTAAGCACAATGCTTGTCATTTATCACTAGACAAAAAGTCTTCTTGGCCAGCCAAGTGCTTGAAAAGTGACTGATATATTGAAAGAAAAACTTTCTATTGGAGAACCTATAAAGCTTTAAAAAAAAAAAATTACCTGTTGCCATTTTATATCCAGGAGAGACTAATTTCAGAATCCCTAGTATCACTTGACTTTGACTTACTTGACTTATGTCTCCTGCCGGGCGCTGCTCGGCGTAGAGAGTGACGTCTGCCTCCTCCATCCACTTCGGTCCATGGCAAGCGTTTGCACATCGCTCAACCTGATATTTGCCATCGCCAGGAACTCGGACAGGCTGTCAGACCATCGTTTCTTCTTCGGTCGGCCGCGCGAGGTCGCTTCCAACCGGCTTTGACAGGGTCGAAGTCATGGATCGTTTTCGCAGGTATGTGTGGAGGCATTCGAAGTAGGTGTCCGAACCATCGTAGTGTTCGCTCGGCTGCTTGGGTCGAAAACCGAGACTGCTTGGTGAGCTGCAGCAGCTTCTCATTGCTGAAAAAGTCGAACCATCGTAGACCTTCGATCCTCCTCAGGCTCTTCGACTGAAAGACATCAATTGTCTTGAGGGTTGCGGCTGAAGCTTGCCACGTCTCAGCTCCATAGAGCATCACAGAGCCGACGAGGGCGTTGAAAATCCGCAGCTTCGTTGTGCGACTGATGTTCGGTTTTCGCCAGAGGTGACGGTTCAGTCTGCCCATGGCAGAAGACGCTTTGGATATTCTCGCTTGTAGTTCAGAAAGAAGCGAGCCATCTGAAGAAATTATGGAACCCAGGTAAGTGAACCTTTGGACAACTTCGATGCTAGTGGTGCTATCCAGGCTAACTGAAGGATTGGCAGCAGGAGAGGATGGGTCTATGGCCATAATTTTCGTTTTAGTCCAGTTTATCTGCAGTCCTACTTTTGCAGCCTCTTCTCGTAGGATTCGAAGCGCTTCCAGCAACTGCTCCATGGAGTCCGCCAGAATGGCCAAGTCATCGGCAAAATCAGCATCTGTAATGACACGATCTCCAAACTTGAGTCCAAAGCTGAGACGTGAAGTAGTCCTAGTCATAACGTAGTCTATGATGACATTGAAGAGCTCTGGGGCAACTGCACATCCTTGGCGCACTCCTGTCGTGATTTGGAAGAACGGGCTGCGGCGGCCGTTCACTTGAACACAGCTCTCCGTCCCATGGTGTAGAGCTTTGAAGAGTCTGCAGTATTTCTTAGGGAGGCCTGTCGATTCTAGAATCCGCCAAAGAGCTTCTCGGTCCACTGAGTCGAACGCAGCACGGAAGTCGACGAAGGTAAAAAAAGCTTTTTGTCGGAACTCCGTGGCTTTTTCTATGATTTGTCGGATCGTAAAAATCTGCTCGATGGTTTGAACGGTCCGACATGAAACCAGCTTGCTCAGGCGCCGGATTTTACGAATGATATTTCGACATCGATCTAGCAGGACCATTGAGAAAAGTTTTCCTGGGACAGACAGTAGGGTTATTCCACGGTAGTTCAAGCAGTCGCTTCTAGAACCTTTCCTCTTCCATAAAGGGATAATGACACCCTTCCGCCAATCTTCGGGAATTATCTCGGTTTGCCAGATTGTAGAGAACAGGGTGTGGAGAGAAACAGGAGCATAACAGGACCTGCATATTTTAGCAGCTCTGCACTCAGGCCACAGATACCGGCAGCTTTATTGTTCTTGAGCCTTTTTACTGCATTTCCAATTTCTGAGGGGCTGAAAGGCTCGTCTGGAGGAGCATCTGTTTCGGATCTTGGACTGCCAGGTTGGCTGGAACTATCAATAGGAGGCATAGACGGGTTAGTGTTGTTCAGGAGTGAGCAGAAGTGGTCCTTCCACCGCTCGAGACAAGAACCCTCATCAGAGAGAAGTGTCCCATCCCTGGATAGGACGGGTCCCAATGCTGGTGTTTTATTTTCTGTGAGATCGCGGAGGTGCTTGAACAGGCTACCCATGTCTTTCTTTTTTGCTGCTAGTTCGATTTCATCGGCTTTCCTTGCAACAAACTGAGTTCGGTCTCGGTGAATAAGTCGGTTCCGCACTCCATTGAGCCTTCGATAGGTGGCCATGTCCCCAAGAAGTCTTGCCCTCCGCCTTTGCTCTATGACCTGCAGTGTTTCGTCAGTTAGCCACGATTTCTTCGGGAAACTCCGCTTGCCAAGCACCAGCTGTGCTGCTTCGCTGGTCTGTGATTTAAAATACTTCCAGGCGTCTTCGCTGTTGTTGAGTGTGCCCAGGAGCTCAAAGCGATTTGATATCTCAACACTATACTTCTGGCGAGTATATGGCTCCTTTAGTTTCCCAATATCCACTGCTACTGGTTTTCTTTCCGATCGCTGTGCATGGAGGCGAAGCTGGACATCAGCACATACAAGCCTGTGATCTGCATTTCCGAGCTCTGCTGATCTGTAAGTTCTGCAGTTCTTCAGCGATGATCTCCAGCGTTTAGAAATAATGACGTAGTCAATCATCTTCTTTGTGCGACCGTCGTTACTATACCACGTGTACTGGTGGATAGTCTTACGTTGAAAGTAGGTGTTTGCGATCACAAGTTCATGGGATCGGCACAGTTCGAGTAGGCGAAGGCCGTTATCGTTCAGTGGGTCGGGGGATACAGGTCCAATTGTGCCACGCCAAACACCCATATCATCTCGCACTGTAGCATTGAAGTCACCGAGAAGAACAGTGACATCGTGGGGGGAAACTGTTGACAGACATCTGGACAGAGCAGAGTAGAACTCTTCCTTGGTTACGTCGTCGGAATCGTTGGTCGGGGCATAGCATACAAAAATTGTCATCTTGCCATGCTTGTGCCCAAAGCGGGCCTTCATTATTCTGTCCGATACAGCTTCGTGCAAGAGTAAGGCCTTTCTTGCAAGGCCGTTTAGCGCGAGGCCAACACCATTTCTTCTCATGCTCCCTCCAGACCAGACTAACGAGTGATTATCGCCTATTCGCTCTTCTCCACTTCCAGTAAGACGGGTTTCTGTGAGACCTGCAATCGCCACTTTATTCTTACGAAGTTCTTGAGAAAGTAGGTTCTTTGATACAGGTGCATTCAGGGTCAAAACATCCCAGGTGGCTATTCGAAGCCCCCTTTGGTCTAGAAGGTTCAGTCTGTCAGTCTTTCTGACGTCGTCAGCATGTCCGTTGACGCGCGTAGGTCGAGATCTTAAAAGGAGGTCCGGATCCGAGGCTATGTAGTCACTTTGCGTAGCACTTGATTTTCAGGTGGAGGGTCGCTAGCCCAACCGACCCTAGGCCTGGAATCTGATTAGAGCTAGGTTTAACCTAGATACTGATATTCCGGGGTGGGCTCCACCCGCCACATGAGGTTGCAGCCACCCTGATCGGAGTGTTTAGTTAGGGGATGACCCCATATCCAGAGGCACGTGGTCAGCAGACAAGGTCTGCATCATTCCGGACGAACTCCATTCGCCTTCCTAGTATCAGCCCATCAATAACACTCTCAGTTTGCTAGCCTTTGTTCTTATGTTTTTCCTTCAAGGATTTCACAGGGCTATCTATATGTCTCCTGTATCTATTGACCGTGTTATTATTTGTTTCAATAATTTTAAGTCAAAATTGTTTAATATTGATGGAATAATTGTTTTTCACCTTCATAATGATTTCAAGGCTTTGATTTGTCATTTGCAGTCATAATTTCAGTTGTGTTTGTTTTAGGTGCGGGATTCCTTTTTTTTCATTGGTGTGTCACTTGGTTTCTTAAACATGGGAAAGATCCAACTAATTTTGAAAATATGGACCTATTACGGTGATTTGCTTGTTGAGCAAAATTTTTGAATATTTCCTGCTTCCTGAAATTCATCCAAAAGTCGATTATCTACCGAACCAATTTGGGTTTAAACCCTTGATAGGGTGACAACATGCATATTGAGCTCTTACTTCTGTATTACTTCAAGGACAAAAAGATGGATCTGAAGTGCATTAGTGAACGTTAGATGTTTTAAAAGCATTTGAATCAGTTTGTCCTAGCCAATTGTGGCATTCTCTTTCCCAGCTTGGAGTTAATTCGTCTGTTATACTTGTTCTTCGTTTGCGGTATGCTGATTCATATGTTTGACTCTGACTCTGGTCAAAATACACCTTTTTTGATAATATCCCCATTCGTTCTGAATTTAGATAAAAGAGGGGTGGTCACCTTATCTTTTTAATGTCGGTTCATACCCTGTGTTAAATAATATTTTTCCGTTTTGCTTGAAGAACCTAACTAATTTGTCTTATATTGCACATGCAGGTTATCTGTTACTTATTAGCCGTTCAAAGTTTTAGCCTATTCAGGTCGACTCTGTTTGTTAATAAGCTGTTTGAAAAAATTTATTATGTGCTTACGGCTGAAAAGTGTGAATTTTAAGTTTTTAGTCCCGAACAGCGAAGTTGTGGTCAAAGTGGGGTTCTTTTTCAGTTAAGCTAGTTCCTGTGTTCGGTCTAGCACTTCGGTGTAGACTTGAGAAGATATGTGATCCCCGTCCTGCACGGGTATCCGGGATCATTGTTTTTCCTGAGGCAAAAATAATTTCGATGATTTAAAGAACATGAAAATTGGAACTTGGAATGTTACGACGTCAAAAAATGACCATCGTATCGACATTTTGACTGATGAACTCAGACGATTCGATCTGGACTTATTAGGAGTTAGAAAATCATATCCCAGGGATAGGAAGCATGAAATTAGGTGATATAGAGTTGTTATCTCAGGGAGGAAGGAAGGGGTACATAGACAGGGAGTAGGGCTCATGATGAATAAGGAAGCTGCTAAGTCTTATTTAGGCTGGGAATGTATTAAAAATAGAATTGCTCATTTTATGACCAAAAAGTTCAGGGCATCAGTTATAGTAGTATATGCCCCTGTAGAACCGACTGAGGGAGATACCAGTGACTCAGATGAATTTTACTTAAGGTTACAGGAACAAATAGACAGGGTCCTAGGTAGAAATCTGATGTTTTTACTAGAAGATTTAAACGCCCAGGTAGGTATAAATAGGGATAGATGGTATCCTTTCCTTAGACCTTAGACTCGCCTGTGCCTCCAGAGGCACCCTGGGCATCAGTAAGGAGCCGCCAATCTTCCCGCCGGTTTGCTGCTGCAAGTATGTCCTCCCACTGAGGTTGGATTGATGTGTGCAGCTTACGGAGATCTGTCTGGTACGTTCAACGCAGGGTGTTTCTGGGTCTGCCCCTGCGGCGTGGACCTGATGGCTTCCAATAGAGCGCTGCATTTGGTAGTCGGAGATTTTCCATACGTAGTACGTGGCCAAGGTATCTCCATCGGTGGACTCTTATGATATATGTCACAAGAGGCTGGCCAGTCTTGTCACGGATGGATTGGTTTGTTATTCTCTGCTACCAACGGATGTTGAAAATTCTTCTGAGACATGTGTTTTCGAAAGCAAGTATTCTTCTCTCTTGTTCCTGGTTCAGGTGCCAGGTTTCGGCTGCGTAAAGCAGCACTGGCATAACTTTGCTATTGAAGAGTCGTAACTTTAGCCGTATAGAGAAGCTTTGGGACCGGCATACTTTCGTAATCTAGTGAAGGCCTCATTGGCTTGGCCGATTCTTGTGAGCACTTCTTTTGTGGTCGATCCGGTACTCTCTATTATGCTTCCCAAGTATTTGAAATAGACGACTTGCTCTATGTGTTGGTCTCCGCAAGTGATGCTCAGGGGTGAATCTGTGGTAGCCATGCATTTTGTTTTCTCATTATTTATTTTCAGGCCGACATGGCCACCTCTCTCCCTCACTTTGTCAAGGAGTTCTTGAAGTCTTTGCTTGCATGATTCTAGGACGGCGCTGTCGTCAGTGAAGTCTACATCACTGAGGCGTGTTTCTGGATTCAGCTGGATTCCGTCTGTGCTTGTACTTCGCAGTATGTAGTCAATGACGATTACGAAAAGTAGCGGTGGCAAGACGCAACCTTGCTTAACTCCTGACATAATGCGGAAGAAACACGTTTGGCCATCTGGTGTCTTTACACAGCACTCGCTATCTTCGTAAAATGCAACAATCAGTGAAACTATCTTTTCAGGGATTCCGTATTGCAGTAGGACCTTCCTCAGACTTTGGTTGTCTACTGAGTCAAATGCCTTCTTAACATCGATGAATATCATATAGATTTTGGAGCGCCATTCTCTGCTTTCTTCGTCAGTAGCCGTAGGGTAAATATCAAGTCTGCGCATGAACGGTTCGGTCTGAATCCATGTTGCTCGTCGCGAAGGTGTCTGTCGAGCTGCAAGCTGATTCTCTGCAGTAAAATGTGCGTCAGCAATTTGCTAGGTATGGAAAGCATGCAGATTCCTCGCCAGTTGCCTGGGAAGGACGCATCGTCTTTCTTAAAGATCCTCACAAGCGGGCTGCGTTTCCAATCCGAAGGTATTTTGGCGCTCATCCAGATTACTGCGAACAACGCTGTCCAGAACTTGAGGCAGGTCATAAAAGTCGCTTTGATCATTTCCGCGGATATCCTGTCTTCGCCAGGCGACTTCCCATTTTTCAGCTTCCTCGCTGCTGCTATAATTTCAGTGGATGGCGGCGGATCCGTGCTGATATCTAAGGAAAACAGTGTTGTTGCTGGGATCTCTGGGGGATCCTCTGGGTTAGGTCTATTCATTAGCTTCTCGAAGTGGCTGGCCCAAACTTCGTTTACGTCAGACTGCTGTGTTATCAGGATGGCCGAGGGGTCTGTTACTGGCCCATGTTGAATAGAGGATTTCTTTCCAATAATCTCATTAGTGGTTTTATAGTCGGCTCTTTGAATCACCAATCTCTGCAGCCTCTTCTGCCTGCGCTGCTTTTGCTCCAGCAGGTTTCTCTGGTCTTTTCTGGCACTCTTCTTTACCTCTTTATCTGCGGCTCTGTATTCATCGTTTCTGAGGATCTGTTGGTCGGGGGTTTGTCTTTGGATAAGCGATGCTTTTACTTTTTCCTTGTCTCTATGAGTTCCCATATTTGGTCAGATAGCCACTGGTCTTTTGGGCTCCTGCGGTACCCAATGGTGGCTTTCGCGGCATCGTGAAAGCACAAATTTATGCTTTCCCAGTGTTGATTGCTATCAGTATCATCTAGAAAAGACAAGGCTTCAAATCTATTCCGCATCTCTAGTTTAAAGGATTGGTTGAATTCTCTCAATCTCAGTTTCTCCGAGTCAAAGACTGGGTTTAAGGGAGCCTTATTTGCTTTTCTATTTCTTTTCAATTTGAGGTGGATTTTTGCTGCCATCAGATTATGATCTGAGCCAACGTCAGCTCCTCTATATCCCCTTATATCAAGTAGGCTTGATCTCCACTTCCTGCTCCAAAGACAATGGTCAATCTGATTTCGGGTGTGGCCATCGGGAAATATCCAAGAATATTTGTGTACATCCCGATGAGAAAATAGGGTACCTCCGATTACTAGGTTGTTAAGGAGCGCGAAGTCGATAAGTAGTTCTCGTTTTTCGTTTCGCTGGCCCAGGCCATGCTCGCCGAGAACCTCTGGGGAAAAACGATCGGTCCTTCCCTACTTTCGCTTTAAAGTCTCCTAGAAAACATGCCATGTCATGCCGTGGTATGTCGTTTGCCACGGAGTTGAGAGCTCTGTAAAATTCGTCTTTTGCTTCGTCGGTGGCGTCATTGGTGGGTGCGTAGCATACTATTACTGACAGTTTCACATGCGCGCCGATGAAGCGGGCTTTCAGGATGCTAGGTGACACCGGTGTCCACTGTAGTAGAGCTTGGGAAGTCTGTTTTGTCATCATTAGGGCTACTCCGTATTCACGCTTTTGCTGCGATCCACTGTATATAATGGTCACATCTCCATCCAGTTTATTTGATCCAGATCCTAGCCATCGAACTTCTGACAGAGCCAGAAGGTCAAGGTGGTAATCTTCCAGTGCTCTTAGCACTTGTTCAGTCTTGGAGTCTTGAGACATTGTGCGGACGTTCCAGAAACCAAATTTGAGGTGTTGTTTCGCATTCATAAATCTTGTCCGTGCTCATGCAGAGGTCGTCATCAAAAGGGGGTTCGAAAATCCGAGGCTGAAACTTGATGTTTCGGTTGCAGTTAGGATTTACCCCAAGGGCAGGCCCTTGAGGTAAATTTTGTGAAGGAAAAGAAAACAGCAATTGATACAGACTTTTGTAATCTTGTAGGTATAACAATCTAGTTATAACCAATACGGTGTTTGGTCATAAAATGGCTCATAGTTAACATGGTATTCACGTGATGCTAAGACATCAAACCTTATTGATATGCCGTAGTAAACCAAAGACTGGCAGGATCAATACAAGATACTAGGGTATATAGTTGTGCTGCTATTGATGTTAAAAGTAAAGATCACCATCTAACAGTGTCAAGGATTAATTTAAAGCTGAAATTGTGGAAGGGTAACTACCTCCCGGGACTTTATTATGTTGGTAGACTCCAGGATGAGAATTTCAGAGAAAATTTCCAGGAACAGTTGAATACTAAACTTAAGAGTTTAAAATTTGATAATGTGGAAGATGGTTGGAATAATTTTTGAAAAATAATTTCTGAAGTTGCTGAAGATGTCTTAGGGAGAAAAGCTAGGACTGCATCTAAGAATATTAGTGGAAAAGCTTCATGTTTAATAGAAATAACTTGCACAAGAATTATCTGAGTGATAGATCATATGAAAATAAAAGGAATGGAAAGTAAGTGGAGAAATCAATTAAATATGAACTAAGGAGGTATTGAAGTAGAGGCCATGGATAAAATTGCAGAGGATCTGGAAGATGCAGCTAGAAAGCATAATAGTAAAATATTGTACTAGGATGTTAATAAATTGAGAGGGAGCAGTCAATCCAGATATGGCCCAGTTAAAAATAGGAACGGGGCCACTATTAGTGATAAGGAAAGAATTAAAGATAGATGGCAGAGCATTTTGAGAATTTTCTAAGCCAAAATAGAGTTGCAGGAAAAGATATAAAAGAAAATGAAAAAGTTTGTGATACCTTGGATGTGAAGGGAGATTTGTTTTTTGAGGAAGAATTAGCGACAGTACTAAAAGGATTAAAAAAAATATTGCTCCAGGTGCTGATAGGGTTGTAAATGAGTTTCTTAAATATGGTGGCTCTGGGGTTAGAAATAACTACTGAAGATTATGAATATGATTTTTCAAAAAGGGGAAGTACCTAACGATTTTAGGAAAAAACCTTAATTAAGCAACTTTATAAAAAAAAGTGATAAAAGTGAGTGTGGTAATTATCGAGGCATTAGTCTGGTCTCTGTAGGTAACAAATTACTTAGTAATATGATACTTTTTAGACTGAGAGATGCCGTAGACAAACTATTAAGAGAATAACAGTGCGGTCTTAGAAAAGGTAGAGGTTGTGTCGACCAAATTTTCACTCTTAGGTTAATAATGGAGAAGTGTCTGAGCTGTCAAACACCTTTGGTCCTCAGTTTTATAGATTAAGAGCAAGCCTTCGATTCTGTTGATAGAAGAGCTTTGGTAAAAGTTTTATCCTTGTATGGTATACCAGACAAATACAATAAAGTGATTAGTGCTATGTGCGAGAATAACACTGCTGTGGTTAAGGTAGGAAGCAAGGTTTGCAGCTGGTTTTGTATTAAATCAGGAGTTAAGCAGGGTTGTGTTCTATCCCTCTTTTACATGGATTATTTTGATGGACTTTGTCTGAAGAAGCACTGGAAAGGCAATTGGAGACCACGGAATCAAATAGGGAGGAAAAAGTCCCCTGGAATTGATTGTGCTGATAATTTAAGCATCCTAGATGAAAGTGTGACCAAAATGAATAAATTTGTAGAGGTTTTGCAAGTTCAGAATGCTAGAATAGGTTTGAAAATTAATGTTAATAAAACTAAGTCACTAAGTCTAGGATAAGTAAAGATGACGTTGAAAAGGTGACTTTGGGTAATGAAAAGAATGATCAGGTGGGCAGCTTTACTTACCTTGGTATTATTATTAGTAAGGATGGTGGAAGCAGTGAAGATGTTAAAAGTAGAATAGCCAAGGCTCATGGTGTTTTTTAACAGTTAAAAAAAGTATGGAAAAATAGGACGATAAGTCTGCAAACCAAGATTAGAATATTAGAAGCTACAGTGATGAAAGTGGTCAAATATGGTTCTGAAGCATGGGCGCTCCGAAAAGCGAATGAAGATTTGCTGGATGTTTTCTAGAGAAATTGCTTGAGGATTGTTCTGGGTACCTGGCTGACTGACCGTATTTCAAACAATAAGCTACACAAAAAATGTGGTTCAAATTAAAATTCACTTTATTTTTCCCTTAATATTCTTGTTAACAACAAAAATAACAGCGGAAGTCAAACAATTTAAAAACACTTACAAAATTAAATTATTCAAAGTTGATTTATTTACAATTTTTCTGGGTCACCATTGTAGTGTTTTACGAAGTATTACTTCAGGTAGGACCAAATTACTTCAGGTAGCGCTCGGATGAGTGGATCGGCGGTGGTTCCAGCTTTGCTGCGTTTTTTCGTTGTTTCTCTGAGCCTCATAGAATGTTGGGTTTGGCGCGCCTCAAAATCCGGAAGTAGATCGCGGTATGTTTCAAAGTCGAGGATTTTTCGTCCAAAGTCCATGACCAGTGTGTGCCTTCTCTCTTTGAGGGGCTCCAACTTCAGAACTTTGAGGCTCATCTCATAGTCAACGTAACTACTCCCCAGTATTATTTTGCAGGCCCTTTTCTGCAATCCTTCAATTTTGTCGCTTTGATCTATGGTCAGTGCGCTGTGCCACACTGGGCAGGCATATTCAGTGGGCGGTCTAATGTAACATTTGTAGCATACACCCATGATCTCAGTTTTTATCCCAAAGCGGCGAAGGTAGGCAAAAGATTTTAGAAAGAAGGCGGTCTTCGAGGCGATTGACGATACGTGGGTGTTCCATTTCAAATCGGCATCCAGGTGGACACCCAGGATCTTCACCGTTTTCTCGCTCTCTAGGGCTATAAAGAAAAAAAAAGGTTGAGGTGCCTAGGGAACATTGTGTGAATGAAGGATAACAGATTGCCGAAGATTGTTCTTTTCGGCCAACTGTCTAGGGCTAAACGGAAAGCAGGTCGTCCTCGACTGGGATGGGAGGACGTCATGAAGAAACATTGAAAGGAAATGGGAACTTCGTGGGAGGATGAAAGAAGAGAGGCTTTGAATAGATTGGGATGGAGGAGGAACGTGCGTAGCTCTGTTGGCCTCAGGTGGCTTGGTGCTGTGGTGAGTTGTTAGTAGTAGAAGTAATTTTTAACGTTCAATTGGCGATTTCAATTAATTCTGTTGCGTTCAATAGCGTTTATTAAAACTACAAATAAGAAGTTTGTAATAAAGCAAACCTTTGGTCCGTGGCTTTGAGTAGTTTCAACCCAACCCAGAAAGAAGAGATACAAATGATCTAAATTCAGGACGTACGCCTCAATTTTCTACAGTTGATTGGAGCGAGGCATAGCATTACAAAAGAGCAAACTAAATAATAGATGGCGTTTTTTTAATCTTAACAAATTCAATATTAATTTGCAGGGTTCACAGATTATTAATGATAAAGAGGTTGGGTTTATTAGTTTTTTTGTAATGTGGTGAATTCCAGTTTCAAACTATAATTGATTTGTTTTTAATTCAAATAACTTTGAGATAGCCTAGCTAATAAAATAGTCCTTTGAAATGAAATTTGATCTTGAGTCCAACTATTTTGTATTGCTTTGGTAAAAACTTTGAAGCAGTAGCCTATGAAGAAAATAGTAATATATATAGAGAATTCTGTGGACATTCCCCCAGTACTGAGTTTGGTCAATATATACCAAATCATATTATTGAGTTAGGACTAAAGTGAATACACCATTTGATGGCTTTTTTTATGCTGATTACAAATATAATAAGCATTTCTATCGAAATGAATTTCAGCCCCCCCCCCCCTATATATGTCAATTCAGGGTTTAGGTTAGGTATAGCCTATATAGGGGGGGGGGACTGAAATTCATTTCCGATAGAAATGCTTATTATATTTGTAATCAGCATAAAAAAGGCATTGAATGGTGTATTCACTTTATTTGAAAACTCAATAATATGATTTGGTATATATTGACCCTGAGTTTTGGTCAGGGTAAAATTATAGACAAGCTGCTTTTTACTATCTTGTAAAGGGGTTAGGAAAATGAAACTCAGTAATGAATTCAGGGCCAAAAATATGCTTTAGGAAGGGTATTGTCAAGCTACTATGTTAACCCTCTTCAGGCTTCAAAGTCTTAGAAATTGGGGAACAAGCATGAAGAAGGACCTGTAGCAAAGGAAACATGGTAGCATTAAGAATAACACATATTCCATGCAGTTTCTTTATACTTTATCCCAACCCTCTTAATGAGCAGATGTATAGCCAAAATTATACATTTCCAACACATTTTGTCCAATACATTCTATTTCCCTTTAACACAACAATATCATCACTTAACTTTCCACATGGGGACAGAATAAAGTCCTTATGGGCATCTGGCATTTCAATGGACTTTGGAGGGTTTTTCACAACAACCAAGTAGGGTAATGCAGTGGAAGGCTGCCTCAAAATAAGATTTGCTGCCTGCAAAATTGGAGCCTGTTTTTGTCTATTCTGTAATGCTATCTGACTTTCCACACATCTGGTTTACTTTAGTTGTTACACAAGTGCCAACTGAATTGGCACACTGGGTACTCCTCAGGCTCAACTGCATTGGCTGCCTTTCTTAAATTGTGTAGATTTTCAGAATCCTTGTTAGCTGTTCTCATTCTACCCAGTGTGCCAACTGAATTGGCACACTGGGTACTTCCTCAGGCTCAACTGCATTGGCTGCCTTTCTTAAATCCTGTAGATTTTCAGAATCCTTGTTAGCTGTTCTCATTCTACCCAGTGTGCAAACTGAATTGCACACTGGGTACTTCCTCAGGCTCAACTGCATTGGCTGCCTTTCTTAAATCAACTGCATATAGACTGCCTTTCTTAAATCCTGTTGATTTTCAGAATCCTTGTTAGCTGTTTTCATTCTATCATTGTATCCAAATTTCTCAAAGAAAGTGCACATTTTCTTTGTTTCAATGATAGATTCACACCTGAAAAACTCTACTGCTCTATTCATGTATACCTCTGCTAATGATTAGGAAATATAGTTCAATAGTGGGTTCCAGACAAGTTCAGCCACATTCATACATTTAACCACTAAGTAAGTTTAAGTCCAAGCTGAATTTCATTTGTACCAATCTCTATTCAATTATTGCATAAATATTCACCTATGATTTACTGTCCCAAGGGAATTTGGAATAGCCAGCAAAACAGTAATTTACTTATGAAAATAAAGCCAAAATGAGAGTCCACAGGGAAATTTCACAGGTTGAGCAAGGTTAATCCTTAAAAAAACTGGGATTAACACAACAAAACCTGAATCAATATTGTTTTGACTCAGTTGATTTGGTTTTTGGGCATGCAAGAAATGTTAGCTACAATCATTCTGCATATTATGAAATAAGAATTGTTTTCAGTACTTGTATGATACAGCAACCACACTTTGTTCTTGATCTGTAATAATAAATTGGTTTTCTGTGTGTAGACCTACTTTGAGATAATCAGCTTAACATGAATGAGATAAACTACTATGCATATATTTTTTAATTTAATATTTAGAGTTAGTTAGGTTAGGTATTTAATATAATGATGATGATTTATTTATAACCCATTTACATTGGAAAAATAGTGGAGTAATAAAGAAAAGAAAGAAAGAAAAAATTCACTACAAAAATGACAAATAAGTAACTAAACAAAAAATATCAAATAGCACTAAGCAACCAGATCAGGCAATGATGAGGGCCAGCCTTAAGCATGCATCAGAAGTAGTTACATGTTGATGTTGGTGCAGAGTATGCATAATATCAGTAGCACCAAACCAAACAATTATTTTTCTATTAGGGTAGGAAGGTGGCAAATAAAGAAGAAACTTGCAATACTTGAAACAATAAATGAGGATTAGATTCAGATCACTTTCTTGAAACAGAGGGTAAAGTCCAGACACAAAAAACATAGCATGATCACAAAAAGTTGAGTAAAATTTAGTGAGACCATGCCTATAATGCATTCTGGGTGGCCTGATTTCTATAATTCTATATTGTAGTTTCTATAATTTTGCTAATATAGTACTATATCTTCATCTTATTTGGTTATATTTCAATATGATTACCCTAACTTCACTTCTTGAGTGTGATTATTCAGGTTACAAAGTGTGGTTGCTATATCATACAAGGACCTTGTTTTTGTAACATGTTTCCTTGTCAACAGCTGGTAAACTAGGCTTAAACTATATTTTTTCTATAGGCCTACATAGACACAATGTTCCTAACCATGGACATTATTTATAGGGTTAGACAGTTGGAGTTGGGTGATAATTAAGACCAGGCTAATTGGGATTGACTCTCTACAATGTTGGAAAATTTTTGGTTTTCTAATATTTGGATTTAGACAAAAGTTGCCCCTACAGCCCTGCTTTCTTAAATGAAATTCCTACATTTCAGAACACCTTTCTTCAATTAAATCTGTATTAGGTTGAAAGTGTCACATCCTGTCTCCAAGATTGGAAGGCATTTTGCAAGATCAGGGTCAAGTTTTATATTGGCATTCAATATAAACAATCTACTGTTTTCTATAAGCATATTTCAAAATGTAAGTGTTGTACATAGTTTAATCAAGCTAATCACATATTTAGGCTTTAAAAAAGAACTCAACAAATGCAATGGTGAAACAATCCTGGGTACTTGTATATTATATAAAACACACTTGAAAAGTGAAGTTTGGTGAATGCTAATGAAATAAAACAAAATTATGATGAAAATATAATAGTTTAGAAACAAATTTGGGCTATATATTTGCACATTAGGGGTTGGGGGGGGGGGGGTGTTAAAGCTTAGCATATAGTAAATGGATAACCTAAACAAACCAATTTTAACCTAACCAAACATATTTAACCTAATGAAAAAACAATGATGAAAATATAATACTTTATTAGCAAAATTGTGAAAGCTACAACTTGGAATGCTGAAGTGTCCTCAAGATTGCATTAAAATGAATTTGGCCTTCTGCTTTTACTGCCGCCCACCACATGTACTCTACTAAGTATGAATGTAAATGATGGCGGGGTGTACCTTGGTGCCATTTGCTCTTCCACTTTGTGGATCCCCATATTCTCTCTACTTTTTGATAGAGAGGCCAGTTTCTGGGTCAAAAAAGTTATTTTGTGGTTCACTTTCAAATGAGTGAAACCTGCTTTCCAGCTCAGTTGTGTTGTTGCCCTTCCAACAATCTGAAATGATTCTTGAACATCCATCATGATACACTATATTCTGTCACCACTCAAAGCAAATTAACCAGTGTCCAAGAGAATTGATTTAACAATGAACTAAAATGAACTAGGTCAAGAATTGCGTTAATAATGAACTTTTCTTTGTCTTTGAGACATTCAGCCAATGCTAAAGCTCCAAATTTAATAGATCACAAATGATCTTCACAATTTTGCTATTAAAGTATTCTATATTCATCATATTTTATTGTCACCAAAGTTCACTTCTCAAGTGTGTTTTATATACCATAATAGACAAGTACCCAATCATGTCGCTAAATAGTATAATAGAGCATTTATAATAAGTTAACTATTTTGTGGCAATTAGCCATCTTTTCAACCATATTACATAACAATCCCAGTACTAAAAAAGCTCTTAGTCTTAGACAAGTATAATGATCAAATTCTATGTTTCTTAAACATGAACAACCAGTTCCTAATTTTTGACATGCTGTATATAGCCTAGTATAAGATAGTTTTGACTGACTGCTAATTGTTAGAAAACTATATTTTTCAATATTTAGATTTAGACAAAAAAAGTTCCCTCTAATGCCTAGCAAACTTAAGTATTATTATTCTGCTTCAAAAAATTTTTCTTAAATTAAATCTGTTCAAGATTGAGTTTGTTTGGGATTTAGAGAATTTGCTCTAACCTTAGGATTGTGTGTTAAAGAATAGCCAGCATTTTCAAAGGTTAGGCTCCGACTTTAAAAGTATGTCCAAGATTAGACTCTACCACTGACTATCATCATATTTGGAATATTCAGCATTGTTGCTTTACCCTGTGGCTATCATAACAACTGCATCTCAACCCCCCAAGCCCCTATGAAGGCCAAAATAGTCATATACTAGCTTAAGTATAATTCCAGATTGAGCTTCCTTGGGACAAAGCTTCTTCGTAAAATTTGGGTAGTATCAAGATTCTATATTTTATACTCTTTTCATATGTCATTGTCATATCTCTGTGCCATCATATTTGCCACAGTGCCACCCCTCTGGTGCTTCCATATATGGCTCTAACAATATATATATTATGCCTTGTGATGTGTTTTTATTCATCATAAAATGGTGGCTCTTGTCTTTACTTGGTAAAATTTAGTCATGCCAGGCAAGAGTTCCCTTAATGACTTAAATAAGAGTCATGGATAAAATATTATTTAAAGGTTTTTTTTTTGAACTTCAATTGTTTTTTTATGGGAAAGAAGAGAAAGACCATCTTTCTGAGTTTTGTAGTAGCTAAAATGTTGAGGTTTAGTCTTTATAACTGGTGATTAATTCTATTAGGATTTGAATAGGCTAGTAGCCACCTAGGCTATTCAAAGTTTCTTTCATCAGAAATTCATCTTTTACTTAGAGGAAGAGTAGGAGGCTCTTTAAACCAACCTCTCCATCCTGTGTGAGCCTGTTCCTGTTGGCAATAAATTTCAATCTCATATAGAAAAAGTTAGTTCACTACACATACCACTAGATTCAATCCATGCTCCAAGAATCTTCATAATAAAATGAAAAAGAATATATTCTCCTAAATTTGTGACTGATGTAGAATAGTTAATTTCAGTGCAGCCAATATTAGCTTGATTTCTGGCTCCATGATTTATTATATAAAAAAAATCAGGAGGACATAGTCTTTAGAATTGTTGACTGAATATCTTGCTATTTTACATAAACAAATAACAAAACAGAAAATACATACAACAGCTGTGTGGCCAGATGGCAAAATTCTGATTAACACAGATTTACTAAGAGCAATGATTACTTCTACTAAACTTTTTATTTCCCCCAAAAAATAAAATTCTTTAACTGGAGGCTATGATATTTCTTGTAAGTGGTGCTTAAGTCCCTTCAAAATTTGAAAGTTGCCACAGGAAGTTAATTTAATAAAAATTCAGGTTTTCCTTAGGAAAAGGGGCTCTTCAAACTAACCTCAGAAAGTTTCCCCATCCTGGATGCCATTTTTTTGCTGAAAATGAACTTGACATAAATATCAGTGCAGCTACCATTAGTTTGCTCCGGCTCCATTAACTTTTCTAAAAAAAAAATCCAAGAGAACATGACATTCAGAATTTGTGATTAAGTATCTTGATATGTTATAAAAAGGCAGCTCTGTGATCAGATGGCAAAATATTAAAATTCTGATTAAAATAGACATATCACTTATCATTTCTTAAAATGTTTTTTTTTTTTCTAGGAGAAATAAATTGTACAAAAGGAGATTATGAATGAAAGTGACAGTAATGTGGCTGATCTGTCCAACATGGAAAAAGAAGATACACAACCATCAAGTATCAGTTCTACTTTAACCCAAGAATTCAAAATCAAAGATGAGTCCAATTGTCCTGGGGTTAATGAAAGTAAAGATGGTGGTACTTCTATGAATAAGGTTAACACCATAGATGATATTTGCTTTAAAGATGAAAACGTAAGTATTATATTTCCTCTTCTTCATAAGAAAAGCACCTGGAATCCTATACAGGCCCTTTTGGCTTCCAAAAGGGCCTTGCTTGTGGAAAGTGCAAGTACTCAAACTGCCTGCTCCCAGCAATTTAAGGCTTAAGGAGTATCTGGTACCAATATGGCTCTTCTTGCTCAATTTAGCTCTGTCCTGCACAATTTCTGATTTTGCATGAAGATAGATTGAATATATAATTATTTAAATACATGTGTATTTGAATATAAATAGGACAAATGACAGTTTAAATAGGGATAAATTCTTTTATTAGACAGTAAAAAACAATGACAAAACTCTGAAGACTTTGATCACATATACAGTGACTGTCATTAGCAGATATACTGTCATTGACTGTCATATACAGTGACTGTCATTAGCAGATATAAAAGTAATACAATCAAAACCAACTATATTTCTACCAAACAAGATGATTACTTATTATTTAACATTCTTTTTTTTTTTTGAATTTCAATTGATTTTATTTCTTCTCATTTTTGGTTTAATGCAATTCTTTAGTTTTCTTTGAAAAACCTTATTTTGTGGAAAATTGTTTTTGATTAGTTTTTGATTAAAAGGTCTAGTCTTCTTTGGATCTCAGCTAGTTAAAAGAGTTTTTCAATTCTTTAGCTCCTAGATTCCGGTTCATTAGCTTTATTTTAATTATCAGGTGGGCAAAGGTCAAACGCATTGGGAGAAATGAACCTTACTTTATCTGACTGAAGTAAATTATTATAAATTGAAATTTATGCCAAATTTATTTGTATCTCTACTCAAAGCTAGGTTCTAAAATGTTTTTTTTTTTTAGTTTCAATTATTCACCTGAGAGTATGCTTTAAACCCCAGTCCCTAGAAATGAAAGAGAAATTTTTGAACATAATATAATGGTCTGGAAAATTATAAAAAAAAAAATGGCTAATAATAAATGTAATATAATGGCTAGGTTCAAGCGCCTAGTTTTGAACAGAGATACGGTGAATTATAAAACCATGACATATCATGTCATCAGACGGCAAAATTATATGTCTTTTTACAATTTTTAAAAAATATAGCATAGCAATACTTATTGTCACAAAAGTCTGTCCAACTAGATTTACTTTTGTAGGAGCACCTGCCAAACTTTCTCCTATTAGTTTTTCGCCAAACTAGCATTTATACACGACAAGACAGCCTTTTTCACGACAGGAGCATTTTCACGACAGGACAGCCATAAAATAAACATGAAATAGGGCTGTGGCCCTATTCAGGAAGTTGAATGAACTGACATTCAACATATAAAAGTCTTTAGACATGTCAAATATAATTTGGTGTTTCGTTCAGAATTTTTATCAATTTACAAAAGACAGAGGTTTGTCACTGTGCATTGTTACTTCCCACATCCCAAACCTTTTTGTAACGAAACTTTAAAGAAATTAAGATTTATTTTTAAATGAAAAATTAGTTAAGTTGAATAGATTAATTAGAATAGATAGCTCTTTTGAAGGTACTAAAAAAACTTTAGCGTAATGAGCGAGGTATTGACTTTGGGGGCGAACCCCCTCATATACGTAATAATTTCTGTTCGTAGTTCTAATTTAAATACTTTTGGTTTGAAAAGGGTTTCAGTATGTAGGAAAAACATCTAGGAAGCTAACGGTTTGATGAGAAGTTTTATCTGAAAAGGGTACTAAACTCCGATTTTTCGAAATTAGAGCATTTTCTCCAGCATATTCGACACAACAAAAAAGTTACCTTTTTTCGACCCAAGTTGGAATCCAATTCGACACGTATTGAAATACTTGAGGAATACCTGTGGGCGGAACCTGGTGTATTCGACGCGTATTTTCTTGTTTCTTTGTTTTTCTTCAACTTCATTTGATGTATAAAAGTATAAAACACTATTCAAAAAGTAGAAGTAATATACCTAATAAAATTGTTTTAAGTATGTAGTTTTTAGTATAACAAAATTGGTTTAACGAATTTTAATTTACATTATTAAATACAAATAGTATTTAGTATAACAAATTTAGTATAACAAAATTGTTCCACTAGCATTTCGGAAGGGATAGGGTCTAGGAAAATGGGAGTGGATTTCAAGAAATTTAAGAAGTTTATAGCTATTATATTTGATTTTGTGGATTTTATTTTCATATGCAGATTCTTAGCTTCATCCAAAACATAGGTTAGGATTTTTTTGGTGTGGGGGGGGGACTTTTGATATTTCTATGAGATGGTTCTAGGCAATTTTTTTTTGTCAATAAATAACCAAGTAACAGCGGTTTGAACGGTTCCATTGTAACTGAACCCCAAGCAACTGAACCCCCGTTTAACCGAACCCCCGTGCAACTGAACCCCCGTATAACCGAACCCCCGTGTAACTGAAACCCTGTGCAACTGAACCCTCGTGCCTCTGAACCCTCAAGCAACTGAATCCTCTTTAACTGAACCCTCGTGCAACTCAACCCCCGTGCAACTCAACCCCATTTAACTAAACCCCCGCATAACTGAACCCCCATGTAACTGAACCCCCGTGCAACTGAACCCCGTATAACCGAACCCTCGTGCTACTGAACCCTCATGCAACGGAATCCCCTTTAACTGAACCCTCGTGCAACTCAACCCCGTTTAACTAAACCCCCGTATAACTGAACCCCCACGTAACTGAACCCCCGTGCAACTGAACCCCCGTATAACCGAACCCCCGTGCAACTGAACCCTCGTGCTACTGAACCCTCATGCAACGGAATCCCCTTTAACGGAACCCTCGTGCAACTCAAACCCCGTGCAATTCAACCCCATTTAACTAAATACCCGTGTAACTGAACCCCCATGTAACTGTAACTGTGTGTAACCATGTGACCATGTAACTGTTTGTAAACAGAACACAACTGATGAGCGAAAAGTGATGCAAGATAGGGGTAATACCGAACTCTCAAGCTACCATTCTTGGGAGACATCTGACAGTTTATAAGTGACCATGGAATTCCTGTGTTGTTTTAAAGTCACTTTTCTGTGAATAGGCAGCGTGGCCGGCAGAGTGCACCTGGTGACAATAAATCACATCCGTCCAGTTTTTGTCAGGAAAAAACTACTCAGTGATAATTTATTGCTCCCGCTAGCATTATGCGCTTCTAGGTCCGGGCCTAGGGACCTAGTGGTAAATCCAGGCCTGAGCGTGCACATATTTCCTTTTGGTGAATTGACTTTCCCTTTAAGCACTCTCTGAAAGTTCCAACTTAATACACAAGTCTCTTTTTGAGATATGCCATTTGAAAATCTGCATGCACATAGTGTCTTTTGATTTAGTTGAAGTTCCACCTCAAATACCTCATTCTCTCAAATTTTCAACTTGATATGCATAGCCTATAGTGCTAGTTTAATAGTAGCAGAGGTGTAATAGGAGCAGCAGTAGTAATAATAGTGTTGAATTAGTAGTAGTATTAGCAGTATTAATAGCAGTAGTAGCAGGTAGATGCCCCAGAAGTTTCTCCAGAAAAAAATTGCTGATTCACCTGTATCAGCAATCTGTATGTTATTGCAAATTACCAATTGTTAAAATTTAAGGTTTTTATAGAAGGGACGATCGTAAAAACGGAAGGAGGCTCATTCGATTGAAAATTGAAAGTTCGAGTTCAATTTCGAAGAATCAAAGGTAATCACAGGACAATTAGCCTTTCCCTCTTAACCGACATCCCCCTCCCCCCAAATACATCCGATCAAAATAAAAATAACATTTTGTTCAAAATAGTCTGAAGATCAAATAACCATGCCTTTGGGGTTAACAACCCCACCAGCAGCATCTGGGGCAAGGGCTGTAAGTTAAGCTAGCTGCTCATTGCTAACACATAAGGTTTTTGTAAAAAAAAAATGTATGAACTTTGGGGGGGGGGGGGGCTCATTCGATTGGAAATCAAAATTTTCAGTGCACTTTTTCAGAGTTAAAAGTGATTGGAGGGCTTCCACCCCACCCTGTTTTTCCCCCAAATACATCCGATCTAAATTTTGGGACGGCCATTTTATTTAAAACAGTTTAAAGGTTAAATAACTATACCGTAGTTAATTAACTATGGTTCATAACCCTATTGTGTTTTACCCAATATAAGTACGGTGGTTCAGTTGCATGGGGCTCAGTTGCACGGGGGTTTGGTTATACGGGGGTTCAGTTTGCACGGGGGTTCAGTTACATGGGGGTTCAGTTACACGGAGGTTTAGCTAAATGGGGTTGAGTTGCACGGGGGTTGAATGCACGAGGGTTCAGTTAAAGGGGGTTTAATTGCATGAGGGTTCAGTAGCACGAGGGCTCAGTTGCACGTGGGTTCAGTTGCATGGGGGTTCAGTTGCACGGGGGTTCGGTTATACGGTGGGGTTCAGTTACAGGGTGGCTCAGTTACACGGTGGTTCAGTTACAGGTTCAGTTGCTTGGTGTTCAGTTACAAGGGGGTTCAGTTACACGCACACCGGTTTGAACATTGCATACCTGAAAAATTGCTGGGAGCTCCTTTCTTGTCGAAAACAGGAAACTGAATGAATTAAATGTTCTTTTCTTATCTGGGTGTACTGGAAATTGTACCAACGTTTCCTATCGTTGAAATAAAAAATGGCTTCAAGAGATAGCGCTTTAAGTCACAGCTAAGCAGAGTTATTCCGTTTTGAAGGAAAATATCGACAGGGGTGCCAAAATTCCACTGTCGAATCATCGGTACCTTTACCCTAAACAATGGGCAAAGTTCGTAATTTACAGCCCTTCCCCTGGGAACTGTGGGGGACTAAGTTATCCTCAAAGACATATTTTTTACATTTTGACTACACTGAACAAAATGGTTATCTCAAAAATTTTGATTCGGTGACTGGGGGAAAACATTGAGATTGGGAGGGCAAGTTGCCCTCAAATTTTTGCTCACTTAAAAAGGGCACTAGAACTTTTAATTTCCGTTCGAATTAGCCCTCTGACGATATTCTAGGACTACTGGATCGATACGATGACCCCTGAAAAAAAAAAAAAATAAACACGCATCCGTGATCATTCTTCTGGCAAAAAAAAAAAATACAAAATTCCACATTTTCGCAGATAGGAGCTTGAAACATCTACAGTGGGGTTTACTGTTACGCTGAATCTGATGGTTTGATTTTTATCAAGATTATATCACTTTTAGGGGATGTTTCCCCCTTTTTTAGAAAATAAGGCTATTTTTTTCAGGCTCGTAACTTTTGATGGTTAGACTAAATTTGATGAAACTTACATATTTGAAATCAGCATAACAATCCGATTCTTTTAATGTATCTGCTGGTATGAAAATTACGTTTTTTAGAGTTTCGGTTACTATTGAGCCGGGTCGCTCCTTACTTACAGTTCGTTACCACAAACTGTTTGATATCTGAATGTAACAATCGCTTTCCTTTGAAATTCAATTTTAAGCCTATTACAGGACCTCAAAGGTGATTGCCTTTTCTCTTTTTTTATATGCTGCTGTTGTTATACCGTTGTTGTTGTTGCTGCTGTGTTGTTGCTGCTGTTGTTATACTCCTGTTTAAACCGTTTTACCCATAAATTGAATCGACTATGATGAAATCTAGAACCGGGAAACTCATGGGAAATATATAATTTGGGCTATATATATTCACTGGAGGGGAGGGGGGTGTAAATTAAAATGGAGCTGCTGTTGAAATTTGTTAATTATAATTATTCTGCATACAATGAAGTAAGAATGGATGTTTTTAACCCTTTTATATTGCCAAAAAATAATAAATAATAAGAAAAATATATAAAAATAAAAGAAATAATATAAAATTAAAATAAATAAAAATAAAATAAATAATATAATGTAAAAATAATATAAAATAAAATAAATAATATAATATAAAAATAATATAAAATAATAGAAAAATACTACTACTACTACTAACAACTCATCGCAGCACCAAGCCGCCTGAGGCCAACACAGCTATGCACGCTCCTCCTCCACCCCAATCTATTCAAAGCCTCCCTTTTTACACCCGCCCACGAAGTTCCCATTTCCTTCAAATCTTTCTTTATGACGTCCTCCCACCCCAGACGGGGACGACCTGCTTTCCGTTTAGCCCTAGATGGTTGGCCGAAAAGAACAATCTTCGGCAATCTGTCATCCTTCATCCGCGCACAACATGCCCTAACCACCTCAACCTTTCTTTCATTATAGACCTAGAAAGCGGTATTGAACCACATTTTTCGTATAGCCTATTGTTTGAAATACGGTCAGTCAGCCGAGTACCCAGAACAATCCTTAAGCAATTTCTCTGGAAAACATCTAGCAAATCTTCATCCGCTTTTCGGAGCGTCCATGCTTCAGAGCCATATTTGACCACTGTCATCACTGTAGCTTCTAAGATTCTAATCTTGGTTTGCAGACTTATCTTCCTATTCTTCCAGACTTTTTTTAACTGTGAAAAAAAACACCCTGAGCCTTGGCTATTCTATTTTTAACATCTTCACTGTTTCTACCATCTTTACTAATAATACTACCAAGGTAAGTGAAGCTGCCCACCTGATCAATCTTTTCATTACCCAACGTCACCTTTTCATCTTCACTTATTCCTAGCCTTAGTGACTTAGTCTTCCTAACATTAATTTCAAAACCAATACTAGCACCCTGAACTCGCAAAACCTCTAAAACTTCATTCATTTTGCTCACACTTTCATCTAGGATGCTTAAATCATCAGCATAATCCAAGTCCAGGAGACTTTTTCCTCCCCATTTGATTCCGTGGTCTCCCATTGCCTTTCCTGTGCTCCTTAAACTAAGTCCATCAAAATAATCCATATAAAGGGGGATAGAACACAACCCTGCTTAACTCCTGATTTAATACAAAAACCAGCTGCTAACCTCATTTCCTACCTTAACCGCAGCAGTGTTATTCTCGTACATAGCACTAATCACTTTAATGTATTTGTCTGGTATACCATACAAGGATAAAACCTTTACTAAAGCTCCTCTATCAACAGAATCGAACGCTTGCTCATAATCTATAAAACTGAGGACCAAAGGTGTTTGAAAACTTAGGCACTTCTCAATTATTAACCTAAGAGTGAAAATTTGGTCAACACATCCTCTACCTTTTCTAAAACGCACTGCTCTTCTCTCTTAAAACTTTGTCTACGGCATCTCTCAGTCTGAAAAGTATCATATTACTAAGCAATTTGCTACCTACAGAGACCAGACTAATGCCTCGATAATTACCACACTCACTTTTATCACCTTTCTTATAAAGTGGCTTAATTAAGGTTTTCCTAAAATCGTTAGGTACTTCCCCTTTTTCAAAAATCATATTCATAATCTTCAATAACTTATTTCTAACCTCAGAGCCACCATATTTAAGAAACTCATTTACTACCCTATCAGCACCTGGAGCCTTATTATTCTTTAATCCTTTTAGTACTGTTGCTAATTCTCCTCACAAAACAAATCTTCCTTCACATCCAAGGTATCACAAACTTTTTCATTTTCCTCTATATTTTTTTCCTGCAACTCTATCTCGGTTAAGCAAGTTCTCAAAATGTTCGGCCCATCTCGCTTTAGCTTTTTCCTTATCGCTAATTGCCACCCCCCATTCCTATCTTTAACTGGGACAAGTCCGGATTGACTACTACCTCTCAATTTGTTAACGTGCCAGTACAATATTTTACTATTATGCCGTCTAGCTGCATCTTCTAAATCCTCGGCAATTTTATCCATGGTCTCCACTTCACACCCTCCTTAGTTCATATTTCAATGCTTTCTCCACTTTCTTTACATTTCTTTTGTTTTCATGCGATCTATCACTCAGATAATTCTTGTACAAGTCCTTTCTCCTTTCTATTAAACATAAAGCTTTTTCACTAAAATAGTATAAAATAATTTAAAATAATATAAAAATAAAAGAAATAATGAAAAATAAGAGATCCCTTTCATATTTCCAAAAATAAGAGAAAAAGATTTCGTCTTTGAGGGTGCGTAATTAGCTTGAAACTGAATTTCGTTTAGCGATTATTATATTTGGGAAAAACATTGAGAAATGCATCAAGTGATATATTCACCTTATATATAGTTCAGTAATGTAAATTCCTTAAATTTACCAGCACTTGAGGGTCATAGTCTTCTTGAACCAGGATTGGGACTCAAACGAGACACAGTGGTAATTAGATGAGAGCCAAATACGACACAGGAGGGAACGGTGCATCCTGCTATTAATCAGGGCGCTATAAAAGTACAAGGGATGCTAATTTCAGTCAATCTCTTGAGGAGAAAGAGTTGTCTGTTTTTTTTTTATTGTTTTTCTTATAGATCTTTTTTATGTTTATATATGTTTTTTTTATTGTTTTCTTCAAATTATATTTTTCAATATTTTGATTTCAATAAAGCACAAATTGAAAAAAAAAATAAACAAATTTGAACATTCGGTTTTGAATTAAATTGCAATTTTAATGAAAATATTTAAGAAGAATCTTAAATATTCTAATATTTAAAAGCTAAAAAATTTTTTTGTATATTATATAAATATATCTTTTTTTGATACTTTAGTTTTAGTTTGGGGAATGTATGTCATTGAAGTATTTTCTTTTGATTATTGGGACAACGTCTGGTGCTGTGAATTTTCAAACGTAAAAAATGACAGAAAAAAAATTAATAAAATATTTAAAATAAAATAATTGGAAAGTATAAATATACATTTTTTACGTCTTCTTTTTATTTCTTCTCTTAGCCTGTTTTCATATCATCTGTTTCTATTTACCTTTACCTATTATAAGATTTTTTTTTAGATGGATGCCCTTGGAGAGCTTGGCGTTAAAGTTTTTGACCAAGTTAGCCTTGAAACAGGAATTGCCGAACAGATTGAGTCAGCTATTGAAGCAGAGGAAGAAAGGATACGGAAAAAAAAGAGTCACAAGAAGAAAAGAAGAAAACGTAAGTATTTTAAATCAACAATTCTCAACTGTGATATTTCATTTTTATTAAGTGAAGGCAGATTTCATCAGCATGTTTTGCCCGTTCTAACTATTTGCTAATAAAAAACGCCAATAACGCTTAACAACACTAAATGCTTTGTAAAATCAACCTGATTTACTTATAAATAAGAAGGGATGATAATAGAAGCAGGAACTATAGCACTAAATGTGGGACAAAAGTGGAAGGGAAAAATATGGATAGAAGCAGAACTGACTTGCACAAAGTGCGGAATAGAAATGTGGAATGTGGAGTAGGCATGTCGAATAGAAATGTAGAATGTAAAATAGACAAGTGGGATAGACACGACGGAATTTACTTAGCAAATATCTGGGCGACATCAATGCTTCAAAATTAATCAGCATGACACGTGTAATTCTACCTTATAAACATGCAAATAATCTAACTAAGTAGAAGGAGTAAAGTAGAAGGAGAGGGAGTAAAACGTACATAATCCAGCTTTATAAGAGTTATAAAATTCAAATTTTATATTTAACTTCAGAGAATGTAGATTATAGAATTAAGGAATGTAGAAAATATATAAATATACAAATAATCTATAATAATCTGTAAATATGCAAATTTATATTTTTAATTTAGAGAACATAGATTATAGAATTAGATAATATAGAGAATTTATAAATATGCAAAAAAATCTGTAATAATATTTAAATGTGAAAATAAACCAACTAAGTGGAAGAAGTAAAGAAGGAGTAAAGGAGATGGAGTAAAACATACATAAACCAGCTTTATAAGAGTTATAAAACTTAACTTTTATATTTAACTTTAGAGAATATAGGTTAAAGAATTAGAGAATATATAAATATGCAAATAATCTGTAATAATCTCTATATATGCAAATAAATTAGCTAAGTAGAAGAAGTAAAGAAGGAGTAAAGGAGAAGGAGTAAAGCATACATAAACCAGCTTTATAAGAGTTATAAAATTTTACTTTTATATTTAACTTTAGAGAGTACAGGTTATAGAATGACAGAATATATAAATATGCAAATAATATATAAATATGCAAATAATCTAACTAAGTGGAAGGAGTAAAGGAAAAGGAGTAAAACATACACAATCCAGCTTTATAAGAGTAATAGAATTTAACTTTTATATTTAACTTTAAAGAGTATAGATTATAGAATTAGAGAATATAGTAAATATACAAATAATCAGTAAATTTGTAAATAATCTAACTAAGTAGAAGGAGTAAAAAACATACATAGTCCAGCTTTATTAGATTTATAAAATATTGCTTTTACATTTAACTTTAGAAAATATAGATTATAGAATTAGAATATATAGGTGAATAATATAGATTAGAGAATATAATTAAGAAAGAATATAAAAATTTAAATGTATAAATTATCTCTCTTAAGAAGGAAATAAGTATTTTGATGCTAATGTATCTAGTTTAGAAGAATAATCACTGCACAAGATTGCCATGATTTTTGTTTTACTAATTGAAATTATTTTTAAAAAGTTTAAGGTTTTCAAGTTATATATTCAAATATAATTACTTACTAATCCTACATAAACAAATTGAACATTTAGATTTGAATTAAACTTCAATTTTAATCTAAAAAATTTATCATTGAAAGATTACTTTATGGCAGACGCAGAATAATAAATTACACAACGTAAAAAAAAAATCATCTTATGGGACTATAAGTGATCAAATACCTCAACTGTTGGTCAATTGGAATTATTTCACTCTCTCTCTCTCTCTTTCTGTCTCCCTCTCTGCATCTTACATTGTTTTGGTTTCTCTCTTTACCCTTTGTTTCCCTCCTTTCCTTGTGTGTAACTGACCCTATAGAATAAATCTACCTTTTCAACTTTTGAGTTCAGTAGCTTCTGGCTTTCTTATCTTTTTACTTGAAACAGCTGGTAACTTAACAGGGCTGTGGAGTTGGTTATAATTTATAACCGACTCCAATTCCAGACATTCCATACCAATCGATACCAATACCAATTCCATAACAAATCCGACTCCCTTCAGCAAAAATTTACTAAGACTCTGATTCCACAACCCGACTCCACAGCCCTGTTTTAAAGCTTCATTTAACTAAATTTTATAAATTATAAGCAACTCCGACTCCAGACATTTTCAATATACCAACTCCGACTCCCTTCAGCAAAAATTTACTAAGACTCCGACTCCACAGCCTTGTTTTAAAGCTTCGTTTAAATAAATTAAAAAATAATAACCAACTCTGACTCCAGACATTTTCAATATACCGACTCCAACTCCGACTTCATTCAGCAAAAAATTTATTAAAACTCCAACTACATTACCCGACCCCACATCCCTGTTTTAAAGCTTAATTTAACTAGATTTTTATAAGTTATAACTGACTCCGACTCCAGACATATTCAATATACCAACCCTGACTCCATTGAGCAAAAATATGCTAAAACTCCGACTTCACGACTGTGACTCCACAGCCGTGTAATTTAATTATTTTCTTTATTGTGTTTCCGTTTGTCCTTCTTCGAAATAAATTTCTTCTGTATACCAATTTTTTTCTTCATTTTTTGTTCGTCTCTACTATTCCTTTTTCTTCTTTCTTAGCATCTCATCTTCTTTCTTCCCCTCTTTGCGTTGCTTCACATGTCTTACTTTATGTCCTCACGTCCTCTCCCTTAATTTTCTTCCCTTTCTGCCCCTCCCCTTTGTTCTTTTTCGTCTATATCTTCATATGCAAAATCAATCTACTGATATAATTTTTTAATTTAATTTTCGAAATATCGTGTAAACTCATTAGTGATTTTCATATTATATAACTGATAATTGTTGGTTTTTTATTCGCTTTTTTATTTTTTTTATTCATTTAAATTTTCTTTTCTTTCTTTCTAGAATCAAGAAAGTAACGAAAAAGAAAACTTCCGCAGATGATATAGAAATGACCATTGTGAAGTTGAAAAGAGGAAATAGCAGTTGCCAATTCAGGTGACGTATTAGAAAATTTTTCTGAAGCTAATGAGAAGATCAAACTTGGAGAAATGACTCCTTTTGGCACTATACTTGAGTTCTCCACAATGTGAGTTAATATTTTAAGAATTTTATAACTTTGAAGATCACTTAGTCTTTTGGTTTTGTTGGTTTGAATTGTTTCTGATACCAAATTCCTTTTTTCTGAAACAAAAAAATTGGACCTTAAATTAAGCCAATTAAATCGCCAATTACATCGATATTACAATTGAATCTAAATTTTTATATAATTTATATATAATTGGACCCATTCCAATTCCAATCCAATCACTAAGAACTCTTTATTACATAATCTAGAATTTGAATTATTTTGTCAATAGGTTTGCCTCTGTTTTTTTAATAAGTATAAAATTGATTTCAACACTTTGGCTATATACGGTACTAACCATTTTATTTATAGTTAATATGGGAGCCTAATCACAGGTGCATATTTAAAGCCTAATCTTGGAAAAGAAACTCATCTTTAGATACAGAATCTAGATGTGTTCCATCAAAGATTGAATGAAACCTCTCAGTCACAGAAAGTGTCTTAACCAGGGTTGCCACCACGATCAGTTCCTAAAGCGCTATCATTGCCTAAATTTGCGTGCTACACAGTGAATTTTAGTGCCATAGTAAAAAAAAAAATCTACTGTAATAGTGATAAAATTGTACTTTTGTGCTATTTTAGCACTATATAGCAAACATTAGCCCGTGCTGTAGTGATACAAGTAATAAAATAGTGCTAAAATAGCACTTTCTTGCTACAGGTGGCAACCCCGGTCTTAACTATGGATAAATTCAATCACACACAAGTGTTTAAATCAGAGTAGCTTCATTTTAGTAGGTTAGGTTAAAAAAAGAAGGTTTCCGTGATTACTGTCAGCCAATTTTAACTAGGTCATTCCCAACTAGCAGTTAGAACTATCTAGGCTATATCATCTTCAAGATTAGGTGCCTACTCTTTAAGTTGGGGAATATACTTGGGTACTTATTGATTAAACAAAACACACTGAAGAATTACGCTCTGTAAGATGTGTTGAATTTGCGAAGAACCGGTTTATTGTCTTAGCTTTAGCTTTGGCTGAGAAAACAACTAAGATGCAGGTATATTTTAATTAAATATTTAGCTGTTATTTTGGTTAGGTTAGTTTAGGTTAGGTATTTAATATAGTGCGTTCTGGGGGCTGCTTTTCATGATTCTTTGGCCTAGTTTCCATAATTTTGTTAACAAACTATTATATTTTCATTATATTTTGGTATGTTTTCATCATGTTTTGGTATATTTCATTAGGATTAACCATGAGGCAAACTGGGTTTGCAATAGATCTTAAGTGGCTTAATTCTTGAGTGTGTTTTGATTCATTAACAAGTACTGTTACGTGTTTAATTTTGAAGTTTCTTACCAAGATTAGATACTGTCCGAGTTCTGGGGGTTTTACCTTGGTTCTTTTAAAAATTGGGGTCTTGCCCGAAATATATGTAATAGCAGAAACTCGGCTAAAATCAAAGTTTGCCGACAACGCTGCTTTTTTTGTACTAGATGTGTTGATATAGATGACAACATGTTAAAGGATAAATCGATGAGTAACTGGTTTTTCTATCATATAAATCAAAGCTATGGTTTATATTTATACCTTTGGTAAGGGAAATTGGTATGACTAAATAGGTATAACCAATTGATACGGCCAAAGATTTTTCGTACGCTTTGTTATGGTATACAATCTGGTATGGGGAAAATTTGCATGACCGATTAGTATGGTCAAAATTATAGAAAATTGGTATGGCCAAATAGGCATAATCAATTGATATTGCCAAAGATTTTTCGTATCCTCTGCTATGGCGTATCCTGTTTTAATCCTTTTTTTGTTCATAAGTTTATAGTTTTACTTTTTAGTTTCCTTTTTTCCTTATTTTCGCTTTCTTCCTTACTTTCAAAAGCCTTTCCAGGTGTTTTTTTTTCTTCAACTATCAAGGAAAGTGAAAATGTCCCTTGATTGTTTTTGATATTATCTTATTATTTTTTTATTTGTTTTATTATTTTATTTTTATCTTTTTCATTTATTGTTCTTTTATTATTTTTTTTCTTTTTATTATTTTTATTATTGTTTGATAGTGCCAAGTTTGCACTAAAAAAAATTAATCCCTAAAAATTAAGAAAAAACGGGAATTCAATTTGACCTCCATATACAGTTTTGGTAGTAGCGGGTGTCATATTTAAAAAGAGAAAAACGTGGTGTGAAAAATCAGCACAAAAAGTCTAAAGCATATCGCACCGAACAGGTGCAATGTTTTATTATTTTATTATTATTTTATTTTGGTTATTGTTTGATTGTGCCAAGTTTGCACTAACGCAATCATTTGTGCCTTAAAAAATTAGGGAAAAATGGGCATTCAATTTGAACTCCGTATATAGTTCTGCAGTTTTGGCAGTAGCGGGTGCCATATTTAAAAACAAAAAGCGTGGATCAAAAATCGGGAACAGATTTGAAAAGAGAAAACTTGGATAAAAAATTAGAAAGTGTGATTGCCTTTGGGAATAAGCAGATTATTAGTGTTTGATTTTTTATGGATGTTCAGTGCTGTCAAATTACCTAATTAGTTCTGCTTATTTATTTTCATTTTGGAAATACTGAAAAAATATGGTACCACTCTAAAAACGTCGCAATTTTGAAATATTTAAAGAACAATCTTAGAAAGTTGTGGTTTTCAGGTTTGATAGACCTAAGATGGGTAATGGGATACAATGTTTATTTTGATGCCCTTCGTATTTAAAGGGGAGGAAGGCAAAAAATCATTTTCTAGGAAGGGAAGAGGGTTGTATTAGTCAACCATAGGCAAGGAATTTCTCCTCATCGAGCCCCCCTCCCCTTCCCTGCGCTGTGAGTATTTTCATAATTTTGCTTTTAGCTGTGTTCATAGAATTAATTACCTTCTTTAAGTGCCTTTTTATATTAAATTTATTAATATAATTATTTCGTGTCTAATTATATCATTTATTAATTAAAGTAATTATTTTAATTGTAATAATTTATATTAAAAGTGTTCATAGAAGTAACTTTTTGAAGGGCAGTTTTATACTAAAGGCCTTGTTCCTGGTTTTTATGATGTCAAAGCTATTCGTATTTTTTCTGTTTCGGTAAATTCTAGGATCAAATGCCAGAGCTAAATAGTTCTATTTAGGCCCTAATGTTTTTTTTAAAACAACTATTTAAGGTTAAATATAAAAGATGGGTAGTTCTTAATAATACCACCAAATCGAGCAAATGAAAAGAGCGTTAAAATTGGGACATGATTTACGTTTCCTGTCGGACAATAAAGAGAATCATCCATTTTACACAGAGGTAAACACTATCCGGAAAAAGATTGCTTGGGGCTGTTCATTTTGGCTTACCCATCAGTTCCTCCCTTCAACACAATAGGTCACCTCTCAATGACCATCTTAACTGGCATGTCTCTGCATTTTTTACCTCTACTATCGCATGCAAATTCTGTCTTGGGTTGTAGGGAGCACGAACAATATATAGACACAATATCATAGAGAAAAGAAGTAAGTCAAAAAGAAAAAGGGGAGTTTGTAGTGAGCACAATAATATATTAGAAATAATTTATTGGAGACGAGAATAAGTAAAAAAAAAAAATGAAGGGGAGTTTGTAGAGAGCGCGGATAATATATTAGAAATAATATATCGGAGAAAAGAATAGGCAAAAAAAGGAAGTGGGTTGTAGGGAGCGCAAATAATATACTAGAAAAATATCTTGGAGGAAGGAATAAGCCAAAAAAGGGGAGTTTGTAGGGAGCACGGATAACATATTAGAAATAATATATCGGAGAAAAGAATAGGCAAAAAAGGAAGTGGGTTGTAGGGAGCGCAAATAATATACTGGAAATAATGTCTTGGAGGAAGGAATTGGCCAAAAAAGGGGAGTTTGTAGGGAGCACGGATAACATATTAGAAATAATATATCGGAGAAAAAAATAGGCAAAAAAAAAGGGTTGTAGGGAGCGCAAATAATATACTGGAAAAAATATCTTGGAGGAAGGAATTAGCCAAAAAAGGGGAGTTTGTAGGGAGCACGGATAAAACATATATTAGAAATAATATGTCGGAGAAAAGAATAGACAAAAAAAAGGAAGTGGGTTGTAGGGAGCGCAAATAATATACTAGAAAAAATATCTTGGAGGAAGGAATAAGCCAAAAAAGGGGGAGTTTGTAAGGAGCACGGAAAAATATTAGAAATAATATATCGGAGAAAAGAATAGGCAAAAAGAGGAAGTGGGTTGTAGGGAGCGCTAAATAATATACTGGAAATAATATCTTGGAGGAAGGAATTAGCCAAAAAAGGGGAGTTTGTAGGGAGCACGGATAACATAATAGAAATAATATATCGGAGAAAAGAATAGGCAAAAAAGGAAGTGGGTTGTAGGGAGCGCAAATATTATACTAGAAAAAATATCTTGAGGAAGGAATAAGCCAAAAAAGGGAGTTTGTAGGGAGCACGGATAATATATTAGAAATAATATATCGGAGAAAAGAATAGGCAAAAAAAAGGAAGAGGGTTGTAGGGAGCGTAAATAATATACTAGAAATATTACATTGGAGGAAGGAATAAGCCAAAAAAGGGGAGTTTGTTGGGAGCAGGGAAAAAATATTAGAAATAATATATCTGAGAAAAGAATAGGAAAAAAAGGAAGTGGGTTGTAGAGAGCGCAAATAATATGCTAGAAATAATATCTTGGAGGAAGGAATAAGCCAAAAAAGGGGAGTTTGCAAGGAGCACGGAAAAAAAATATTAGATATAATATATCTGAGAAAAGAACAGGCAAAAAAAAGAAAGTCAGTTGTAGGGAGCGCAAATAATATACTAGAAATAATACCTTGAAGGAAGGAATAAGCCAAAAAAAGGGGAGTTTGTAGGGAGCATGTAAAAAATATTAGAAATAATATATCTGAGAAAAGAATAGGCAAAAGAAAGGGTGTGGGTTGTAGGAGCGCAAATAATATACTAGAAGAATTAATATCTTGGAGGAAGGAATAAGCCAAAAAAAGGGGACTTTGTAGGGAGCACAGTAATATACTAGAAAAATATTCGGACAAAAGAATAAGCAAAAAAAGGAATATTGGAAAATAATGTCTTGGAAAAAGGAATAAGCCAAAAAAGAATAAGGGGAGTTTGTAGGGAGCACATTAATATATTAGAAACAATTTCTCGGAGAAAACAATAAGCAAAACAAAAATGAAGGAGGGATGTAGGGAGCACGAATAATATGTTAGAAATAATATCTTGGGGAAAAGAATAAGCCAAAAATGAAGAAGGAGAATTTTTAGGGAGCACGATTAATATATTAGAAATAATTTCTTGGAGAAATGAATAAGCCCAAAAAAATTAGGGGGTTTGTAGGCAGCGTGAATAATATAATAGAAATAATTTCTTGGAAAAAAAACACGTAAAAAATTAAGAGGGGTTAAAGGGAGCACAAAAAATATGTTACAAAAAGAAGGGGGCTTGTAGGGAGCACAAATTATATATTAGAAATAATATCTTGGAGAAAGGAACAAGCCAAAAAAAAATAAGGGCAGTTTTTTAGGGTACACGATTAATATATGAGAAATAATATCTTGGAGAAAGAATAAGCAAAAAGAAGAAGGGGATCTTGTTGGGACTAAGAATAACCTACCTAAGACTAATTCTAAAAAAAAGAAAAAGCGAAAAAGGAAAAGTAAAATCTTTTCTTGTTATTAAGACACAGGCAGGGCAGAGATTAATTTGAGCATCAAAAGGAATATTAAATTCGGTATAAAGAGGGTGAAAAAGCTCTACGAAATTTATTTTGGGCATTGCAGTCATGAACATACAGAAGGACTTCCTCCAAATCCCGGACATGGTTACGGCATGCTAGTGTGTTACTGTGGTAAGTTTTCTATGGTAAAGTCGGTAACTTAAGCCTTTATACCTGACGCCTGATTATTAGTACTAATATATTGATTCCTTTCCATCCTTTTAGGTTTGTCAGTGACAATGAACAAGAAAATGAAGAGATATCCGACATTCCTTCAGACTTTTTGGATTCTGATCCCGAGTATATTCCAGATGAAGAGGAATCCGATAAGATAAAAAGACAGAGAAGTTTAAATACACATTTAAAGCAAGAACCAATTGAAAGTGATGAAGATGTTTGGGAATCCTCAGAAGAAGAAAATATCAGACGACCGGTTGTTCGAAAGAAGAAAAAGAAGAAAAAAGGTTTAGTTTTACGTATTTTAAACATTTGTAGTGGATAAATTAAAGCAATACTAAAATACTATTGTTCTCCCAAAACAGTAAAGCCAAAATATTTGAATTTTTTTTTGTTCAACAGATCCTCTGTTCAAAATACTTGTTGTGTTCACTTCCGTTTAATCTGTTTTACTGAAAACTTAACAGAGTGCTTCAAAAACCAGGTAATCCCCACTCTCCTGTGTACGACCATGGTAAGGGCCTCCATTAAGGGCTATATCCTTCATATTTTTTTTTTTCGTCAAAATAAAATCTTGGTTAAGGTAACTTTTTTCTTAGTGCTTGAATTTTGTAGGAAATTGAAAACCCACTTAATCTTGTTTTCTCTTAATTTCATTTTTTGTGGATATTACATCTCTGACCAAAGAGTAAGGGTAATTTATAAGAATGGAACTGTCGCTAGTTTCGACGAAAAACTATCAATGCAATGTAGCGTTTGGTGATACTTGGCATTTTTTTCCAGCGTATTAATAAGAATAATTAATTTAATTGCTGTAATTGGTAAAACTAGAGTATTAATAAGTGTCTGATCTCAGTTCCAGACAAAATAAAAACGATTACAGAGCTAGAAAAAATGTCTAGTAGATGGTGCTGATAGTTTTTTTTTGTCGAGCGCCAGTTCCCATTCTTATAAGCTACCCACATCCTTTGCTTATGACTACAAGCTACAACTTTTTTTCTTCGCTTATGTTTGTGCATTTTTCCTATTTTATACTATTTTACGTATTTTACCCTATATATCTTTGGTTTATGTAGCTTGGGTAGTCCTATAGGGGGAACCGCATTTTCTTGCTTTCTTCGTATAAGTTTGATGTTGGTTTAAGTTTGTAGCTATTTTTCTTTTTTCTTTCTTTCTTGTCATATTTGATTTTAGGTAAAGTGGGTACAAAAAAATTATATTTTCACTCTGTTTCGGTTCCTACTTTTAGTAGTCGAAAGTAGCGACACCTTTATTTTTAGTCTACTCGACTAAAGGGATATTTTGTTTATATTTCATTTCAGTTGCCGCAGCACATAGGGCTCGCAACCCCTCTTCCTCGTTATCCTATAGCGTCCTCGTTCCCCATAATTTATCCTATAGCGTAATTTATCCATAATGTGTCCTATCCCATAATTTACCCTATAATTTATCCTACTCCACATTTTATCCTATCCCATAATAAGCTATCCCATAATTTTTGTAGTTCTGTTCCAAATCGAAAAGTGGCCATCATATTTTCAAATAAATCTCCTGTTTTCACCCGCAAGTGTAGTTCTGTTCCAAATCGAAAAGTGGCCACAACCTTTTTCAGTAGCTACTTTTAGTTGTATTTAGTAGCTACAATTTCACCTCAAGTCGACTGCACAGTTAAAGGCTTGTGCTGTATATATTTCATTTCAGTTGTCACTGAAATTTGGTTTCGGGTAGACATTCTCCTCCTTCTAAGTTACCCTATAATATTCACTTTATATGTTCACATAATTTGCCTGTTTGTCTTACTTTTCCAGATTGTAATGTAACTAAAATTCTATAGTGTTGTAGTAACTATTCTTGACTGTCTTTAGTAGTTACAATTTCACTTAGAGTCGACTCGATTAAAGGTTTATTTCGTCATTATTTCATTACAGGTGCCACGACACAGATTTGGGTGTTCGCATCCCCTGAGTTACCTTGTTCATTATATGTTTTCAGATTGAAAAGTAGCTACAATTTGTTGTAGAACTTACTTTTAGTAGTCTTTAGTAGTTAAGATTTTGCTCAGAGTCTACTCGATTAAAGACCTGTGTCGTTTATATTTCATTAAAGATGTCATGACACCTAGGTTTAGCCGCTCTCCTCCCCCCTGACTTGTCCCATAATTTCATATATTCGCTTGTTTTTATTGTATGTTTTCAAATTGAAATGTAGCCACAATCTGTTGTAGAAGTCACTTTATGGGTCTTCAGTAGCTACAATTCCGCTTAGAGTCTACTCGATTAAAGGCCTATGTTGTTTGTATTTCTTTTCAGTTTGTCATGACACCTAGGTTTAGCCGCTCTCCTCCCCTCTGAGTTGTCCCATAGTTTCATATATTCGCTTGTTTAATGTATGTTTTCAAATTGAAAAGTACTTATAATCTGTTGTAGAAAGTACTTTTAATGGCCTTCGGTAGCTACGATTCTGCTTAGAGTCTACTCGATTAAAAGGCCCATGTCGTTTGTATTTCTTTTCAGTTGCTGTGGCGCCTAGGTTTAGCCGCCCTCCCTTCCCTGAGCTGCCCCATAGTTTCATATATTCGCTTGTTTATTGTATGTTTTCAAATTGAAAAGTAGCTACAATCTATTGTAGAAAGTACTTATAGCGGTTTTCAGTAGCTACAGGTTTGCTTAGAGTCTACTCGATTAAAAGGCCTATGTCGTTTACATTTCTTTTCAGTCTCATGGCACCTAGGTTTAGCAGCTCTCCTTCACCTGAGCTGCCCCATAGTTTCATATATTCGCTTTTTTATTGTAGTTTGCAAATGAAAAGTAGCTACAATCTATTGTAGTAGTTACTTTTAGCGGTCTTCCAGTAGCTACAACTTCTGCTTAGAGTCTGCTCGATTAAAGGCCTACGTCGTTTATATTTCTTTTCATTGTCATGGCACCTTGGTTTAGCCGCTCTCCTTCACCTGAGCTGCCCCATAGTTTCATATATTCGCTTTTTTATTGTAGGTTTTCAAATTGAAAAGTAGCTACAATCTATTGTAGAAGTTACTTTTAGCGGTCTTCAGTAGCTACAATTCTGCTTAGAGTCTACTCGATTAAAGGCCTTTGTCGTTTTTATTTCTTTTCAATTGTCATGGCGCCTAGGTTTAGCCGCTCTCCTTCACCTGAGCTGCCCCATAGTTTTCATATATTCGCTTTTTTATTGTAGGTTTTCAAATTGAAAAGTAGCTACAATCTATTGTAGAAGTTACTTTTAGCGTTTTTCAGTAGCTACAATTCTGCTTATACTCGATTAAAGGCCTTCGTCGTTTATATTTCTTTTCAATTGTCATGGTACCTAGGTTTAACCGCTCTTCCTTCACCTGAGCTGCCCCATAGTTTCATATATTCGCTTTTTTATTGTAGGTTTGCAAACTGAAAAGTAGCTACAATCTATTGTAGAAGTTACTTTTAGCGGTCTCCAGTAGCTACAATTCTGCTTAGAGTCTGCTCGATTAAAGGCCTACGTCGTTTATATTTCTTTTCAATTGTCATGGGGTACCTAGGTTTAGCCGCTCTCCTTCACCTGAGCTGTCCCATATTTTCATATATTCGCTTTTTATTGTAGGTGTTGCAAACTTGAAAAGTAGATACAATCTATTGTAGTAAAGTTACTTTTAGCGGTTCTCCAGTAGCTACAATTCTGCTTAGAGTCTAACTCGATTAAAAGGCCTACGTCGTTTGTATTTTTTTCATTGTCATGGCACCTTGGTTTAGCCACGCTCTCCTTCACCTGAGCTGCCCCATAGTTTCATATATTCGCTTTTTTTATTTTAGGTTTTCAAATGAAAAGTAGCTACAATCTATTGTAGTTTACTTTTAGCGGTCTCCAGTAGCTACAATTCTGCTTAGAGTCTGCTCGATTAAAGGCCTACGTCGTTTATATTTCTTTTCAATTGTCATAGTGCTTAGGTTTAGCCGCTCTCCTTCACCTGAGCTGCCCCATAGTTTCATATATTCGCTTTTTATGTAGGTTTGCAAACTGAAAAGTAGCTACAATCTACTGTAGTAGTTACTTTTAGCGGTCTCCAGTAGCTACAATTCTGCTTAGAGTCTGCTCGATTAAAGGCCTACGTCGTTTATATTTCTTTTCAATTGTCATGGTACCTAGGTTTAGCCGCTCTCCTTCACCTGAGCTGCCCCATAGTTTCATATATTCGTTTTTTTATTGTAGGTTTGCAAACTGAAAAGTAGCTACAATCTATTGTAGTAGTTACTTTTAGCGGTCTTCAGTAGCTACAATTCTGCTTAGAGTCTGCTCGATTAAAGGCCTACGTTTGCTTATGTTTCTTTTCAATTGTCATGGCACCTAGGTTTAGCCGCTCTCCTTCACTTGAGCTGCCCCATAGTTTCATATATTCGCTTTTTTATTGTAGGTTTGCAAACTGAAAAGTAGCTACAATCTATTGTAGTAGTTACTTTTACCGTTCTTCAGTAGCTACAATTCTGCTTATACTCGATTAAAGGCCTTCTTCGTTTATATTTCTTTCAATTGTCATGGCACCTAGGTTTAGCCGCTCTGCTTCACCTGAGCTGCCCCATAGTTTCATATATTCGCTTTTTTATTGTAGGTTTGCAAATTGAAAAGTAGCTACAATGTATTATAGAAGTTACTTTTAGCGGTCTTCAGTAGCTACAATTCTGCTTAGAGTCTACTCGATTAAAGGCCTACGTTGTTTATGTTTTTTCAATTGTCATGGCACCTAGGTATTTAGCCGCTCTCCTTCACCTGAGCTTCCCATAGTTTCATATATTCGCTTTCTTATTGTAATGTTTCTTATTGTATGTTCTTTCTTATTCGCTTTTTTATTGTAGTTTGCAAACTGGAAAGTAGCTACAATCTATTGTAGAAGTTACTTTTAGCGTTCTTCAGTAGCTACAATTCTGCTTATGCTCTCGATAAAAGGCCTTCGTCGTTTATATTTCTTTTCAATTGTCATGGCACTTAGGTTTAGCCGCTCTCCTTCACCGGAGCTGCCCATAGTTTCATATATTCGCTTTTTTTTATTGTAGGTTTGCAAATTGAAAAGTAGCTACAATCTATTGTAGAGTTACTTTTAGCGGTCTCCAGTAGCTACAATTCTGCTTATGCTCGATTAAAGGCCTTCGTCGTTTATATTTCTGTTCAATTGTCATAGTGCTTAGGTTTAGCCGCTCTCCTTCACCTGAGCTGCCCCATAGTTTCATATATTCGCTTTTTATTGTAGGTTTGCAAATTGAAAAGTAGCTACAATCTACTGTAGTAGTTACTTTTAGCGGTCTCCAGTAGCTACAGCTCTGCTTAGAGTCTGCTCGATTAAAGGCCTACGTCGTTTATATTTCTTTTCAATTGTCATGGTACCTAGGTTTAGCCGCTCTCCTTCACCTGAGCTGCCCCATAGTTTCATATATTCGTTTTTTTATTGTAGGTTTGCAAACTGAAAAGTAGCTACAATCTATTGTAGTAGTTACTTTTAGCGGTCTTCAATAGCTACAATTCTGCTTAGAGTCCTGCTCGATTAAAGGCCTACGTTGTTATGTTTTCTTTTCAATTGTCATGGCACCTAGTTTAGCCGCTCTCCTTCACCTGAGCTGCCCCATAGTTTCATATATTCGCTTTTTTATTGTAGGTTTGCAAACTGAAAAGTAGCTACAATCTATTGTAGAAGTTACTTTTTACCGTTCTTCAGTAGCTACAATTCTGCTTATACTCGATTAAAGGCCTTCTTCGTTTATATTTCCTTTCAATTGTCATGGCACCTAGGTTTAGCCGCTCTGCTTCACCTGAGCTGCCCCATAGTTTCATATATTCGCTTTTTTATTGTAGGTTTGCAAATTGAAAAGTAGCTACAATGTATTATAGAAGTTACTTTTAGCGGTCTTCAGTAGCTACAATTCTGCTTAGAGTCTACTCGATTAAAGGCCTACGTTGTTTATGTTTCTTTTCAATTGTCATGGCACCTAGATTTAGCCGCTCTCCCTCACCTGAGCTTCCCCATAGTTTTCATATATTCGCTTTCTTATTGTAATGTTTTTCGATTATTGTATGTTCTTCACCTCTTATTCGCTTTTTTATTGTAGGTTTGCAAACTGGAAAGTAGCTACAATCTATTGTAGTAGTTACTTTTAGCGGTCTCCAGTAGCTACAGTTCTGCTTAGAGTCTGCTCGATTAAAAGGCCTACGTCGTTTATATTTCTTTTCAATTGTCATGGTACCTAGGTTTAGCCGCTCTCCTTCACCTGAGCTGCCCCATAGTTTCATATATTCGCTTTTTTATTGTAGGTTTGCAAACTGAAAAGTAGCTACAATCTATTGTAGTAGTTACTTTTAGCGGTCTTCAGTAGCTACAATTCTGCTTAGAGTCTGCTCGATTAAAGGCCTACGTGTTTATTTTTCTTTTCAATTGTCATGGCACCTAGGTTTAGCCGCTCTCCTTCACCTGAGCTGCCCATAGTTTCATATATTCGCTTTTTTATTGTAGGTGGTTTGCAAACTGAAAAGTAGCTACAATCTATTGTAGAAGTTACTTTTACCGTTCTTCAGTAGCTACAATTCTGCTTATACTCGATTAAAGGCCTTCTCGTTTATATTTCCTTTCAATTGTCATGGTACCTAGTTTAGCCGCTCTCCTTCACCTGAGCTGCCCCTAGTTTATATATTCGCTTTTTTATTGTAGGTTTGCAAATTGAAAAGTAGCTACAATGTATTATAGTTTACTTTTTAGCGGTCTTCAGTAGCTACAATTCTGCTTAGAGTCTAATCGATTAAAGGCCTACGTTTTTATATTTTTTTCAATTGTCATGGCACCTAGGTTTAGCCGCTCTCCTTCACCTGAGCTGCCCCATAGTTTCATATATTCGCTTTTTTTATTTTAGGTTTGCAAATTGAAAGTAGCTACACAATCTATTGTAGAAGTTACTTTTAGCGGTCTCCAGTAGCTACAATTCTGCTTAGAGTCTGCTCGATTAAAGGCCTACGTCGTTTATATTTCTTTTCAATTGTCATGGTACCTAGGTTTTAGCCGCTCTCCTTCACCTGAGCTTCCCCATAGTTTCATATATTCGCTTTTTTATTGTAGGTTTGCAAATTGAAAAGTAGCTACAATCTATTGTAGAAGTTACTTTTAGCGTTCTTCAGTAGTTACAATTCTGCTTAGAGCTCTATTAAAGGCCTTCGTCGTTTATATTTCTTTTCAATTGTCATGCCACCTAGGTTTAGCCAGTCTCCTTCACCTGAGCTGCCCCATAGTTTCATATATTCGCTTATTTATTGTAGGTTTGCAAATTGAAAAGTAGCTACAATCTATTGTAGTAAGTTTTTACTTTTAGCGGTTTTCAGTAGCTACAATTTACAATGCTTAGAGTCAATTCAGCCTGCTCGATTAAAGGCCTACGTCGTTTATATTTCTTTTCAATTGTCATGGCACCTTAGGTTTAGCCGCTCTCCTTCACCTGAGCTGCCCATAGTTTCATATATTCGCTTTTTTTTGTAGGTTTGCAAACTGAAAAGTAGCTACAATCTATTGTAGAAGTTACTTTTAGCGGTCTTCAGTAGCTACAATTCTGCTTATAGTCTACTCGATTTAAAGGCCTATGTCGTTTTATATTTCTTTTCAGTTGTCATGGCACCTAGGTTTAGCCGCTCTTCCTTCACCTGCGCTGCCCATAGTTTCATATATTCGCTTTTTTATTGTATGTTTGCAAGTTGAAAAGTAGCTACATCTATTGTAGAAGTTACTTTTAGAGGTCTTCAGTAGCTACAATTCTGCTTAGAGTCTACTCGACTAAAGGCCTACGTTGTTTATATTTCTTTTCAATTGTCATAGCACTTAGGTTAAGCCGCCCTCCTTCCCCTGAGCTTCCCCATAGTTTCATATATTCGCTTTTTTATTGTATGTTTTCAAGTTGAAAAGTAGCTACGATCTATTGTAGAAGTTACTATTAGCGGTCTTTCAGTAGCGACAATTCTGCTTAGAATCTAGTCGATTAAAAGGCCTACGTCGTTTGTATTTCTTTTCAATTGTCATGGACACCTAGGTTTAGCCGCTCTCCTTCACCTGAGCTGCCCCATAATTTCATATATTCGCTTTTTTATTGTAGGTTTGCAAATGAAAAGTAGCTACAATCTATTGTAGAAGTTACTTTTAGCGGTCTTCAGTAGCTACAATTCTGCTTAGAGTCTACTCGATTTAAAGGCCTACGTCGTTTGTATTTCTTTTCAATTGTCATGGCACTTAGGTTTAGCCGCTCCTCCTTCACCTGAGCTGCCCCATAGTTTCATATATTCGCTTTTTTTTTGTATCTTTTGCAAGTTGAAAAGTAGCTACAATCTATTGTAGAAGTTACTATTAGCGGTCTTCAGTAGCGACAATTCTGCTTAGAATCTAGTCGATTAAAAGGCCTACGTCGTTTGTATTTCTTTTCAATTGTCATGACACCTAGGTTTAGCCGCTCTCCGTTACCTGAGCTGCCCCATAGTTTCATATATATTCGCTTTTTTATTGTAGGTTTGCAAATTGAAAAGTTGCTACAATCTATTGTAGAAGTTACTTTTAGCGGTCTTCAGTAGCTACAATTCAGCTTAGAGTCTACTCTATTTAAAGGCCTACGTTGTTTGTATTTCTTTCAGTTGTCGTGATGGCGCCTAGGTTTAGCCGCCCTCCTTCCCTGAGCTGCCCCATAGTTTCATATATTCGCTCGTTTTTTGTAGGTTTTCAAGTTAAAAAGTAGCTTCGATCTGTTGTAGAAGTTACTTTTAGCGGTCTTCAGTAGCTACAATTCTGCTTATGCTCGATAAAGGCCTTCGTTGTTTATATTTCTTTTCAATTGTCATGGCACTTAGGTTTAGCCGCTCTCCTTCACCGGAGCTGCCCCATAGTTTCATATATTCGCTTTTTTTATTGTAGGTTTGCAAATTGAAAAGTAGCTACAATCTATTGTAGAAGTTACTTTTAGCGTTCTTCAGTAGCTACAATTCTGCTTATGCTCGATTAAAGGCCTTCGTTGTTTATATTTCTTTTCAATTGTCATGGCACTTAGGTTTTAGCCGCTCTCCTTCACCTGAGCTGCCCCATAGTTTCATATATTCGCTTTTTTATTGTAGGTTTGCAAATTGAAAAGTAGCTACAATCTATTGTAGAAGTTACTTTTAGCGTCTTCAGTAGCTACAATTCTGCTGAGTCTATGCTCGATTAAAAGGCCTACGTCGTTTATATTTCTTTTCAATTGTCATGGCACCTAGATTTAGCCGCTCTCCTTACACCTGAGCTTCCCCATAGTTTCATATATTCGCTTTTTATTGTAGGTTTGCAAATTGAAAAGTAGCTACAATCTATTGTAGAAGTTACTTTTAGCGGTCTTCAGTAGCTACAATTCTGCTTAGAGTCTCGATTTAAAGGCCCTACGTCGTTTATATTTCTTTTCAATTGTCATGGCCACCTAGGTTTAGCCGCTCTCCTTCACCTGAGCTGCCCCATAGTTTCATATATTCGCTTTTTTATTGTAGGTTTGCAAATTGAAAAGTAGCTACAATCTATTGTAGAAGTTACTTTTAGCGGTCTTCAGTAGCTACAATTCTGCTTAGAGTTTACTCGATTAAAGGCCTACGTTGTTTATTTTCTTTTCAATTGTCATGGCACTTAGGTTTAGCCGCTCTCCTTCACCTGAGCTGCCCCATAGTTTCATATATTCGCTTTTTTATTGTAGGTTTTCAAACTGAAAAGTAGCTACAATCTTATTGTAGAAGTTAGTTTTAGCGGTCTTCAGTAGCTACAATTCTGCTTAGAGTCCACTCGATTAAAGGCCTACGTCGTTTATATTTCTTTTCAATTGTCATGGCACCTAGGTTTAGCCGCTCTCCTTCACCTGAGCTGCCCCATAGTTTTCATATATTCGCTTTTTTTTATTGTAGGTTTGCAAATTGAAAAGTAGCTACAATCTTTTAGAAGTTACTTTTTAGCGTTTTCAGTAGCTACAATTCTGCTTAGAGTCTACTCGATTTAAAGGCCTATCGTCGTTTGTATTTCTTTTCAGTTGTCCGTGGCGCCTAGGTTTAGCCGCCTCCTTCCCTGAGCTGCCCCGTATATTTCATATATTCGCTTGTTTATTGTATGTTTTCAAGTTGAAAAGTAGCTACGATCTATTGTAGAAGTTACTTTTAGAGGTCTTCAGTAGCTACAATTCTGCTTAGAGTCTACTCGACTAAAGGCCTACGTTGTTTATATTTCTTTTCAATTGTCATAGCACTTAGGTTAGCCGCCCTCCTTTCCCTGAGCTTCCCATAGTTTCATATATTCGCTTTTTTATTGTATGTTTTCAAGTTGAAAAGTAGCTACGATCTATTGTAGAAGTTACTATTAGCGGTCTTCAGTAGCGACAATTCTGCTTAGAATCTAGTCGATTAAAGGCCTACGTCGTTTATATTTCTTTTCAATTGTCATGACACCTAGGTTTAGCCGCTCTCTCCTTACCTGAGCTGCCCCATAATTTCATATATTCGCTTTTTTATTGTAGGCTTTTCAAATTGAAAAGTAGCTACAATCTATTATAGAAGTTACTTTTAGCGGTCTTCAGTAGCTACAATTCTGCTTAGAGTCTACTCGATTTAAAGGCTACGTCGTTTGTATTTCTTTTCAATTGTCATGGCACTTAGGTTTAGCCGCTCTCCTTCACCTGAGCTGCCCCATAGTTTCATATATTCGCTTTTTTATTGTAGGTTTGCAAGTGAAAAGTAGCTACAATCTATTGTAGAAGTTACTTTTAGCGTTCTTCAGTAGCTACAATTCTGCTTATATCTCGATTAAAGCCTTCGTCGTTTATATTTCTTTTCAATTGTCATGGCACCTAGGTTTAGCCGCTCTCCTTCACCTGAGCTGCCCCATAGTTTTCATATATTCGCTTTTTTATTGTAGGTTTGCAAATTGAAAAGTAGCTACAATCTATTGTAGAAGTTACTTTTAGCGGTCTTCAGTAGCTACAATTCTGCTTAGAGTCTACTCGATTAAAGGCCTACGTCGTTTATATTTCTTTTCAATTGTCATGGCACTTAGGTTTAGCCGCTCTCCTTCGCCTGAGCTGCCCCATAGTTTCATATATTCGCTGCTTTTTATTGTAGGTTTGCAAATTGAAAAGTAGCTACAATCTATTGTAGAAGTTACTTTTAGCGTTCTTCAGTAGCTACAATCTGCTTAGAATGCTCGATTAAAGGCCTTCGTCGTTTATATTTCTTTTCAATTGTCATGGCACCTAGGTTTAGCCACTCTCCTTCGCCTGAGCTGCCCCATAGTTTCATATATTCGCTTTTTTATTGTAGGTTTGCAAATTGAAAAGTAGCTACAATCTATTGTAGAAGTTACTTTTAGCGTTCTTCAGTAGCTACAGTTCTGCTTCTGCTCGATTAAAAGGCCTTCGTTGTTTAATATCTCTTTTCAATTGTCATGGCACCTAGGTTTAGGCTTCTCCTTCACCTGAGCTGCCCCATTTAGTTTCATATATTCGCTTTTTTATTGTTGGTTTGCAAACTGAAAAGTAGCTACAATCTATTGTAGAAGTTACTTTTAGCGGTCTTCAGTAGCTACAATTCTGCCTAGAGTCTACTCGATTAAAAGGCCTATGTCGTTTATATTTCTCTTCAATTGTCATGGCACTTAGATTTAGCCGCTCTCCCTTACCTGAGCTTCCCCATAGTTTCATATATTCGCTTTTTTATTGTAGGTTTTGCAAATTAAAAAGTAGCTACAATCTTTTTATAGAAGTTACTTTTAGCGGTCTTCAGTAGCTACAATTCTGCATACAGTCTACTCGATTTAAAGGCGTACGTCGTTTGTATTTCTTTTCAGTTGCCGTGGCGCCTAGGTTTAGCCACCCTCCCTTCCCTGAGCTGCCCCATAGTTTCATATATTCGCTCGTTTATTGTATGTTTTCAAGTTAAAAAGTAGCTTAGATCTGTTGTAGAAGTTACTTTTTAGCGGTCTTCAGTAGCTACAATTCTGCTTAGAAGCTAGTCGATTAAAAGGCCTACGTCGTATGTATTTCTTTTCAATGGTCATGGCACCTAGGATTAGCCGCTCTCCCTTACCTGAGCTGCCCCATAGTTTCATATATTCGCTTTTTTATTGTAGGTTTTCAAATTGAAAAGTTGCTACAATCTATTATAGAACTTACTTTTAGCGGTCTTCAGTAGCTACAATTCAGCTTGGAGTCTACTCTATTTAAAGTGCTACGTTTGTTTGTATTTCTTTTCAGTTGTCGTGGCGCCTAGGTTTAGCCGCCCTCCTTCCCCTGAGATGCCCCATAGTTTCATATATTCGCTCGTTTATTGTATGTTTTCAAGTTAAAAAGTAGCTTCGATCTGTTGTAGAAGTTACTTTTAGCGATCTTTCAGTAGCTACAATTCTGCTTAGAAGCTAGTCGATTAAAAAGGCCTACGTCGTATGTATTTCTTTTCAATTGTCATGGCACCTAGGTTTAGCCGCTCTCCCTTACCTGAGCTGCCCATAGTTTCATATATTCGCTTTTTTATTGTAGGTTTGCAAATTGAAAAGTTGCTACAATCTATTATAGAAGTTACTTTTAGCGGTCCTCAGTAGCTACAATTCTGCTTAGAGTCTACTCGATTTAAAGGGCTACGTCGTTTGTATTTCTTTTCAGTTGTCGTGGCGCCTAGGTTTAACCACCCTCCTTCCCCTGAGCTTCCCCATAGTTTGATATATTTGCTTGTTTATTTTTATGTTTTCAAGTTAAAAAGTGTTACGATCTATTGTAGAAGTTACTTTTAGCGGTCTTCAGTAGCTACAATTCTGCTTAGATTTTACTCGATTAAAGGCCCACGTTGTTTATGTTTCTTTTCAATTGTCATGGCACTTAGGTTTAGCCGCTCTCCTTCACCGGAGCTGCCCCATAGTTTCATATATTCGCTTTTTTTTATTGTAGGTTTTCAAATTGAAAAGTAGCTACAATCTATTGTCGAAGTTAGTTTTAGTGGTCTTTTAGCAGCTACCATTCTGCTTAGAGTCCACTCGATTGAAGGCTTACGTCGTTTATATTTCTTTTCAATTGTCATGCCATCTAGGTTTAGCCGCTCTCCTTCACCTGAGCTGCCCCATAGTTTTCATATATTTGCTTTTTTATTGTAGGTTTCAAATTAAAAAGTAGCCACAATCTATTGTAGAAGTTACTTTTAGCGGTCTTCAGTAGCTACAATTCTGCTTAGAGTTTACTCGATTAAAAGGCCTTCATAGTTTGTATTTCTTTTCAGTTGTCGTGGCGCCTAGCTTTAGCCGCCCTCCTACCCCTGAGCTTCCCATAGTTTCATATATTTGCTTGTTTATTGTATTTTTTCAAGTTGAAAAGTAGCTACAATCTATTGTAGAAGGTACTTTTAGCGGTTTTCAGTTGCTACAGTTCTGCTTAGAGTCTACTCGCTTAAAGGTCTATGTCGTTTATATTTCTTTTCAGTTGTAGTGGCACCTAGATTTAGCCGCTCTCCTTCCTGTGAGCTGCCCTTAGTTTCATATATTCGTTTGTCTATTGTAGGTTTTTCAAATTGAAAAGTAGCTACAATCTATTGTAGAAGTTACTTTTAGTGGTCTTCAAGTACGTATGTATTCTTAGATCTTTATCAATTGAATGTTTTCCATATGAAATGTTGTATATTCCTTCGAAATTTACAGTAAAGAACAACCCTAGTAGTTTAAATTTTTTAGGTTTAATTTATAAATTGCTAGAGAAAAATTTATGTTTGTTTGTCCTGTTTTTTTTTTTTTTTACATTTTTATCTGTTATGTTTTTTTTATCCTGCTATTTCTGTCTGAAACCTCGCTTACATATGTCACACTTGAATGGCTTTTCAACCGGGTGTGGATTCTTACGTGGGTAGTTAGCTGGCTATTCTAACTAAAACCTTGCTGACATATTTCGCACTTCCACGGCCTATTCACCGGTTTGGATTCTTTTATAGGAAGTGAGGCGGCTATTTTGTCTGAAACCTCGCTTACGTATGTCACACTTGAATTGCTTTTCACCGGTGTGGATTCTTACATGGGTAGTTAGCTGGCTATTAAGACTAACTAAAACCTTGCTCACATATGTCGCACTTCCACGGCCATTCACCGGTTTGGATTCTTTTATAGGTAGTGACGCGGCTACTTTTTTCTGAAACCTCGCTTACATATGTCACACTTGAATGGCTTTTCACCGGTGTGGATTCTTTTGTGTGCAGTGAGGTGGGAATTCTGACTAAAACCTTGATTACAAATGTCACACTTCCATGGCTTTTCACCGGTGTGGATTCTTACGTGGGTAGTGAGCTTGCTATTCTGACTAAAACCTTGCTTACATAAGTCACTCTTGCACGGCCATTCACCGGTGTGGATTCTTTTAGGTAGGGAGGCGGCTACTTTGTTTGAAACCTCGCTTACGTATGTCACACTTGAATGGCTTTTCACCGGTGTGGATTCTTTTGTGTGCAGTGAGGTGGGAATTCTGACTAAAACCTCGATTACATATGTCACTCTTCCACGGCCATTCAAAGGGTTGTAAGTTTATAACCCTAGGGGCATATAAGGTTTTTTATTGAAAGCGTTGTCGTAGAAACTTCAAAAAGGGCTCATTTTGATTGGAAATTGAAAGGGCTAGTGCCTTTTTTAATAGTTGAAAGTGATTGGAAGAGTGACTATCGCCCCTCTCACGGCGGTGTAGATTCTTTTATGGGTAGTGAGGCGGCTACTCTGTCTGAAACCTCGCTTACATATGTCACACTTAAATGACTTTTCGCCGATGTGGAAGCTTCTGTGTACAGATTGCGGAATTTTGAATAAAATCTCTATTACATTTATCACTCTTCCATGGCTTTCACTGGTGTGGATTCTTCTGTGTGGAATGAGGTTGCAGTTATATCTAAAACTTCGCTTACATATGTCACTCTTGAATGGCTTTTCACCGGTTTGGATTCTTTTTTGTACAGTGAGCTGGAATTAGGACAAAAATCCTCGATTACATACGTCACACTTCCTGGCTTTTCCTCACTTGGGATTCTCCTTTGTGCAGATTCTCCTGTCTCCTCTGTGCATATATCCCAGTTACGAAAATTTTCATCAGTCTGAACTCTCAGCTACTTAACAAGATTCTTGTTACATCTAATTTTTTTTTCCTACCTTCTGCCTCTTGACTCTCTGTTGAGTTGCTGCTTAAAAACTACAATGTACCTGTCTCATTGGGTACTTTATCTTTGTTAGAATCAACACAAAGTCGGATTATTCGTCCTTATCCTTCGACGTCTGCGCCTTTTCGCTGTTTCTGTGTTTTCGCCATCTTTTACTGCAGACTGGCCTACATCGCTACGTTGTTTAATCAATATTCTCAAAATACTGTATTGTATTTACTGATATTCCTTCCTGAAGAGTGTTTAATTCCTGTTCAATGACATTTTTTTGCTCCTGACGCGTCTACTGTTTCTTTACAAAGATCAGTGGCATCGCCTTTGACCTCCTTCAAGATATGAAATCCTTTAAATAACATATTTAAACACTTTATGAGAGAAGAGTTGAGTCTTTTAAATTGTAATATTTAGTGACGGACAAATGATAAAGAATTTTAAATGTATTTTTTTTAGTATTATTCTGCTAATCAATACTTTGGACACCAAGATCTGTACACCAAAAGAAGCAAAAATGTTTTGCTCAAAAAAACAAAAAACCATATAATAAATTACATAACTTTACATTACATACATTACATAAGTTGGGCTCAAAACCCCTATCCCTTCGCAAGGCCAAAACATAATTTGCACTTTACTGAAAAAAAAAAATACAAATGAATGTGCATTGTCAGTTTAATATACGTATACTGATATTTAGTAATCAAAATGTTAATATTATTTGATTATTAAAGTTATAAAAGTAAAAACATTTACATTTTTTCAGTGAAGTGCAAATTTTGTTCTGGCCTTGGGAAGGCATAGGGGTTTTGAGCCCAACTTATGTTAATTTCTGCTCGTTTTGAGTTTGACTCGGTTATTTATTGTAACTTCTGCTCGTTTTGGGTTTCATTTATTTATTGATGCTGATTTCTGGTAGTTTCACGCTTGGTAGATTATTTGATTTTATTTTTGCTCATTTTTTGTTTAATGGAGTTCTTTACTTTTCTTTGAAAAACTTATTTTGTGGAAAAAGTTTTTTTTAATTAATCATCTGGACATGACGACGAATTACTTGTAGGGAAGAGTCAATCCTACAAATTTCGGACTCACTTACGGGCTCAATCCCCATTGATTTTAGACAAGCTCAGCCTAGATAGGACTTGTAATCTGGATCAGAATGTGCCGGAAAAATATCTGTTGCAGTGGTTTTTTCCCAGCAGCAGAGAAATAAGATAATAACTAGTACTGTTTTTTTTAGATATTTCGATTGCTCGGCTCTGATGCTCGGTTACTCTTTCTTTTCTTTCCTTAACGTGTGACCATATCCTTTCAATGTAAATGTTCCACTCTTAAATCACTTATCGAGTTCATTAAATTGAAAAAAAAAACTATGTTTTGTAGTTTAAGGTATTTCCTAGTCTGAATTAAAAAATTAAAATTATTGCTCAGACACCTTAAATATTTTTGCAGTTTGCAAAATAACTTTAGTGATTCTGAACTGAAAATTAAAATTAAATAAAGTTTATCTTGATCTTTTTTTCTACGGAAATATAGAGCAACGTTATAAAAACGCTCAATTTAAGAATTGAGCAAAAAAAATTTCGGCTCCAGGAGACAATTATAACTTTTAACTGAGAGATTAAAATAAAATTATTCTATTTGAAATTTTCAGGAATTATCCTAGTTTTAATTGGCAAATCAGATTTTTTTTTAAAACCCTAAAACAGTTACGGCATTTTACATAACTATAGCTACATGCTTTTAAGTTGTTAAAAATTTTATTTAGATTTTCGTATGCAAGATGGTGTTAATAACATTTGTTACTCAAGTGCTATGCAAAATACATTTTTTTTTTGTAAAAAAAACTGATTGTATTTTATTTTTTTTATTACAAAAGGCGCTAGATGTTTCAGTGTAACATAGTAATGTTCCAGTGCCCCGCTAGTTGCAGAAGAAAAAAAACGGAAAAAAGATTCCTTCGATGCAGAATATCGTGTTTGTAACCACTTTTCTTATTTTTCAAGCCAATGGATTTCCAATGTTGGTCGAGCCAAAGGACAGTAAGTTACTAATATAAGAGTTTTGGACAAGGCGGTTCTAATAGTGCACTTCTTGTTTTGATGTGAGTTATGGAGCTATTTTTAGGAGTTATGGCGATTTGTAGTTTTTACTATGGGACGTGATCGTCGCTTACTAGGTTGCTAACTACCAGTTGTATCGGTTTTTACCGGCTACAGGGAAAAGCCTATGGCTTTTTCTTATTTGTAAAATAAGAGACGAACGTCAGAGAATCAGGTAGCTAAGTAACTCCAGTATATTCAGTGGTTTGTTTTTTACTTGGTTTCAGATATCTCGATACTGATGAAACTTACAAACTCTCAGTTCATAATTAAATGTGCTGATTCTTTATATTAATATTTCAGCTATGTCTGCACTCATGATACAGATGAAACATACCATACACATTTATAATGTACTATATCGTTCCTTTATGTAAATCTAAATCCGATGAAACTTACATAGTCCCCATTTAAAATGAACAATACCGATCCTTTATGTAAAGGAAAATTTCCTTTCAAATTCTCATACCTGAGTCTACTTACGTCATAAACTCGAAGAAGCTGGCTATCCTTCCTAAATCGGTCATTATGTCTTCTCTTTTGCTAATATTTTTCTGTTTTTGTTTCATCCTGGCTATTTTCGCTTGCGTTTATCTTCCTGAAAATCCTCAAATCCGATTTTTACTCTCAGACAAAATAAATTCAAGTACTACATTACTCGAATATAATTTACATTAGCCATTCATTATACTTCTTTCATCAAAAGTATGTTAACAACTTCTTAGATAAATCAGTTTATCAATTACCTTGTGGCAGTGTAGTGGATGACTCTAGTGACTCTTGATCAAAGGAACTCTGGTTCAATCCTGCCTGTTGCAAGGAAATTGTTTGCAAAGTAGTGCCTTAATAATTTTTTCCCATATTTAGACTAGAAGCCTTCGATTTTAAATAATCATGGTTGTTTATTTCATAACCTTTCTCTTTACATTTAAGGCCTGAGCATTGATCCAGCTCGGTCCGCCTCACTAAAACAAAAGATTAGACTAAACTTTCTCTTTGTTGGATTTTTGACTCAGTTTTGAGATAGTAACAAGAAGAATATAGAATCACCTGTGTTTTTCAAATATTCTTTATATTTCATACAATACCCGAAAAGATAGTTAAAAGGCAAAACTAAGCCAAAATGCCTGAAATGTGACGTAATGATGACAAGTTTATAAGAGCAAAAAATTGAGCAACATGCGTGACGTCATACTGTCTGTTGTCATGACTGTCCATCAATTATTAAGGATAAATTTTTGGCTCGTCCTATAAATATATATTTTACTCTGAGATTAATAATCGAGAAATGCTACTTGAGTCCTCTGACCCCTTAGCTTATTAGATTATGAGCAAGCGTTAATTTAGTGGATAGAAGATCTTCAGTGCATTGTCATTATAGTCAACTTCATTAAGTCCGACATTGTTTGTATTTCATTTCAGTTTCCCCTTCCCCAAGTTACTCCATAATTTTCGTCATATTTTCATTTAATTCGTCTGTTTATCATACTCTTCCAGATCGAAAAGTAGGGATAACCTGTTTCAGTAGCCACTTTTAGCACTCTTTAGTAGCTACAACCTTACTTCGGTTCGACTTGATTAATGGCTTATTTTGTTATATTCTATTTTAGTTGCAACAGCTATTGACGACGGTGACCTTTTACAATACAATAGAAGGATTGCGGATTGGCAAGCCTCCAAGGAACATGACATCAAAGGTTACGAAGAATTTGAAGGTGGTTTTAAAATACCCTACAAAATATGGAAGCAACTCTTTACGTAAGACACGTTTTGTTACCGCTGTTAATAACAAGTTTTATTGCTCTTTTTAGAATGGACTTATAACTCCCGTTCTAGAGAGTATTAAATAAAAAACAAGTTTTTTAATGACACTTTTTATTGCCGCTGTACTCAAAGAGTATGGGTAACTTATGAGTGAAATCTGGCGCTAGCGTCAACAAAAACTACCAACGCCATCTAATGTCTGGCAACACATGACAATTTTTCAAGCTTTGTAATAGTTTTTTTTTTTTCAGGAGATCAGACGTTTATTACTACCCTTTATTACTACAGGATTTATTACTCTTTCTAAAATGGATATATAACTCTCGTTCTAAAGAGTACAGCTAACTTACAAGAGTGGGAGCTGGCACAAGTATGGACAAAAAAAAAACTCAGAGCCAAAAAGTACTTTGCGACCTTTGACATTTTTCTTTTTGTGTAATAATAAGAATATTGGATGTATTTTTTTAGTTGGGAAAATTAGTGTAGTAATAAGTTTCTAATCTCAGTTCCTGACAGAAAAACGATTAGAAAGCTTGAAAAATGCCAAGTGTCGCCAAATGCTAGATGGTGTTGATTTTTCTTTTTTTTTTGTCAATACTTGCGCCAGTTCCCATTCTTGTAAGTTACTTGTACTCTTTGATCCTGTCAATAACATTATGTTTCGTAAAGAACAGGATTGGACGTGTTATAATTCCAATGCCTGATTCTGAGAGTAAGAAAGCTGTGTTTAGATATGAAACGCTACTCACTGGAGATTCCGCTTTTTTTCATAATGACCTCAAAAAATAATTTAAAAAGAAACAACTACAATAATTCAATTACTGAGGAAGCTGCTTATCAAAATGTATTTATTTGTGATCCAAAATTATCCTTGAAAATTCAGCTTCTAAAGTTTTTAAAAATTCCGACTTGAAAATTTTTGAGCTTGTTTTCCTTTTTTAAAAGTTTTTTTTTTTCATTTTTAAAAAATAAAGTTTGAAAGGTAAAATATGACCTACAAAGTTTGAGCTTTTCATCTCATTTTTGCCTCACGATTCTCTAGGAAAAAAAAATCAAGAGTGTCAAATATTCAAATATTGTTTTTAAGACACTGAAATTACTTTTTACTTCCAGAAAATTAGAATTAGAAAAGCTATTAGAAATTAAAATTAGATTAGAAAGTTATTAGAAATTAAAATTAGAAAAGTTATTTCGAGATAATTAATTTTAGGCAATTAAGATTCAACTTTTGCCCCCAGTGATGCATTAATGAAGAACCTATAAAGAGAAAATTAGTAAAATACGCAAGAAAAATATTGTGAAATAACAAAGTTTACTTCCCTGAAATTCAACTTGTTTCCTTGTTGAATTACAAGTAATTAATTTTTACTATTTCAAAACAATTTTTATTATCAAAAGTTGCTTTTATTTGAAACAACTTACTAGAGCAATCGTGCCTCTGAAAAGAACTATTATTACTAACAACTCGCAGAAGTACCGAGAAGTACCAAGCCGCCTCAAGCCGAAACAGCTACGCACACTCCTCAATCCCAATATATACAAAGCCTCCCTCTTTACACCCTCCCAGGAAGTTCCCATTTCCTCAGTACCGAGCACAACCCCAAGCCTAGAAGGAAAAGAAAATTAAGGGAAATTTCCTTGATTAATGGAAATAATTAAGAAAATTAAGAGAAATACGCAAAATGTCTGTATACTTCCCAACAACAAATGTTATACACAAACAATAAACAAATTTCATAAGTTTCAAATCTTTTCCCGGGGGCTGTGGGGAAGGGTCATGTTATCCGCAAGGGCAAGTTATTTGACTTTCAACGATGTTGAACAAAAATGGATATCTTAAAGTTTTGGTCGGGCGATTTTGGGGAAAACAGGTTATGGGTTCAAAAAATATTCTACAAAACGTTTTCTTGGTCCCTTAGACAGGACACTAAAATTTTTAGTTTTCTGTTCAAATGAGTCCTCATCCGATATTCTAGGACCACTGGTTCTAAACTATCACCCCTGGGAAAAAAAAAACAAATAAACGTGCATCTGTGATCTTTCTTCCGGGAAAAAAAAATATATAATTCCACATTTTTGCAGATGGGAGCTTGAAACCTTCAAAGCAATGTTCTCTGATACACTGAATCTGATGGTGTGATTTTCAATTGAGATTCATTGAGTTTTCGGGGGTGTTTTTCTCCTTTTTTAAAAAAAGGAGAAAAACACCCCCTTTGTTTTTTTCTTCCTTTTTTTTGATGGCTAACAGTAAACTTAATACATCTTAAACAATTAGAATCAGCATAATAAGCCGATTCTTTTGATGTTTCTATTCATAGGAAAATTCCATTTTTCAACTTTTGGTTACTATTGAGCCAATTCAATCCTTACTTACAGTTTCATTATTACGAATAGTTTGACAATTACCAACCTTAGATCCAACGTTTTCCTTCTCTTTGGAAAAACAACCTAAAGCAAGAGAAAAGGAAATTAGAGAAATACTTCAGAAAATCGTTTTCGCAAAGTTGCTTTACGTTTAAGTAAAAAGTTACTTTTTGAAACTCAATGACGTTTTTAGTTTTTGTTTTGATGTTCCGTCTCTTTTCTTTTAAAACCACTTTTAGTGAGAAACTAATATACTTTTTACATTGTGTTGTAATATGTACTTGCAATGACGTCATTTTCCTTGGGTTATGCTACTGCTACTTCTAACAGCTCACCGCATTACCAAGCCGCCTGTGGCTAACACAGATGTGTTCAAATCCTCTCTTTGATTCACCCTCCCAAGAAGATCCAGTTTCCTTTTAATCCTTTCTTACGACCTTTTCCTACTCCATTCAGGGAAAACCATTTGGCCCTAGATGGAAACCCAAAAGGACGACCGTTGGTAATCTGTTATCCTTCATTTGCGTAATATGTTCTAGCCGTCTCAATCTGTCTTTTATTATAGCCATTGAAACTGGAAGAGAACCACATTTTTCGCACAGCTTGAAGTTTGAACGGTTAGTCAGACGGTTGGCCAAAATAATCTGTACGCAATTCCTATGGAAAACATCTAACAACTCCTCCTCCGTCTTTCGGAGCGTATGCGTTTCAGAACCATACTGACCATTGTCATCACTGTGGGTTCCAGTATTCTAATCTTGGTTCGCGCACTTGTCTTCCAATTCTTCTGAACTTTTTTCAGCTGTAAAAAAACACACTGGCCATTGGATATGCTACTTTTAACATCTTCACCATATTCATTATCTTTACCATTTTGTTTGTGTAATGACGTTATAACGATGACACTTGTGACTCGGCTTTTTAACATTACTTTCTGAAATATCCAAGAAAGCTATTTTTAAGTAGCAAAATTTACTTACTGTTATTCAACCTTTTCCTTCAGTGGTGCCGCGAAAAAGAACCTTGAAAAAAAAAATCGCTCAAATATTCAAAAAAAGTTTTTTTTAAAAAAACAGTCCCTTATATGAAATCGAATTTTTCTTCCCTCCTAAACCCTTCGCATTCAACCTTTTCCTTCAATGATGCTCGAAAAAGAACCTTGAAAATAAATCGCTCAAATATTCCAAAAAAGTTTTTTTTTTTTTTTTTTTTTTTTTAACAGTCACTTATATGAAATCGAATTTTTCTTCCCTCGTAAATCTTTTCGTAAACCCTTCGTATTCAACCTTTTCCTTCAATGATGCCGCGAAAAAGAACCTTGAAAAAAAAATCGCTCGAATATACAAAAAAAGTTTTTTTAATTAAAAAACAGTCACTTGTATGGAATCGAATTTTTCTTCCCTCGTAAAAAATTGAATTTCTCCATTCTCAGATAGTTTACTATCTCTATATTTGTCGTGCGTCTAAAAAGATCTTGTTATTGCTTTTGGGTTTCAATCATATTCCTCGTAAACGAGTCTAAAAAAAACAACAAATTTATGAAATATCCATCAAAGCCTCCAATTGTATCCAGACAGAAAAACATAGAAAAAGATTCAAAAACTCGGAAAAGATAAGGAATTTAGAGACTATTTTTAAATAGCAAAAGTAACCCACCTGTGATACAACTTTTTCTCCCGTGTTGTTTTGAAAAAGAAGCTAGAAAAATAAGTTTAGAGAAATATTTGAAAACGTCTTTTGTAAGTAGTTGTTATGGTGATTTACAACTTTTCTTGTCTATCGAATCTTTAGATGTCTTATATATAAAGGTGACAGCAAACGAGGAAGACCCTCAGGAAGAGGTGAATATCTCAAAAACAACGTCACGTAGTGAAAGTTCTGGAAAAGTTATGGAACGAAAGGCTGTGACACGATGTTTAGAGGGCGAGACAATTTCACCACCAAGGATACAGCATTCCATATCCGAAGGTAAATATGAACCGAATCTCCAAATGCTTGGAGATTCTCCAAAAAAGCTATCGATCATTCCCGCTCAAGCTAGTATAGATCGTTCTACTGCAGCATCTGACATTTTATTGAAAGAAAAGGGACTTTTGACGCAAAGCGGAGGATATGGGTACAGTTGTCTGGTCATCCTGGAGTCCTTACACCAGCTGGTGCTGGAACCGTATGGAAGCGTTTGCACGATAATAATGAGTCAGAAATGTACGAAAAGCTAATGAAAGATTCTGCGGTTGGAATCGTGCCAAAGTTTTACAGAAAATTGGAATTTGAAGGCGAAGTTTTTATTGAAATCCGTAATCTTTTGTACGATTTCTGTGATCCATATGTTTTAGATATCAAAATGGGAACCCGAACTTTTCTAGAAAGTGAGGCCTCAAATGAGGTCACCCGGAAAGATCTGTACGTGAAAATGAAAGCCTTAGATCCATCGGCACCAACTCAAGAGGAAGAAAAGGAGGAAGCAGTCACCAAGATGAGGTATATGACCTTTCGGGAGGAATTGAGTTCCTCTCGTGAGTTTGGTTTTCGAGTTGAGGCAATGAAAACTCGAGGACAACCTGTAAGCAATTTGAAGAAGGTTCGTACAAAAACAGAACTTATTCAGACTTTTGATTATTTTTTCAAGGGAAACCCTAAAATGCGAAGAAAAATGTTAAAGAGAATTTTGAATGTAAGGCGACAGTTTGAGAACTCTAGTTTTTTTATGAGTCACGAAGTAGTGGGAAGCAGTATATTGATGATGATTTATGATGAATACAAGGCTGGTGCGTGGGTTATTGATTTTGAAAAGACTAGAAAGCTACCGGATGGTATCAAAATAAATCATAGGAATCAATGGAAATCCAAGAAATCGAGAGGAAGGGTACCTCTTTGGCTTAGATAATTTGATAGATATTCTAACAAGTGCGTGTCAAGAAAATGATGGTCATTCTACAGCAACTTAGGAAAGCTTAGCAAGGTGTCTTGTACTTTTGAAGCTGTGTCAAGGAGGCTAATGTTGAAATACTCCTCGTTGTATGATCAACCTTATTCTGCTTTCTAAACAGATACTTTAGTCGGCCAAGGGGTCTTTTTAGAGGATTTGGTCATTCACGTTAATCACAATTGGAGTAAAAATAAAATAAGAGAAGTTGGCGCAGGTAAGAACCTGACCTAAAAGAATGTAAGGATCTTCTATAGTTTTCGTGAATTTCATGAGTTGTCATAATAGAAAAAAAAACCATTCACAATAGAAACTAAACGTACCATTTAAACCTTAGCACTAGCAGACTTAGCGCATAGTTATTAATAGCCTTAGTACTAGTAGAAGCATTATAATAGTATTAACAGAAATATCATTAGACGTATTAGTAGTAGTAAGCAAGAAGTGCCTTTTGGTTAGTTCAGTATCCCCCTTACCATATCCTGTAGGTTTCAACTTAATATTCTAAGCCATTCCTGAGATATTTCTGATACGCCCTTTTAAGAACTTCTTAAAAACAATAATTTCGGGACAAAACCGATTTTTTGGGCAATGCCTCTCCTCGACATTTCTAAAATTCTTGTGCCCTCCTTGTTACATTTAAATTCTGTTATTCAAAATTTTACATGTACTCACCTGAACGAAGCTTAAGAGATCAATAACTTTTTAATATCCTTTTAGTATCCTTTTTCAGGTCGTCCTCTTGGCATGTTTTTATACTAATGGAAAATATCGTATGGACACAATACCTTTTATACAATACATTCGGTCATTACCATGCTGTTATGTATTTGTTTTGCTCTTTAAGTGTATATGAATATGACGTCATTCACATGAAAAGTGTTTTTTTTTTTTTTTCCAAAATTAAGCTCTAAAGTACTCAGTTGACGGGTGTACGTCCTGCCCATGACGTCAACAGCTTGAAACTGAAGCCCTAAGTCCCTTGGCCAAGGGGGGCTAATTTACAAAACATCTTTAGCTTTGTTTAGTCTACTCCACAAATTGGAGAGAAGTTTCCGGGGGTGTGACAAGAAAAAAATTAAAAACGTATCAAAAATTGGTTAATATTCATTTTTGTTGCGTTTTTACGTCCTCCCTATGACCCCTGACCCGCAGAAATATTGTCGTGGCCCACCGATGGGGCCTGCGCCCCCGTTGGGAATCACGGATCTAAACGCTTAATTGGCACAATAAAGCCTTTATCTGTTCTAGCACATAATCTTAAATCAAAAGGGAAATCGTAATAACACTAGCCCAGATCTAAACTTAGGTCCAACCCACGACTTTTGACGTCGAACTTGCAAAATAAAGTGGTCTACTGTTTTTGCAATTTCTCATGAGCAAATTGGAGAATTTAACTTTTATATTTGTTATTCAATATTTGGTTACTGGGTTTGAACCCCCCCCCCATAAAAAAAGAAAGAAATTGTCCGATTTGTAAAAAAATAACAAAATGCACATTAATAAATTTTTTATGCGTTTTGTAGAATTTTTGCACCCTCCCCCCCTCTGAAACAATAACCAGCTTATTAATAAGGACCAAAAATTTCTAATATTTTTACATCTTTTATTTGTAATATTAAAAAACCTAATTGATCAAAATCTTTAGTGAGAAGGCTATGAAAAATCTACTGAATACTCCCTTCCGTGCTCTACCTAAGAAAGGTAGTAATGTTTTTATTTTCGATTATGCGTCAAAGTTTCTTTCCAACTAAGCAAGCTATTCGAAAAGATTTTGCTTTTTATTCCATCGTTAGACATAGCAGCGGCATTAGACTCGGACATTCACTTCGATATTTGTCCACTTAGGAAATTGGGTATGAAATGTTTTTTTGTATTATGGTTTAATAAAAAAGGACATTTTATTGACTTTAATGTTTGTTTTGGTGTAGGGCTATTCAATCATTGGAAAATGGGATATTCTGCTCGAATATGCTACTATGATAAAGTTTAGTTTAGGTAAGGTCTTTAAGTCTGTTTCAGATTGACTAGAAATACTAATTAGGTTTAGAATCGACCTACCTATAAATAGTAACTTCAATTTTAAAGTTGGGAAGGGGACGTAAATTTTTTTCATTTTTACGGAAAAATGAGAATTTTTAGAGCTGTGAATTTCTTATTTTATTGATGTTTAGGTAAAGTTGAGGGGCCGAGTGGTTAGCGCCCTAAACTTGAAATCCTGAGGTCAGGGGTTAGAGTCCCGGTGTCGTTGGTTATTGGGTTTGGAACTTTTTTTGGTGACTTTTTAAGCTCAGCCAGTGTCGACCCAGCTCTTAAGTGGGCCAATCCCCAACCACGCATTGCACTCCCCGGCCTTAGGTATTGAATCACGAGATTGGCACCTGCGCAACGCAGACCATTGGTCAACATGTGGAAATGTTTTTTTGTTTTTTTTTTTTTAATTAGGCAAAGGGTTTGCTCAGGCAGGGTTTTCTTTCATTCCATATGATGGAAAGTCAAAATTTTCTATTGGATACTTATTTTTTGCTGTTATGGCTAAATTCGTTACAACGAAAATAAAACCTGATAGTATATTGACGGAAAAAAACAAGCTAAAAAAATACAGAAAAAGAACTGACTCAGTAACTAATTTTCGGTGATATTTGCTCTTCTGAGAAATTTTCTAAACAAAATTTTACTATAAAGACCAATAGAAATAATAGTTACCATTCCTGAATCAGTTACGAATGGCAATTTTTCTCATTAGGTATTTTTTTTTTTTTAACGGGTTTTAAAATTTTGGTTACTATGGGCCGTTGTTCGTTCTTTACTAGGTTGCAGCTGTCGCTGCAACCATAATGGGTTGTAAAATGTCTAATGTTATAATAAACTGAAAGAAAATCTTAACAATTCTAATGTTTCTTCATGTAGAAAGTCGTGGCAATGTAATATACTTTGGCTGATTGCTTTAACAGAACGTATTCCCAATATTACTGTTTCTCCCATGTTTCATCATTGTTACAGCGGTAGCAGCAACCTAGTAGAGAACGAACCAACCATGGGCCATAGTAACCAAAAAATAAAAAACGTATTAAAAGAAAAAACGGCAAGTGAGAAAAAATTGCTATTTCTTGTTGATTCTGGAATGACTGATTCTAGCTCATTCGTAAAATACTATTTAAAAAAGAAACTTTAAGGAATTTCGAAAAATAGCCTAAATAATTTTTTAGACCACACTACTTTTCTATTTACGAAAAATTAAGAGAGAAAAACGAGTCTCATTTAAATAAAGTAGTGGAACAAAAAAAACGAAATAGAAAAAAAAACAACAACAAAACATTAATTAAAAAAAAGTTTTTGTCTTGTTTAGTGAGTAACAGCAGTTTCTGGAAGTGTTTAAAATGTGAGTTGTATTTATTTGTTTTGTCTTTTAGTTGCTTTTTTTCTCTCTTTCTTTCTCCTGTGTGTTCAGTTTTGTCGTTTGTTAGATGATCTTATTTTAAAAAACTGTTTTATTATCTTTAAATTTTTTTTTTCGTTGAGAAAGACTCCCGGAAGCTGAGCCGAAGTATTAGGATTTTTTTAAATGAAAGTTTTGTTGTAGTTTTTTTTCCACTGCTATATTTAAATAAAGCCCGTTTTTCTCTCTTAATTTTTCGAAAAGTAGTCTGAACCCCCTACAAAATGGTTTCAGATCAAAACAAAAGTACACCATTGGAATCGCAGTGACCAAAACCCTATTCTGGAATCGTACAGTCCCCTGGCTTGAACAACAAGGAAAATCATTTTTTGTGAGGGTAGCACTGATGTGTGCTTTCTTTTTTTTCTTCTATACTCCTAGCTAGACAGCACTGTGTGTGGGTAGCACTGATGTGTCCTTTATGCTAGCTGGACAACCCTGTGTGTGGTTAACACTGATGTGTCCTTTTTTTTTTTTTTTTTCCTTCTTCACTGCTAGCTAGACAGCACTTGTGTGGGTAGCACTGATGTGTTTTTTTTTTCTTTTGTTCCTTCTTCACTACTAGCTGGACATCACTGTGTGTGGATAGCACTGATGTGTCCTCTTTTTTTCTTCTTCACTGCTAGCTGGACAGTACTGTGTGTGGTTAGCACTGATGTGTCCTTTTTTTTTTCTTTTTTTCCTTCTTCACTGCTAGCTGGACATTGGAAAATCATAGGGAGCTGTTCAGGGACTCATTTAAAAGCAAAACTGGTATATCTAGTATCTTTTATAATTAATAAACACGATGATGAATGACGGCATTTTCCTAGGTTTTCATATAGGGGTCCTTTTCCGGGCAGTCAAGGGGTATGGGCTGTATAATAACTTTTTGCCAAATTTTTTTTTTTTGGGGGGGGGCGTCCTTTATCTGGCCCTGTTACTACCATAAATGACAGGTATTTAAATTTGTATTTTAGCATTTAAATACAAAATACATGCTTAGTCACGTATTTGAAAATGCTATTTAAATATATTTAAAACCAAGTATTTTGTATTTGTATTTAGATACTTTTAAAAAGTATTTTAACCAACAATGTGTTTATTCTATGTGTAGTATGTTCTACTTACAATAAATTCAGCTTAAGAAACGGATTAGCAGAACAACAAAGGCCACGCTTGCGAAAACGTTTGTGATATATGTATTGTTGTTGTATGCGGTATATGTCGTATGTTGTTGTGCAATGTTTATTGTATATGTAGTATGTTCTGCTTACAACAAATTAAGCTTAAAAAAACAGTTCAGCAAAATAACAAAAGTCAAGCTTGTGAAAACGTTTGTGATATAGCCTACGTATTGTTCTTGTATACGGTATATGTTTTATGTTGTTGTGTTTAGCATATTGTGTGTTGTTGTAGTATGTATACTGTATGTTATGCAAGGAGTAAACCAACAGCACACCAAATGCCAACATTCCAAGGCCCTGTTGTGAAAATAATGACAATTAAAGTAGAAAACTTATAATAAGAGTTTACTAAATAAATGTAACGAAACTAATTTTTTTATTACTTTAAGAATATTGAGGGAAAACCATGTACCGAATTTTTAAAATGATTTGGTGTGTGGTTTTGAGAGTTCAGAGTGCAAAAATAGGTTTGAAAAGCAATGTTAAGAAGATTAAGTCGCTTGGACTGGGAACAAGGGAACGTGAAGAGGTAATACTTGGAGATCGATCTGGATAGCTTCACTTACCTAGGTAGTATTATTAGTAAAGATGGTAGATGCAGATAAGATGTTAAAAGTAGGGTATCCAAGGCCTGGGGTGTCTTTTCAATGTTGAAAAAAGTTTAGAAGAAAAGCGAGATCAGTCTATGATCCAAGATTAAAGATTAGAAGCTACAGTAATGACAGGGGTCTGATATGGTTCCGAAGCTATATGACCCCGAAATGCGAATTCGGCCCTTCGGGACTTGTGATAGCCATTTTCTGAAATAAATATCTTATCTTATCTAAGCTTGGACGCTTCAGAAGACAGAGGAGAAATATTTTCAAAAAGAATTGTCTACGAATTCTTTTGGGTGTCCGTCTGACTAACCGTATTTCAAACAGTAAGCTGTACGAAAAAAGTGGGTCTATCCCGCTTTGTAGGGCTATAATGAGAGAAAGATTAAGATGACTGGGGCACGTTCGGCAAGTGAAGGATGACAGATTGCCGAAGTCTGTCCTTTTTGGTCAACCCTCTAGGGCCAAATGAAAAGCAGGTCGTCCCTCTAGTGGTTTGGAATGAGGTTGTAAAGAAGGATTTAAGGGAAATTGGAAATTCTTGGGAAGGTGTAAAGAGGTAAAAAAAAAAGGGGTAAAGAATACGCCATTGGACTTTACAGTCCCTACCGGCGGTGCTGATCTCCGTTTCTTGGCCCTTCAGCCAGGAGATGCATGGGGGGTTGGGGGCCAACCATCCTGTGCTTTCACACACCCTTCCTGTTTACTTTCCCCAGATTTTTCCAGGTGTAAAGAGGGAGGCTTTGAATAGTATGAAGTGAAAAGAGTGCTAAGCTGTGCTAATATCAGGCTGCTTAGAGTTGCAGTGAGTCGTTAGTGGCAGCAGTAGTAGTAGTTGAATTAAGCATAAACAACAAGAAACACATAAGGTTCAATAATTTTCCCTCATGTCAATGTCTCATACTCTTAGTCCTGGTAAGATTTAAACCTAATATAGTAAATAATTCTAGGTACCAAAGAATCGGCGTTAGATGGCTCTGGGAGCTCTATTCCGAAAAAAATGTGGTGGCATTCTGGGTGACGAAATGGGACTAGGCAAAACTGTACAAATTGTTGCATTTTTAGCTGGTATGGCATACAGCAATCTTTATGATAAACAACTGAGGTAAGTCATCCAGAGATGAAGTCGTGTATTCTGAAGAAGTGGGTGGGGTATTGAAGATTTTTTTACAGGGAATCCGGGGGGAGAGGGAGTAAAAATTGGGTTTACTAAAATGTATTGGTTATTAATTTTTTTTTTTTAAAACTCCCATTAGGAGCTACTTAGCCGGAGAATATCCTCAACAATGAAAGAAAATGGTCAAATTGGTATATTTTTATACAATCTTCAGGAACTAGCAAATATTTTTCATCTTAAGTTACTCCTAACTAGTCCTGAAAATAAATTCAAAGACAAAAGAATCAAACAGTTCGTGGTAACGAACTGTAAGTAAGGAGCGACCCGGCTCAATGGTAACCGAAACTCTAGAAAACGGTATTTTGATACAAATAGATACATCAAAAGAATCAGATTTTAATGCTGATTTCAAATATATAAGTTTCACCAAGTTTAATTCTACCCATCAAAAGTTAGGCGCCTGAGAAAATTTGGCTGATTTTCGAAAAAAGGAGGAAAGACCCCCTAAAAGTTATAGAACCTTAATGAAAATCACACCATCATATTCAGCGTATCAGAGAACCCTACTGTAGAGGTTTCAAGCTTCCATCTACAAAAATGTGGAATTTTGCATTTTTTGCCAGGAGAAAGATCACGGGTGCGTGTTTATTTGTTTTTTTTTTGTTTTTTTTTTTTTCCCAGGGGTGATCGTATCGACCCAGTTGTCCTAGAATATCGTGGGAGTTCTCATTGGAATGGAAATTAAAAGTTCTAGTGCCCTTTTTAAGTGACCAAAAAAAATGGAGGGCAACTAGGCCCCCTCCCACGCTCATTTTTTTCCCAAAGTCACCTGATCAAAATTTTGAGATAGCCATTTTGTTCAGCATGTTCGAAAATATAATAAGTATGTCTTTTAGGATGACTTAATCCCCCGAAATTCCCGGGGGAGGGCTGAAAGTTATGAACTTTACCCAATGTTAACATATAGTATTGGTTATTTGGAAGTATACAGACGTTTTCAGGGGAGATTTTTCCTGGTAGTGGGGGGGGTGGGTGGGTCGGGGGTTATGTGGGAGGATCTTTCCATGAAGTAAGTTTTCATGGGGGAAGGGACATTGCTATGAAGGGGACGCCGGACTTCCAGCATTATTTAAAAAAAGATCAGAAATTTAATATAAAAAAACAAGTTTTTCAACTGCAACAGCAGCAACATCGAAACTTCAAAGGAACAGAAAATATTACATATATGATTGGGTTCACCCCGTAGTCAATACCTCGCTCTTTAAGCCAAAGATTTTTAGTACTTTCATAAGAGCTATTTATTCTAATTAACGGCCTTTGTGATTAAGCGGTCATTTTTAAAGAATTGGAACAAAATTCGAACTTTCGCTTAAAGAGCTAGGTATTGACTAGGGGGCGAACCCCCTAATAAACAAATTAAAAATATATGAATATAGAAGTTCGTTACGTAAGTTAATTCGTAAGTTACGTATATTTATTACTAATAAAAACGTTCGTAAATAAAATTAAACAAGTTTCGAGAAAGCCATTTAACTAAATAAAAGTAAATTAATATGAAAATTTTGTTTTAATTATTCACGTACGGTGAGCCAAGATCAAAACTGCATTTATTCAAAAACGTTCAAAAATTAAATAAAAAAAACAAGTTTTTTTTTAAACTGAAAGTAAGGAGCGACAATAAAACTTAAAACGAACAGAAATTATTCCGTATATGAAAGGGACTGTCCCCTCCTCAACGCCTCGCTCTTTACGCTAAAGTTTGACTCTGTCTCACAACTTTATTTTTTAAAACAATAAAAAACTTTAGCGTAAAGAACGAGGCGTTGAGGAGGGGACAGTCCCTTTCATATACGGAATAATTTCTGTTCGTTTTAAGTTTTATTGTCGCTCCTTACTTTCAGTTTAAAAAACTTGTTTTTTTTATTTAATATCAGAGGAGAATCTAAGGTTGTTTTCGTTTTGTGGGTTCACACATAGAAATAGTATATGTATGCGTAGACCAGGAATATGAACTGATCACTTAATATTTTTTGACTATTATTTTTGGAGTATTTGACTTATTTTTCACTAGTTGACTAATATTTTTGACGAATATTAGATACATGTTTTTTACTGTTTTAGTATTTTTTACTATTTTTTTACTATTTCAAATATTTTTTGACTATTTAAATAATATTTTTAACGAATATTTTGGCTTGACTTATTTTTTCACTATTTGATAAATTTTTTTGTCGAATATTTTGAAGAATATTTTCTTATTATTTGACTTTTTTAATATTTTTGACTATTTTTTTCGTCAAAAAATTCCTTTTGGTTGAAATTGCCAAAATATAGGTTATTCTCTAACGTCATTAGCGAAATTCTTGATTCCTGATAACTCTCTCCAAGTAACTTCAGCGTCATTTATCCATTTGTGGCGTCTAACGCTATGTCGTTGCAAACCTTAATTAGCCCTGTATAGTGTGTAAGGAGCAGGACAATATTTTTGGTTGTTTAAATGTGTAACTGCCCATCAACCGGGCGGAAATAAACATAGGCCGTGGTAGTTCGAAACAAGGCTTTTTTTCACCGTAAAAAAAAAGAGTTTGCCTACTTAATCATAATAACAATTTCTTTCGAAAAAGTAAGTCTTCCTTTCCGACCCCCCCCCCCCCCCCCCTGCAAAAAAGGAATTACGGTGCAATATATTTCTCTTCAAAAATAAAAACCAACGTTTTAGTGATCTGTGTTCGGAATAATGGTAAGTTCTTTTGAAAAAGTAATCCCCTCTTCGCTCCCTCCACGAAACAAAGGGATTATAGTACCGTATATTTCTGTTCAACAGTAAAAATTAACGTTTTTGTGATTGATGTTTGTGGAAAAAAAAAAGTTTTTTGTACTTGTGAAAAAAGTCTGAAGGACAATCCTTAGATACTTTACAAACAGGGATTATCATTTCATAAATAATATTTAAATTAATTTTACAAAGGGCGAAAAAAATAATTATTAAATTTGGGATTGATCATCCGTATGATGACGGTAAGCTTGTTTTTTTTTTTTTTCGGTAAAAGTCAAAACAACAGTGTGTTTGGCCCCCTAAAATACTTATATAATGGCTCCCTAAAATACCAATTTAAAAAGGCTCCCAAAAGTACCAAAAGAAGGATAGGATGGGTCAAAGGTTTCCTTTGACACTTTTGACTCTTCTGTTTTCTTTGAAATTCGGATTGCGAAAATTTGGAGGAGAAATTAAAGGAAAAAATAAGAACTTTGCTTAGAAAATTTTGAACCATCACGGAAAGTTCATATTTGACAAGATTTTTAACGGAAAGCTTTTAATTATAGCTGAATCGGGACAAGGGTCAGAGCTCAAGCTCCATAACGATATTCCAAATTTTCTTGAATTTTTTGACAATTTTTTACTTCAAATACCAATAAAATTTGACTTTTATGATTGCGCCCCTGGGTCCTTTGACACAGTTCTAGCTGCGTGCGGATTACATTTAACCCCATTAGGATTTTTTAGACATTCCCTTGGTTTATTATATTTTTTTTTTTTTCTTGTTACACATTACAGAGTTGTGGTGGTCGACATGCAACCTTCTTTTTTTCAACGATAACAATTAGGATTTAATTTAATCCATCAAGGAAATACAACAACCACCAGAAGTACAACTTGTTAAGGCTCACACTTTTTGGAAAATAGCCTAATATTTATATCATTCTCAACTAGAATAGCAAAATGAAACATGAAAAAAAAAGAACGGCGTGGGTTCATCAGACGGCGATCCTGGAGCTATTCCATCAATATCGTACTTCGAAGTCTTTGAAAGGATTTGTTTTTGCAGTATTTTCTTCCTCTTTAAAGATTTGAACTTCGAAATTTGAAGTCTTTGTAAGGACTTGTTTGTGCAGTAGTTTCTTCCTCTTTGAAGACTCGAAGTCTTTGAAAGGATTTGTTTGTGAAGTGTTTCCTGCCTCTTTTCAACCATTGATTTTGTTGCCGTGCCTTTTCCTTATATTTTATTGTGTTGACCTTGAAGTAGTAGTAACTACTTTTGACTTTTGCTTAAAATTATTGTAGGGAAAAAAAGTATAGATCCTGATTTTTTAATCTTTAAACTACAAATGAAATCGAGATAAAAAAAAAACATTGTTTGTCCCTGGACCCATATCAGGTCAATTCACACCATTGATCTGCAACTTTCTATATTTTCCTTTATTTGTTTCAAAATATGGGATATTTTTTGGGAGCACTGCACCTTCGTCAGTGTTGCCACGCTGAACCATGAACATATATATACGCAAAACTAACTATTGAAATTTGACAATACTTTTCGCCCGTAAAAATTCAAACATTAAAAAACCGTTCATTTCCAAACACAACCATTCCTTCAAATGGAAGCTACGTGTCCCCCATCTGCTTAGTGATTTATCATTTCGATTATTTTTACTAGTTTCTCATCCACGATTCTTTTTATTTGGTGTCAGCTAGTACCAAAAAATCCAATAAAATAGCTCAACAATCAGATTTGTTTTTCACTGTCCTTGGTATTTCTAGTGTTTAAACAGCTTTTTCGATTTTTTTTTCTTTTTGTTTGATATTTGCCCCAGTTTCCAATCTTATAAGTTACCCATATTTTTTTCGTTGAACTTTGAAAATAAATCGACAAAGCTAATTAGTTAACTTTGACAGCTTTTTTGATCGTTACAGATTCAAAGATTATTAATCTGTTCATTCCCAAAGGTGACCAGAGTTGCCACCCGGTGACAAAAAAATGACTGGATTTTAGTGATTTTCTGGTTGACTTAGTGATTTCTTAAATAATTTAGGGATTTACGTGCAAATTTAGTTTTTTTTTTTTGTTTAGGCCATAAAAAATCACTAGAAATAGTGATATCAATAGGGGTTGCAACCCTGAAGGTGATTATTCTTTTGAATGGAAGCTGCACTTTCTTAAGCTGTTTGAGGCATCTAATTGACCTTGTTTCTTGCTGATTTTTTATCAACGTTTCTTTTTTTAAGTCGGTACCAGCTGCTGCCAAAAAGTCCATAACTGTACATGGCGGTATTTTTAATTAGAACTGATTTTTCCCCATTTCTAAAGACATATATGGCTGTGTAAGTTTCTAAAAGACATATCTGGCTGTGCAAGACTTTTGTGGCTGTGTAAAACATATATGACTATGAAAGATGTATATGGTTGTGTAAAACATGTATGGCTGTGTAAGTTTCCAAAAGACATATCTGGTTGTAAAAGACATATATGGCTCTGAAAGATATATATGGCTGTGTAAGACATATGTAGCGATGTAAAACATATATTGGCTCTTTAAGACATACATGGCTGTGTAAGTTTCCAAAAGACTTATATGGCTGTGTAAAACATATATGGCTGTGTAAGTTTCCACTTAGCTAACTGAAGCCACTGAGGTATTGAAGACCTCGCTCTTTTCGCCAAAGTCTGACTTTTTGTCCCAATTTTTAAGAGCGAATCCTAAAGCACAAGGGCTCTGAGGAGGAGGCAACCTCCCTCATATTCATAATACTTTTTGTTCGTTTTTAAGTTTTGATATTGATCCTTATTTTCAGTTGAAAAAAATGTTTTTTTATTCAATTAAACAGTAAGCTCAAACAATCAGATGTGGTTTTAACTGTCCTTGGTAGTTTAAGCTCAGACAATCAGATGGGGCTTTAACTGTCCTTAGTAGTTTAAGTTCAAACAATTAGATGTGGTTTTAACTGTCCTTGTTAGTTTAAGCTCAAACATTCAGATGTGGTTGTAACTGTCCTTGGTAGTTAAAGCTCAAACAATCAGATATGGTTTTTAACTGTCCTTGGTAGTTTTAGCTCAAACAATCAGATGTGGTTTTAACTGTCCTTGGTAGTCTAAGCTCAAACAATCAGATGTGGTTTTAACTGTCCTTGGTAGTTTAAGCTCAAACTATCAGATGTGGTTCTAACTGTCCTTGGTAGTTTAAGTTCAAACAATCAGATATGGTTTAACTGTCCTTGGTAGTTTGAGCTCAAACAATCAGATGTGGTTTTAACTGTCCTTGATAGTTCAAGTCTATGAACAGCTTCTTTTGCAAGTCTTATTAACTTTTCAGCATTCGTGGACTTGGACCCGTCTTAATCGTCACACCAACAACAGTGATGTACCAGTGGGTAAGAGAGTTCCATACTTGGTGGCCTCCCGCGCGGGTTGCCATTTTGCATCAATCAGGTAGTCATATAGGAGGAAGACCAGTCCTTATCAGGTCGATTGTTAGCCATAAGGTATTTCTTATTCATTTGCTTCTATTTCTTAGCCCTTATCGATTCTTATTTTAGTCCTTCTAGTCCTTATTAGTCCTTCTAGTCCTTATTCGATCCATTGTTAGCCATAAGGTATTTCTTACTATTGCTTTTATTCCTTAGTCCTTATTCGATCCGTACTCTAGTCCTTATTCTAGTTCTTATTCGATTGCTTAATTGCCATAATGTATGTCTTAATCTTATGTTTCTATCTTGTTCTGTAATCATTTGTTAACTAAAGTAATGTGTTTCTGAATCCTTCAAGACATTGTCGTAATCGTAGACATAAATTGGGCTTGTGTTTGCTATGCCCGATAGATCGGGGTTGAAAACAGCTTTCCTTTGATTTTCCTTAATATTTTATACTTTTCGTATAATTCGCTGTTGTTTTGGGTATTTAACCGAATTCGCCCTCCCCTCAAAATATAGTATTTCTCTAGAATAAGCTTTACATACTACTCTGACTTATAATATCTATAATGTCTGACTCCTACCAGTCTTTGCATGGCTTATAATATCTACTCTTTCCTAATATATTTTATGGCTAGAGACATTAAGATTTTTGCATCTCAAAAGTGGTCATTTACCGTTCTTTTTACATTGCTTTTACCCTTTTCTTTAGAGGAAATGAGCAAAAGAGTTCCAGGGCCGGTCTTGGTTAGGGGCAATAGCTGATGCCACGCATCTAGGGGAGGGGGTCTTTTCACTTTAAAAAAATGTTAAACTATTAGAGGTTTAGAGTCAAACTTTTGCTGCATCCTAAATGCCCAGAAAAAACGTTCTGTACGTTAACGCCTGCCCGTCAATAACATTTGAAAGTCTAAAAGGCGTAGTTCTCTCTTTTCTTTGAGAATTATTTATTGTCCTTCAGAGTCCTCTAGATGCTATTATCTGTCGGGTTATTTGCAGCAGTTCATTTATTTCCTAGGGAGAGTTATTTCTAATTGTTGTCTCTAAAGAGAACAGGTAATAATACAAAAAAAATGAGTGCTGCACTGTCTCTAATTACTATATATAATCATGTAGTAATAACCCATTTTTGAGTCTCCTGTAATTTTTTGTCTTGTAACATAATGTCTTTTGAATTACTACAGTGTTACTTTGGAGGCATAATCATTAGTATATTATTATTCTTTTAAACACACCAAAAATTTTCCAAGTACCAAGGACATCAAAATGAAAACATGATTTGTTATCATACGACGTTGGTATTTTTGAAGACCAGACTACCTTTCCAGAACGATAAATAAAAGCTCAAATAGGGATAAATAGATACTTTATTTAATATACTTAAAAATACAAAAAAAAAACTAACCCCCAAAACATACAGAAAACATAAAACATACGAAAAATGTAAAAACATAAGAGAGAGCAGAGCTCGTAAGGTTGGGTGTGTAAATAATTGGATGTACATAAAACAAAACATCTCGTCATAATAATAGTAATAATAGCAAAGTTAACTTAATTAACAAAAAAATAATAACAACAAAAACCTAGAAAACAAAGAATTAAAGAAAGGAAGGGAGAAAGAAATGCTGGGGAGGAGGGGCTTGGGAGGCCGTCCCATCGTGGAGACAAAAACAAAATATAAAGAAAAATATCACAAATTTTTAAAATTCCATCATTAAAGGTAAATAAACAAACATTAAAAAACAATTTTGAATGATTGCTTCTTTAAATACAGCTGAGATTTTTGGAATTGGTTAATCTGAGTTTTATCATTCGCTTATATATATTCACAGTGAATGGCGCTAGGTACCTAAGTGAAAGCCAGGACCTTTCGCATCTTACAAAAGGAATTCGGTATAATCCCGGCCAACGACGAGCCGAACGAGAGGGCAAAATCAGCAGAGATTTATTGTAGAAATAATTTTTAGGATTTTGAATTTGAAAATGAGGAAATATTTGCATCACGTATACGTTTTAAATCCGAGAAATTTAGGAAAAAGAACATCGTTTTTGTTCCAGATGTATTTTCAAGTTTTGATGGTCGATGTAAAAAATCTCCCAGTATTCTTTCTGCCCTGTTTTGTAATACCGGTAATTGTTTTAAATGCGTCCAAAAGGTGTTAAGATAAACAATTGAGCAGTAATCCTAGTACGAAGAAATTAAAGAGTGGTAAATTATTTTTAATATGCGAAATGGAAAAATATTTTCACACGGTACACGGGATAATTCCTTTTATTAGACAGTGAAAAACAAAAAAAATACTGTCATCAGCAGAAATGCTGACTGTCAAATAAAAGGATTTATCCCTTCTGCACTGTTATTTATTGTTTTGTTATCTGGCCCATCCTTAGGTCTATAAACACCTGAAAATGGCTTTTTTTTTTATTTTTCTTTATTGTTTCTAAAACACAGAGTTTTGGGGGCAGCACTATCATTTTGGAACGCAGACGGTAATGAAAAATTCTTGAGAATCATTCGTTCTTTACCAGGTAACTCTGTGATAGCAGAGTGATTTGATGCTCTGCTTGGCAATATGGGGCCCAGGGATGGACCCCTGCGCAGCCACAGACTAGCTACTTGCCCCAGTATTGCCACGTTGAACCATGAAAATAAATAAACAAAGCTAATTAGTTAAATTTGACACTATTTTTTATCCGTGCAAATTTAAATATTATCAATATGCTGATTACCTAATGCAACTACTCCTTCAAATCCTTTTATCGATAAAGTTAGGTTCTATATTATAACAGTGCACTAAACTCAAAGTACATAAACACGGAGAAACATGAAAACGGCCAAACACTCTTGGATGACATAAACCTTAACAGAAGAAGAAGACGAATTGCGCACACTCATACTTAATCTTGGTTTTCCTTTCGAATATGCAGTCATAAGGTTAGTGCCCAAACTCCATTATAACTGTGCTGTATTATAACAGGCCTTTATAAACTCCTTGCTATAACAGTGCATTAAACTCAAAGTACCAAGGCCATCAAAATAAAAATATTTTTACTCCCTAGACCAATCTTACAAGATATTTTTTCGGTTGTTTTACAATTAGGAATTTTTTGCCATATTTCTGTCGGTGTTGTCAAGTTGAACTTTGAAAACAAATAAGGTAAACCAATCAGTTAACTTCGACAATCGGTTAATTTTTGGCTGATAATTCACCCACGTTTCCTTTTTTTCAATTTAGCGACCACGATTGCCTAAGCTGCGTAACTGCGTTTCGAAGTCTTTTTCATCAAAAATTAGATCCCTTATTCGGTTGTGTAAGCTTCCATTTTACCGATTCAAATAATTATAGTGCATTTACACATTGTGGAAATATGTCTGGATTTAGTTATCCGTGCCGAGATTCCGTCGTTTTCGTGCTTGAAAACTCTCTAGCTTTCCGCAACGATTTGGTCAAATCAGGACGGATTCTTGGCAAAGTTTTTAAATGAATAAAACCATGTCTATGGATCATCAAAACTCATGATCTTGTAGCATACTGCTCACCCAGGCTATAAGAAAACCAAGAAAAATGGTGTCATTTGGCTCTCTATTGCTCAACAGCTTCCAGAGGAGGGTCAGGCTGATGCATTTATTTTAAAATTTTGGCTTGAAACGTAGCGTTTTCTGGGCCATTGTTCGAAAAGATACGGACGGATCTGCATGGATATACGCGATGTGTAAATGAACTATTGGACTTTGCGTTCAATGTCCTTGGTACTTATTGTTACAATTATCCCGCCTGTTATTCTAGTTTGTTTCAAGCTTTATCTTATGACGTGTCAATTTTTTATAAATTCATTTCATATTCTCATCTAGTTCTTTGTATTCTTACGTTATTGTTGTTAATCTTTTGTGAGTGGGGGAATTATGTCTTTTTGGCATAATTTCCGTTTTGGCAGGTATCCTTATTTAGTTGTTTACATATATTAATTTTTTGAACTCAAATGAGTTTTTTTGTATCTCGATTTCCACGTTTTTTATTCAAATAAGATACAATCGGCTGTGATAATTAAAAGGGTGACGTGCGCTATTTTTGTAAATTTTCCGGAGAGCAAAAAAGCGAAAAAAAGTTTGTCGGTTGTGGTCGCTCCGAAGGATGAGGCTAATGTAGATAAATGGAACATATATTAACCAAATTTTTATGCTCTTTTAATTGGTATAAATTAAATTCAAGTATTCTGAGCGAATTAATAATTATTCCATTTTATGGCATATGTCTCCTTTTTCCTTGACGAAAAAAGGAGACAAATGCCAGGCTCCCATATTATAGCTCCATAAGATAATCCTCTTCTATCATTCTGAATTGCAACAAGATCTGGTAAAAAAGAGAAATACGTCACTTGGAGGCATATGTTTCTTCTTTATCTTGTAACAGTACTACATAAGACAATTCTAACTGCACCATTCGATTCTTCGAGTTTACACACGATACATACAAAACTCTTTTTCGATCCAAATAGCATATGTCACCCTTTTAATTATCACAGCCGCTATATTCATATATAAGCAAGAGGATGGAATGATATTAATAGAAATAGTGGGACTAAACCTTTCCTCAGCCTGGTACAAACATCAGATAACAACCTCTGAATCCATAATGCTCCTCTTGTCATTTCGTACTTGTACTTATAGTGAGACCAGGTGTAAACATCTCACCAAGTAATTGTAGATGGTCTAGAGGAGCTTGTTTAACCAACAGCTTGCTTCCCTGTGGAAATTTGTCTCTCAGTATAAATATACATACGAACAGTAGCGAAAAGTTTCTCCAAATATGACACACATTCATAGCGCGTTGTTTGGGGAAGTTCCCTGACCGTCAGAGCAATAGTTTCTCGTGATGTGCTAAACATTTGTCATTGCTCGTGCGCGAAGGCGTGGTCATGAAGAGTGGTTTAGCTTGTGTGGTTTTAGATATGTTTCAAAAATCTTCAAGGGAGATATAGGAATTTTTGCTATTGTTCGTATTTATTTATACTGTGCTCATTCTCTGAGTATCACCTCCGAAGCAGCAACCAAACAAAAATTAAATACAAATGAAATTTAGATGTATTTATGTGTTTCATCGATTTATTTGAATTCCTTGATCCTAGGGCGTACTGATTACATCATATGCTGGTGTTGTGCAATATAAAGATGAACTTTTGAGACACAATTGGCATTTTGTCATTTTGGACGAGGGGCATAAAATCCGTAATCCTGATAGTCAAGCTACCCTTGCAGTTAAACAGTTTAGGACACCTTATAGGTAAGCACTGAAATCAAAATTATTTCTTATAATAATCTATTTATTGTTTTTTTTTTATTGAGAGAAAAGTTCGAGGGGCAAATCACTTTCGGTTTTTTGGAATTTAGAGGAGGAGGTGGAGGATACTCTTATCCTCCTCCTCTCCTAAAAATCGGAAAGTTTTAACTCGATCAGCAAGCTGTAAGATAAACAGAATAGACCTCCTAAAACCATCAAATGTCAAACTAAAACAGTCATCAAAACGTCATCCTAAAACAGTTCATCAAAACGTCAAACATTATGTCATCGAAAGTTATGTCAAAATATAAAGTTTTAGACCTACTAAAATATAAACTTTGTTAATAAAACCTGACTATATGCAACGCGGCCACTATAATCATACAACTGTATAATAAGAAACTATTTACTGTATAGGCTGTATAGTGGGATATGTTGTCTAATGAGAAAGTTTCGCTTGCTGTCAGGTATGAAAAAAAAAAAATATATATATATACTCTGGGTGAACATCGGGAAACCACTAGTGGCTCAAGCCAGTTTATTGTATTTTCAGAGACTCCTCGACTCCTGCTATATTACGTCATTTGAAATGGTTAGTTGGGAGCTGCTGACATTACCAATTGTATAGAGTCATATTGTACTTTTTTATTTTTATCATTTTTCCTTTTTTCTTCATTATTTTTCCTTTTTACTCTTTTTCTCTTAATATCTACTTTTTTCTTTTCCATTTTTTCCGCTTTTACTATTTTTTGTTATATTTTTCTCTCTTATTTCGGGTTCGGGTGATTAGGCCAGGGTGACCAGTAGGGTGATAATTAGGTTAGGGTGATTATTTCGGGTATTAGGCCAGGTCTAGGGTGACCCGTATTGGTATGCCTTAGCAACGTTCTTGGTATAATTCCTTGCTTGATAATGTCCAGTGTTTTTACTATTTTTTTTTTTTTTTTTTTTTTTTTTTTTTTTTTTTCAGTTTAACTTCGATCATCCATATTTTTTTATTAAATAGGTTAACTCATGTATTCATGAATTAGCTTGTGTTGTTTCATTTATTTTGTCCTATTTGTAGCGAGATCTGCAACATCCTGCAACCCATTGTATGGGTGTTTAGCAAATGCAACAAAAATTGTTTATTCTAGCCTGAGACAACATTGCTTCATAAAGTAACCCCTCTCAATCTTAACAGAACCTAGTTTCTATTGCACCGTTGCAAAGTATTATTTGTATTATTCCTCAGCCCTATTTTCCTTTTTTATCTTTGCCTTTTCCCTATCTTTTCCTATCTCTTTTTTCCTTTTCCTGCCTTGTTTTCATCTTTCATTTTCCTTTGGAGCAAAGTCTATAAAAAAAATTGTTTTACTTTTCTTTGTAAATTAGAAATACGATTTGTAGAGAAAATTTACCGCTGTACTCAGGGGCCAGTGTTACCTGTCTGGTTAGCAGGAGGCCTTGAGTAGTAACAATTTTTCCATTATACGATAGAATTCATTTCGGAATTTTCTAAACATACATTTTTTTACGCTCGAAGAACAAGTTTCTCACAAAAAACTAAATAATTAGATTTATTATTTATGCAGTTTTTTTATTGACTCTCAACACTCACAACTGTACTAAGGAAAATATAATGAAATTCAAAGCAACAAAAAAAAGAAAATGTCCTATTTCATGGCTACTCGATGGCATTGCCGCCAAATTTCTTAAAAAGGCTGACCACTGCCTGAAAATTAAAATTTGTTCAATTCAGTATAGTTATTTGCATTGTAACTAACCTTTAATCTAACCTTGTTAAAAAAAAGTATCCCAAGTAAAATCGTATTAATAACTGTCGAGTTTTGACTTAGAACAATTTAACAAATTCCCCAGGAAAATCCCCTCCGCAGACAATTCTCCCGCAGAAAATTCTCTCCAATGCTGAAAATTCACCCTGCTGAAAATTTCTCCTCCGCGGAACACCCCCATCCTGTGGAAATTCATACCAAAAAGTCCTTCCCCAGAAAATACCCCTTCTCTGAACAATCCTCACCCGGAAAGATCTCCTCGTGGAACTGATAGTAGAGTCAAAATTAAGCTCTTTTCCAGATAGGTCGGGGTATATTTCCCCAATTGTCTAGTATAAATACCCAAAAATACCTTGAGAACGTAAGGACCATGTGTTTTGTTCTCACTAATTTTCAACCCTGTGCTTTCTAATTTTTTCCAAAGGATGAAATTTAAGTCGCTGTCCTAATCAGAATAATTTAAACTATGTCCTTGCCTCAAAAATTAAAAGTTTTGGCTCAAAGTTTGTTAATTTTCCTTTCCGTACGCCAACATAAAAGGCTAGTTTCATAATTGAATGATTACTAATGTCATTATCTAATTTTTAATATCCATTAATTAATTTTTATTAATTTCATTATAATCGAAATCATTAAATCTAATTAAGAGTTAATTATTTGTTATTACCTTCATACTAAAATGACTCCTACCTGTAAATTCAACCGCTTATATGTTCATAATAAGCAAAAGAGGCTAAAATTAATGGGATGTGTTTTCAGAGTTCAAATGTCAGTTATTTTTCATTAATTATTTTAAGTACCTTCAGCTTAAAATGGTTGATAAGAACAAATTTAGCCCTTAAAATTCTCAAAATATAAAAAAAAGTGGCTAACGTTGTAATTCATTTACGCCTATAGTAATACAAATTGTCTATGGTTAATTGCTGTCTGCAGGAGACCCAGTGGGGGAAGGGGGGTAATGATGCAATTACTCCTCTTCCCCTATATTTTATTTTATTTTTATTATTTTTTTTGCATTTTCAAAGAAAAAAGAAAGAATTAACAAGAAAGAAGGTGAGCGTGATAGGGAATTTGCACCCCCCCCCCCCCCCCCCTCGAAATGTTTTTCTGACTTGTAAAGACGTAACATAAAAGCATATAAGCGGATTTTTGATGCGTTTTAAGTTTTTTTTTGTAAAACGGGAAGGAGTTGCTGTCTATATTAACTTTGTCTAGAAATGAAATGCTTGAACCTAACTTATGTTTTTTTTTTTCCTGAAGGATAATATTAAGTGGTTCTCCTATCCAGAACAACTTGAAGGAGCTATGGTCCTTATTTGACTTTGTTTTCCCCGGAAAGCTCGGCACTCTCCCGGTTTTCATGCAGCAGTTCGCTGTACCTATTACCATAGGTGGTTATGCAAATGCGTCCAAATTGGAGGCGAGTATTTTTTATTGTATATAATCAAGTATAAGCTAGTTTTTTCAGTTGAATTTGCAGCTAAATTATTCAAGCTGGAAATGCGAAATTTTTGTACTGTAATTTTGGAGCTAAGAAATATAAATGGAATTTAAAAATTCGACGAAAAACCGGAAATGTGACGTCATAATGAGAAGGCGAATTGCTAAAGTATTTTTATCTAAAATATGGCAACTAAATGAGTATTTTAATTAGTATATAATCTACTTAGAATCCTATAATTACATAGGACTCCAAAGTTTTAAGTTTTTCCTGTTAGGTCTAGAGCTGTATAAAAAGCTGAAACTACAAGCACTGGTCAGTGTAAAAAACTTAAAGAATTGAGTAATTCGTTTCATATAATTAAATCAAATTAATAATTTAAAAATGTTCCAAAACTTACGTGCTTTTCTCTAGAGGGACTTATTTTCGTCTTTTCTTATCAAGACTCGTCTTTGTTCATAACGTAATGCAGAATAATTTATATATATTTGAGTATGGAGAAGTTATGCCTTGATCTATGAAACTAGAATTAGTGTCTTTAAATTCCATAATGAAATTCAACCTGTATGAGAACCCAGGAACGGCTGGTATAAACAAAAATGCGAAATTCCGTGTTTTTTCTTGAGAAGGGGATTTTTTTTTTTTTACCAAGATCCCTACAGAATGAAGTCGTATTATTTTTATAATAAAATATACAATACTTATGGCGTGTTTAATTATGGAAATTTCAGCCCTTAATCTACAAAACTAGAAAAAATTATTGTTTTTAAATTATACACTGATATTCAGCCTGCATGAGAATCCCAGGATCGCTGATATAAACGAAAATGTGAAATTTCTTTTTCCCGAGAAGGACACTTTTTTTTTTTTTTTTTTTTTTTTTTTTTTTTTTTTTTTTTTTTTTTTTTTTTTTTTTTTTTTTTTTATGTTAGCCCTTGATTTAAGAAACTAGAAAAATTAGTGTCTTTAAATTAAATAATAAAATTTAGCCTGTATGAGAACCCCGGAACAGCTGATAGAAACAAAAAAAATGCGAAGTAATGTGTTTTTCACTATAGGGAGATTTTTTCTTTTCTTTTTTTTTACCGCAATTCTTCGAGAATGAAATTTTACTTGACGCAATTGTGAATAAAATTTTCTATTTATTCTCGAGGTGTTACGATAAAAGAAGCTAATTACTTAATATAATATCTTAATTTAGAATTAAAATTCTAAATTAAGTTCAGGGAGCCGGTCCCTGAACTGTTGGTAAGAAAACACCAATAGAATGATCAATTCGAATATGTTTTTGTTATGGGTGCTGTTCTATAAGTGGGGGCTTGAATAGTCCATCTATTATCTCTGATCACTTATCTCTGATATCTGATCACTGATCCCTGTTCACTGATCAGAGTTCAAATACCAATTAGTCATATCGTACTTCAATCCCTTGACTGTCTCTTAAGCCACATGAAATGCTCTGCCTGAATCAGTTAAAAAGTGTTGCTATATTTACTTACTTTTGTATATATTTATATATTTTAATGCCTCTGTGCAGTGGATGTCTCTGAACCAAGTCTGAAATGTATGTTGGAGTTAATTATTGGGCATTATACTTCGCCGTGGCTGACTTTTTGGCGGGTAATCATTGGTAGGTGGCTATTTGTCGTGTACTTTTTAAGTGTTCGTGTTTCTTTCTTTCTTTTGTTTCTCCCGCATTCCCAGTGATAGAATCTTTTAGGGGGGGGGGGGGGTATGACAATGTATTTGTCTTTTATTGTTTAAGTTTCATGTTTAATTAATTGTTCAATACATCTATCTGTTGACCTGATAAAAAACTAGACGTTTTGGGATGGTTTTCGACGAACACTATCTAAAAATGGAGGCAAATTTGTTTCATGAAGCATAAAGCATAGCATATATTAAATACGTAACCTAATCTAACCCAAGCTAGGTACTTTTGTTCCCCCTAAATCTCCCAAAAAAATAGTTTAAATGTTGTAAACGCAATGACAAACCACGGTTTCCAATCCAATTGTCTATTGAAAGAAACCCGGTTGACTAGTTTCTTAAGCATCTTCCTTATATAATATGGCGCGTGTGTTCATATAGTACATAAGTACCATATATATATATATATATATATATATATATATATATATATATATATATATATATATATATATATATATATATATATATATATATATATATATATATATATATATATATATATATATATATGTATATATATATATATATATATATATATATATATATATATATATATATATATATATATATATATATATATATATATATATATATACATATATATATATATATATATATATATATATATATTGTCCCGAAAGCGTTTGCAACTGTTTTCTGAGAAGCAGAACCAGCAGGGCAATGGTTTGTTCTGGTGCCCTATCGAGTCTGGGAAAGACATTCAATGTGCTGAAATCCATACATGCTGGTGATATCTCTCTGATGAACCCAGACTGTTAACATGTTGTCATTTTTGTGAAATAGATTATTCTTTTGTACAGATGCTACATGTTTCTTTTGCTCAAAATTTGCGTTTATCAATCCATACTTTGCCCTCTCTCGTCTATTTTTGTAGATATTGCTGTGTCTGTTTTACTGTTTTTTCCCGGGTGCTGGGCAATCATGAAAGGGAAGCCCTTCATTCAAGTTCCTGTGTTAATAAAGTTGACATATCGATAAAGGAAGCAGTTCTTTCCCATTTTGGATTCTTTTCCATCAAACAAATTTCCATCAAATAAAAGATCTAAAAAGACGAATAAAGACGAAAAACATAATTTGACGAATAAAGACGACAAACGGGTCTATGGCCAGTAAATGAAAGCGAAGAGAAACAACAAAAATCCAACGAATATTCCGCCCGTATATAACAAGGCGTCTTCAGCGTAAAAAAAAACTGAATTAATACTAATATATATATATAAAACTAAAATAGATTAAAATAAAATATATAATGTACAATTATTTACATTTACAATTTGCAGCTACCCTCATCAAACCACGGAATTAACTGGATTAAAATTTTTAATTAATAAATGAACTAGAAATATATTATTGCGATATAATTTTTATGCAAAGCTTTTGATGCTGCTATTCTTTTAAGCTTGTTACTTGAACTAATCTCTTGAACATTTTGCAATACTTTATTTTGAATATGGGCTCATTTTAAAAAATAATATCATAAATAGGTCAATATTTGTATTACAGTATCTCTATTAATTGATAAACCTGCAAAAATATGTTTTTTTTTATTTCTTATTCTTCAAGAGCCAACTGAGTGAAACACTCCTTGTTTATGCTGAAGACGCCTTGTTTTATACGGGCGAAATATTCGTTTCATTTTTGTTGTTTCTCTTGGCTTTTTTTTTACTGGCCATAGACTCATTTGTCGTCTTTATATTCATTTCTTTGTTTTTGACATGTTTCAAAAGCACTAAATAGACAAATCACATACATTTTCCATGTATTTATTTTTAGATCATGAAACATACGAGAGTCGTAAGAAGAATGAACCCTTAAAGAGCCGTACCTATACAACTCCAAAGGAGATTTTAAATATTGATTATTGGAGCCTAAAAAAGATCGATTAGTTTCTTTACTTGGGATCCAGTAAACGCTGAAATTATTATTATTATCCATGCCTAAGGGCTCGTTCTAAGTTCTCTGTTTCCATCTAAGAACTAGAGAGTCTCCCATGCTTCTTAAAAGAACTGAAAAAAGTCCACTTATTCCTGGGGTGATTCTGGCCTTTCTTGCACCCGGGTAAAAATGGATACGGCGCTAGATCCTTAACGTCCAAACTGGTGGTCCTGATCTCCTCTTGTACCCCGGGAAAAATCTTGACGATTTCCCCCTCCCCCTCCGTCTCCCACAAAATTTTGAAGTCAAATTCCAAGAAAATTTTCATTTATTAACAAAAATTTTTTCAGTTCATTGATTGATAATTTGTTATTTAGATTATTTGATTAGTATTAATTATTTTAATTTAATTATTTCAATTACTATTATTTAATGATTATTATTTTAACTATTTTTGTTTATTTTATTGATTAATTAATAATTAATTAATTATATTTATTATTAACTCAATAAAAAAAAAAGAATACGACATTGGACTTTATAGTCCCTACCGGCGGTGCTGATCTCCGTTTCTTGGCCCTTCAGCCAGGAAGTGCAATGGGGGTTTGGGGGCCAACCATCCTCTTCTTTCGCACACCCTTCCTGTTTACTTTCCCCAGATTTCTCCAGGTACCCATTCAGAGCTGGGTTGCCTATGGCTAAGCTTACAGAGTCACACCACTGACACTCGTCCCAAACCAAATGATTGGGTACGCTAGGATTCGAACTCTCGCCCTCTCGGACAAAGAATCCTAAATCCAGCGCGCCAATCCACTCGGCTAGGACGGCTCAAACTAGTGGTTAGGATAGCTGACTGTCACCCAGTTGGCTCGAATTCGATTCCCGGTGTAGGAAATATAAGGATTAACTCAGTACTTTATTTTAATAAAACTAAAATCTCAAAATTTACAAATGATTATAACCGTTAGATTACTTATTTGAAATTTGACGCCCCAAAATTTTCAGCACCCGGGGCAAGTGCCCCTCTGTCCTCCCCCTAAAAATGCCTGCTTATTCTCCTCAGCTCCCTTAACTTACTCACTGATCCATGCACTTATGAAGAGTTATAAAAGGAAATTCATTCCATTTGCAATAATTAATCACTGGCTGACTTACTTAGGACTTCTCACGAAGGTCAGTGCATAAGGAGCAACGATGCGTCTCCAGGATGACCTCTCCTGTGTCTTCGACCAAAGGTTATCAAGGGTTGTTCTCTGGGAGTGCTGCGTCTTTTTCAAGGCATCATAGAAGTGTAGCCCTCTGTAGTCCGCGTCGTTGAACCCCGGGAGGAATCAACTGAACGTTGAAAAAGTTAAATCATTGATAAGAATCAGTATATAAACAAAGTGTGGGCATTAATAAATTAGTCTCTTACAAATAGTGAATTGAATCTCGTGGATATTTATGAATTTGGAATCAATAGCCCACAGAAGGGGAATCTAGTTGTGTCTGGTGCTAAACTTCAATTTTGATCTGGTTGTAAACGGCTGGAAGTGCCCCAGAGAAAGACCACGGACAATATTGGCAGATTCCTTCACAGGTGCATCAATACCTAAAGATTTGACCCCCAATAAAGTTCCAGCCTTGACTCAGATAGAGTACACTGGAGAGGACTAACGATGCTGGCGTATGGTTCCCCTCCATGGTGGGGAGGGAAGAATTTGAAGTAATTCGAATTGATCAGAAAACAATTTTTCTTACGGCTTAATTGGTTCACTTGCTTTTCACTTTGTTCATGGAACACCAACTAAAACATAGCTTTAGATATTGGTAAGTTGCATGTCCTGGGTTTGCAATGTGCAAAATATTATATGCTGTGATATAAACCTATCACTGTGTACTCAATTGGGGTTTTTGGTTTATCCCAGTTTTTCAATTTTTCACGGGATACCTGATGCGTGGTGGAAAACGAAAAGCATGTCAGGCAGCTTGTCCTATTCACCTCATTAAATACATTGCTAAAAATGTTTATCACTTTTTAGCTTCATATTTTAATGGTCAAAAATCAAAAAATTTCCCCCGGAAAAGTCAAGGAAGTGTAAAGTGAGTTTTTTTTTTTAGGAAATCATTAATATATAGTAAATTGTAGTATATGTTTTTGAATGGCAGCACTATTCCTAAACATTGTTGTTTATTCCCTCAACTAAGTAAAGGGGTAGTGTGCCTGTTTAGCTCTTCGGAAATGGAACACGTATGAAGAAGCTGTGTAAAGAAAGACGCTTTAAATAGATTGGGATACAGGAGGAGAGGACTTTGAAGTAATTCGCCGAGTAAGAATTTGAAGTCAAAATAGAAAGTATAAGTCAACTTACTCTTACATATTTTGTTAAACAAATATAGTTAAAATCTACCCCTACAATATATTTAAATTTCTCTTTCTATACTCACGTTTATAGTCAGTCTATATAGAATTCTTTTTTTGTAATTTGAAGTCAAAATAAGTATAAGTCAATTACTCTTACATATTTTTGTTAAACAATATAGTTAAAATCTACCCCTACAATTATTTCTCTCTTTCTATCTCACGTTTGTCAGTCTATATAGAGTTATTTTTTTGGTGGCTAAGTATACGTGTATACTCTGCAATGCAGTCATCCCTTACTTACTTAGTCTAGTCGTCCTTATCAATACCACTAGAAGTATTTTTATAGGTGGTGGCAGCGTACAAATGTGCGTGTATACTCTGCAATGCAGTCATCCCTTACTTACTTAGTCTAGTCGTCCTTATCAATATCTCTAGAAGTATTTTTATAGGTGGCGGCAGCGTACAAATGTGCGTGTATACTCCGTGATACCATCAATCCATACTTACTTAGACGGCAGAAAGCTGATGTCAAGAAGCATTTATCACTCCCTGAAAAAAGTGAACAAGTTCTATTTTGTAAACTTACTGACGAACAACGGCAATTGTACAGAATGTACATTGATAGTAAAGAGGTTTCTAGAATAGTGGAGGGAAGAGCCTTAGCCTTTCTTGGTCTTACCAACTTGAGAAAAATTTGTAACCATCCAGATTTATTTCCCAACTATAACCAGGAATACAGGGTAAGTTTTTTATTTTGATAAAAATAAGGTAAAGTGTTTAAAAATAAGGTAAGGTAAAGGGTAAGTGTTTCATTTTGATAAAAATAAGGTAAAGTGTTTAAAAATGAGGTAAGGTAAAGGGTAAGTGTTTCGTTTTGATAAAAATAAGGTAAGGTAAAGGGTAAGTGTTTCATTGTGATAGAAATAAGGTAAAGTGTTTAAAAATAAGGAAAGGTAAAGGGTAAGTGTTTTCATTTGATAAAAAATAGGTAAAGTGTTTAAAAATAAGGAAAAGTAAAGGGTAAGTGTTTCATTTTGATAAACGTAAGGTAAAGTGTTATCGAGGCATTAGTCTAATCTCTGTAGGTAGTAAATTATTAGTAATATGATACTTTTTAGACTGAGAGATGCCGTAGACAAAGTTTTACGAGAAGAACAGTGCGGTTTTTGAAAAGGTAGAGGATGTGTCGACCAAATTTTTACTCTTGGGTTAATAATTGAGAAGTGCCTGAGTTTTCAAACACCTTTGGTCCTCAGTTTTATAGATTATGAGCAAGCGTTCGATTCTGTTGATAGAAAAGCTTTAGTAAAGGTTTTATCCTTGTATGGTATACCAGACAAACACATTAAAGTGATTAGTGCTATGTACGAGAATAACACTGCTGCGGTTAAGGTAGGAAAATGCGGTTAACAGCTGGTTTTGTATTAAATCAGGAGTTAAGCAGGGTTTTGTTCTATCCCCCTTTGTATGGATTATTTTGATGGACTTTGTTTTAAGGAGCACAGGAAAGGCAATGGGAGACCACGGAATCAAATGGGGAGGAAAAAGTCTCCTGGACTTGGATTATGCTGATGATTTAAGCATCCTAGATGAAAGTGTGAGCAAAATGAATGAAGTTTTAGAGGTTTTGCGAGTTCAGGGTGCTAGAATAGGTTTGAAAATTAATGTTAAGAAGACTAAGTCACTACGGCTAGGAATAAATGAAAATGAAAAGGTGACGTTGGGTAATGAAAAGATTGATCAGGTGGGCAGCTTCACTTACCTTGGTAAAAGATGGTGGGAGCAGTGAAGATGTTAAAAGTAGAGTAGCCAAGGCTCAGGGTGTTTTTTCACAGTTAAAAAATGTTTGGAAGAATGGGAAGATAAGTCTGCAAACCAAGATTAGAATATTAGAAGCTACAGTGACGAGAGTGGTCAAATATGGCTCTGAAGCATGGACGCTCCGAAAAGCGGATGAAGATTTACTAGATGTTTTCCGGAGAAATTGCTTAAAGATTTTTTCTGGGTACCCGGCTGACTGACCGTATTTAAAACAATAGGCTATACGAAAAATGTGGTTCAATACCGCCCTCTAGGGCTATAATGAAAGAAAGGTTGAGGTGGCTAGGGCACGTTGTGCGGATGAAGGATGACAAATTGCCGAAGATTGTTCTTTTTCGGCCAACCGTCTAGGGCTAAACGGAAAGCAGGTCTTGCTCGTCTGGGGTGGGAGGACGTCATAAAGAAAGATTTAAAAGAAAGGGGAACTTCGTGGGCGGGTGTAAAAAGGGAGGCTTTGAATAGATTAGGGTGAAGGAGGAGCGTGCGGAGCTGTCTTGGCCTTAGGCGGCTTGATGCTGCGGTGAGTTGTTAGTAGTAATCGTAGTAGTAGTAGTAAGTGTTTCATTTTGATAAAAATAAGGTAAAGTGTTTAAAAATAAGGTAAGGTAAAGGGTAAGTGTTTAATTTTGATAAAAATACCTGTCTGATAAATTGAAATTTCTACAAAACTTGTCGAAAAGCTTATAAGTATTTAACCAAAAATAGTTGGTGTTTACTGAAAGTTAAATTTGTGTCTAATTTTCTTTGTTGAAATTTAAGTTCGGATTTTTTTGCAGAAGAATAACTATTCAATTATTTAGATGTATTTTAATTACTTGGCCAATATCTTTTAGACTGTTTTTTTTTTTTTTTTTTTTTTTGCCTACCATTTCCCTCGATTTACTGGCCTCGTCTTGTTGTTTGTTTGTGTTTATATCTGACCTCATTAGACTTAAACAATAACAAAACTATAAAGACCTCATTAGCTGACCTCAATATCTGACCTCATTAGCTCCAATAAATGCATTGCCATAAATGTTTATCACTCCACCTTATCAAAAATTTTAGCTTCATATTTTAATGGTGAAAACCCAAAAGTCCAAATTTTCCCCGGAAATGTCAAGGAAGTGTATAGCGAGCTTTTTTTTAAGGAAGGTATCAATTTATAGTTTATGGTTTGAGTGGCAGCACTCTTCCTAAACAATGCTGTTTATTCCCTCAACTAGATAAAGGGGTAGCGTGTCTGTCTAGCTCTTCAGAAAATGGAAAATGTATCTAGACTCAATATTATCTAACCAATATTCTCTATTTACAAATATTTCTATGAAATGTCGGTATTAATTTAAGTTTTCAGAATGAAATTTCGTAATTGGTTTGAGCTCCAGGTCTATATGGGCAAATCCTTTCTTTGCTCGGTTGGAGGGTTTGAAGTGGTTGAGGTGTCTCTGACAAGGGAGTGAATAGCTAGATTATCTACTTTTGGAGGGGGTTGGCTCATAGATTGCACTTAGTCATAACTACTTTGCCAAAAGATATAAAACTGGATGGAATGCAGAAGTAGCGTTTCTAAATTCGTGTATTGATCAACTAAATCTTATAGGAGAATATAGCCCTCTGGGACCTTCTCTTCTTTAGCGTGGACGGTTCAATTGTAATCTGACCCCTTATATTCTTAGAATCCTCAGAAGACGCATATCTTATGTTTCGTTTCGGCTGGTTTTTCCTGAAAGCGTGTATGCCACCAGGGCTGTTTTCCAGAATTTTTTTTTTTTGAGGGGAAGGGGGGTGGCGGAGGGGCGGGGACTTTAAGAACGCATTAGAAGTCTGTTTATATTCATTCTTGTTACGTTTATGAGTCGGACAAAAATTTCGGGGGGGGGGGGGTCAAACCCCCCAATCCTCCCCCCTGGATACAGCCTTGTATGCCGCCCAGTTGGACGAATAACTTGTTTTAGGTCTCATATCCCAAGGTGCTCAGAAGGCAGAAATACCTTTTTGAGTCCTATACCTTTTCCTTCTTAATCTCAGTCAATAGAAGCACCAAAACTCTAGTCAACGAAACAGGGTTTTAAGGGTTATTTATAATAACCTATCCAAACTTTTCTACAGATGTCTCACGGGGGTGGGACTTGACAAATAGTGGTTTTCCCCAGAGGCTTGGTCAGTTTTAGGGCTGGTCCAATCTCCACCCCTTGGTAAGAAGAGAAGAAATAGATCGGAAGAAGATCTAAACTTTACGTTTCGAAGGAAAACGTGGGATGGGGGTTTGATTAGTAATTGTCAAGGGGAGATTTAACAATGACAAACAGTTGGCTATTCAATGTTATGTCTTGAAAATGATTAAAACTGGATTTTCATTAAACAGAGAGGAGAATATGATTCTAGAGAACAGATATCGGTGTTAAACAAACTAGGAAACGCAAAAGAGCTTACCGAAGACCTTACTCTCTTCCTTTCCAACTCAGCACTGCCCTCGCTCACTCTGACTACTTTTTATAACCCTTTGTAGATTTCTATATTACACTAGTTTTCTGTCATACCTTTCCGTTACATTACATAAGATGATTTGAAACTTATGGTATGTATAGAATAGAATATAATTTATTGACACAAAAGCCCAAAGGGCCGTGGTCACAAAAACAAAGACACTTTCATACAAACTTAAATTGGCACAAAAGTATAATCTATGCTATTGGAGTTACTTGTATGACATTTATGGGTAGTATTCTTATCGGAATTTCGACATTCTACTTAAGATACGCTAAAACTAGAACATTATCTATTAATCAAGTTGCTAACCCCAAAATTTATATTAATACATGATGTTTTTTTATCAAAGAATTCTGTTTAGTCCATAAAAAATACGGTTTTTTACGCGGCATTTGAGTAATTGAAATGTCTTTGGCACCAAAATGTTCAGAAAACTTTGCTTAATAACATATTCAAAACTGTGCAAAATCGGCGTTGCAGAAATAGCCCTTTTTTCGGGGAAAAGGGGGGGGGGGGGTCTCGAATTTAAATTTGTGCAATAGTTTCTGAATTGGAAGGTCGTTTCCTATTAATTCTAGTCCGGTGAGACCGAAAATGACATTGGGATTTGGAAAACATTATCACTTTTTGCCCCATCTAAACCCTAAGTGAAGTCAGGGGGGGGGGGGGGGGGTGAAACTCAGAATCTTAGTTTGTGCAGTATTAGGTGGAATGAAAGGTCGTTTCCTATTAATTCAATTGTGGGGAGACCAGAATGACATCACAATGAAAGTTACATTACGTAGTACCCTATTTCTACACTAGGCAAAGTCAGAAGGGGTAAAAATACCATTTGTGGTATCATATTAATATAATATATGGTTGAAAAATACATAATTGAATGGTCGTTTCTTATTAATTCAAGTCTGGGGAAGCTAAAAATGCCATCAGAATCAAAATCAGAATCTTAAATGCAGTAGTTGGTCAACTGAAAGGTCGTTTCCTATTAATTCAAGTCTGGGGGGGGGGGGGGTGCGAAAAATGACATTATAATTGAAAAAGTAAACCATTTAGGACCTCATTTCCGCCCTAAGCGTGGTCAGAGAGGGGTGAAAGCACAATTTTAGCAATTGACCTACTTCTGGTTTTAACCTGTGCTTCATTGCAATTTCAGGCCCATGAACTTATGTATGGAGTAATATTGGCCGTTCTATTAGTATCAACCTAACTCCAAAGGTGTGGGTGGGGCGGGGGGGGGGGTAATTTTGCTTACAACGATATTTGTTGGCCGGAATTTTCTTTTCATGTTGATTTGCAAAGAGTGCAAATCGGAACTGAAGACTTGCTTCAAATTCTCTTTAAGGTCTGTCTTGACTCTCCCACCCTTTTTTTCACCCCCACAATCACCCTATAGCACTGGAGGGTGCAATGAGAGCATCAGAAGATTGCTATTTTTAACTTCGTTCTTGGATATGACAAATTTGGTTATTATTGTAAAAAAGCAAAAAGAAGAAACTAAAGCAAAAAGGAGCAAATAGAAGAAGAGAAATGAAGAAACTAAAGCAAAAAGGAGCAAACAGAAGAAGAGAACTGAAGAAACTAAAGCAAAAAGGAGCAAATAGAAGAAGAGAAATGAAGAAACTAAAGGAAAAGGAGCAAACAGAAGAAGAGATAAGAAGAAACTAAAGAAAAAAGGAGCTAAACAGAAGAAGCAAACAGAAGAAGAGAAAAAAGAAGAAACTAAATCAAAAAGGAGTAAACAGGAACACTTTAATAACCACTTCGTTTTTGATTACCATGACTGAAAGAATCACAACATCGTTATGATTAAAAGCTATAGAATAAAACACAAGATTTGGCTGAATCACATTAGTTTATCAAGATCATAATAGTCCAAAGAAACGTTGAGGCAACTTTTTCCATGGTACTGGCTACAAGCAATAGTGCATAACAGATCACTCTTTTTTAAAGTGCGTTGAAGACTGTCACAGTCACCTTTACAGCAGCAGTGAATCAGGTTGAGAGGGGTTTCAGGAACAGGGTGGTATATCAGTCATAATGGGTATATAACCGTTTGAAGAAAATTTCCAGCCTTGGTCTTTAGACTTCCAGCTTTCAGACTTTAGGACAGACCAGTTTTTTTCTTTGCATTTTAGTGTTTATTTGTATGCGAATACTGCGTAACGTAAGATTTCAGTTTTTCATCCCCCTCGCTTAGGGTGGAAATAGGGTATTGGTAGTGGAATTTTCCAAGCAGGCAGTCATAACCGTTTAAAAAGAAAATTTCCAGTCTCAGTCTTTAGACTTCCAGCTTTCAGATTTTAGGACAGGCCAGTTTTCAGTCCCAGATTTCAAGCGATTTTTATATATTATTAAGGAGTTATTTCTTAACATTTTGGTGTTTATCTGTATGCGAATACTGCGTAAAATAAGATTCCGGTTTTTCATCCCCCTCGCTTAGGGTGGAAACAGGCTATTGGGTGGTGGAATTTTCCAAGATGCAGTGAATCAGCTTGAAAAGGCTTTCAGTAGCAGGCAGTATATCAGTCATAATGGGTATATAACCGTTTGAAGAAAATTTCCAGCCTCAGTCTTTAGACTTCCAGCTTTCATATTTCAGGACAGGCCAGTTTTTCAGCCCCAGATTTCTAGCGATTTTTTATATGTTATTAAGCAATTTTTCTTAAAATTTTAGTGTTTATTTGTATGCGAATATTGCGTAAAATAAGTTTTCCGGCTTTTCATCCCCCTCGCTTAGGGTGAAAAGAGGGTATTGGGTGGTGGAATTTTCCAAGCTGCAGTGAATCAGATTGAGAAGGTTTTCAGTCGCAGGCGGTATATCAGTCATAATTAGTATATAACCGTTTGGCAAAAATTTCCAGCCCCAATCTTAGACTTAGCCTTTCAGACTTTAGGACAGAACAGTTTCCATCCCTAGACTTCTAGTGATTCTGTATATGCTATTAAGCGATTTCTTCTGAACATTTTGGTGTTCACATGTGTGCAAATACTGCAAAATTTAAGATTCTAATTTTATACCCCTCTCTAACCTCGCTATTGCAAAAATTTAATTGGAGATGTTCTCCCTTTGTCCCTCTTTTCCCAAAAAAAAAAAGGAGTGTTCCTGCGCGAACGATTGGAGATATGTTATTAAGCCAATTTTTCCTAACATTTTGGTGCCTAAAACATTTCTGTTGCTCAAATGCCTACGTTTAGTCTTCTCTCTTTTCATAGAAAAAAGCACTATTGCTACTGACCGTGTAATGCTGTCAACAAAGTTAGAAATTTGTTCCCCTTTCTTAAGTATGGTTGAATTAGCATTAAAAAGCACTGTTGTCACTGACCTGTAATGCTGTCAACAAAGTTAGAAGTTTGTCCCCTTTCTTAAATATGGTTGAGTTAGACATTGAGCATGTGTTGAGTAAGAAATAAAAAGCACTGTTGCCACTGACTGTGAAACGCTGTCAAGCAAAGAATTAAAAGGCACTGTTGCCTCTGACTGTGCAATGCTGTCAAACATAGTTAGAAAATTTAGCCCCCTTCTTAAGAATGATTGAGTTAGACATTGAGCATGTGTTGAGTAAGAATTAAAAAGCACTGTTGCCACTGACTGTGCAACGCTGTCAAAAAAGCATTAGACACACTTTTGCCACTGACTGAGCAATGCTGTCAAACATAGTTTTAAATTTAGTCCCCTTCTTAAGCATGGTCGAGTTAGACATTAAGCTTGTGTTGAGTAAGATTTAAAAAGCACTGTTGCCACTGTTGCACTGTTGGCACTAACTTTGCATCGCTGCCTAACATAATTAGGAAAATGGGCCGCCATCTTCGGGATTATCCAAGTTTTTCATCCCTCTCGCTTAGGGTGGAAATGGAGTATTGGGTGGTGGAATTTTCCAAGCTGCAGTAAATCATCTTGAGAAGGCTTTCAGTTGCGGGCGGATATCAGTCATAATGAGTTTATAACCGTTTGAAGAAATGGTTGAGTTAGCGTTAAAAAGCATTAAAAAACCACTGTTGCCACTGATCGTGTAATGCTGTCAACAAAGTTAGAAATTTAGCCCCTTTCTTAAGTATGGTTGAGTTAGACATTGAGCATGTGTTGAGTAAGAAATAAAAAGCACTGTTGCCACTGACTGTGCAACGCTTTCAAAACAAAGCTTTAAAAACACTTTTGCCACTGACTGAACAGTGCTGTCAAACATAATCAGAAATTTAGTCCTCTTCTTAAGCATGGTTGGGTTAGACATGGAGCATGTGTTGAGTAAGAAATAAAAAGTACTGTTGCCGCTGTTGCTCTGTTGCCACTGACTTTGCATCGCTGCCTAACATAATTAGGAAACTGGACCGCCATCTTTGGGATTAGCTGCAATCCAAGGGTATAGGTAACTGATAAAAAGGAATCTTTGGCGCTTTGATGGTTTTAATAAGAATTGAAAAGCACTCATGTTACTGCCTCTGCAGCGTTGTCTATCAGAGTTAGAATATTTATGCCTCTTCCTGGAAATTAAGTTTGCACCAAAGAGTGTCACCTAATAGAAGGGGAAACCGTTTCGCTTTGATCTGTTGAGTAAAAATTGAAAAGCACTCGTGCCGTTGACTGTCCAGCGCTCCGTAAAATAATTAGAAAAAAAAACTACCCCTCCTTTTGAGATAAGCTCCTAGCCATTTGGGTACCTGAAAAAGGAATAAACTCCTTCGTTTTATGCAAGTGTAAGAAAAAAAAGTCCCTCTGAGTGTTTATTGCAAGTTAAAATAATCCACTTGAGTGTAAGTCATTTAGTTTTTTTTTAATGTGCGCAAATATTGCTACTCTGTTCTTTTGCAAAAAGGGGGTTTCTTATCCACGAACCAATCAAAAGTAAAAAGAAGATATCCCTGATTAATTTCTCTGCAAAATACCTCTACAGAAATTCATTTCATCAGGGCTGTCAAACAAAAGCTAAAAAAGTGGCCTTTCACGATGATGCCAGTGACGATTTTCTGTTACACACCGCTAATATCAGATTCGGCATATCTGGCAAAGATGGAATGCTAGCTTCCATGGTTTGAAATTTTGTAATATCAAAGTATCAATTGAGTAAATTTTATTTATTTATTGTTAATTCTATTTTTTATATTGTGTTCAAAAAATTTTGCAAGACTAGCTTTTAAAAAAAGTCATAAATTTTACCTATTGTACAGTTTAGAGAAAAAGTCGTTCTTTTTCTCTGACTTTGTGTATATCCAAAGTGAAAAAAAACAAATAGAAAAGCAGTTTGCAACCATAGTTTTTATATCTTTTTGTTAGTTATAACTCAGCTTTTATTGTTTAACTTTAGCAAAATTATTTTATTTGCTTACGAAATCAACAAATTTATGTCTATATGTTGATTTTTTTTTTCTCATTATTATTAGTTTTATATACTCCTTATACTCCTATTAGTCTACTGTACTCTTTGTCTTTTCACCTTGAGATCGCCCATTTGCAATATTTTACCCTACACATCCCTTATCTCCAATATTTTTACGATCTTCACCGTGACTTACTATGTTTTTATGTAAACACAAAAAATTACGTTTTTTTTGTGTTTTTTTCCCCTCTACCAACTTGAATTTTAAACTTCCTGTCCTACATAATTTGCCCTCTTTATTTGCTTCTGTTGCTCGGAAGATTTAAAACATGTAAATTAGAACGACTATAGGACAAGTTTCATCAAGTTTAGTACTACCTATCAAAAGTTACGCGCCTGAGAAAATTTGGCTGATTTTAGAAAAAGGGGGAAAGACCCCCTAAAAGTTATAGAAACCTTAATGAAAATCACACCATCATATTCAGCGTATCAGACAACCCTGCTGCAGAGGTTTCAAGCTCCTATCTACAAAAATGTGGAATTTTGCATTTTTTTTTTTTTTTTTGCCAGAAGAAAGATCACGGATGCGTGTTTATTTGTTTTTTTTTTTGTTTTTTTTTTTCTCCAGGGGTGATCGTATCGACCCAGTGGTCCTAGAATATCGTGGGAGGGCTCATTCGAACGGAAATTAAAAGTTCTAGTGCCCTTTTTAAGTGACCAAAAAAAGTGGAGGGCAACTAGGCCCCCTCCCACGCTCATTTTTTCCCAAAGTCACCCGATCAAAATTTTTAGATAGCCATTTTGTTCAGCATGGTCGAAAATATGATAACTATGTCTTTTAGGATGACTTAATCCCCCGAAGTCCCCGGGGAAAGGGCTGAAAGTTATGAACTTTACCCAATGTTAACATATAGTATTGGTTATTGAAAGTATACAGACGTTTTCAGGGGGGATTTTTTACCTGGTAGTGGGGGGGAGTGGGTCGGAGGTTATGTGGGAGGATCTTTCCATGAAGGAAGTTTTCATGGGGAAGGGACATAGCTATGAGGGGGGCGCCGGATTTCCCAGCATTATTTAAAAAAAGATCAGAAATTATATATAAAAAAAACAAGTTTTTCAACTGAAAGTAAGGAGCAACATCTAAACTTAAAACGACAGAAGACATTACGTATATGATTGGGTTCACCCCCTAGCCATACCTCGCTCTTTAAGCCAAGGATTATTTAGTACTTTCATAAGAGCTATTTATTCTAATTAACGGCATTTGTGATTAAGGGGTCATTTTTAAAGAATTGGAACAAAATTTGAACTTTAGCTTAAAGAGCAAGGTAATGACTAGGGGGCGAACCCTCTAATATACGTATTAAAAATATATGAATATAGAAGTTTGTTACGTAAGTTAATTCGTAAGTTACGTATATTTATTACTAATAAAAACATTCGTAAATAAAATTAAACAGGTTTCGAGAAAGCTATTTAACCAAATAAAAGTAAAATTAATATTCATATTTTGTTTTAATTATTCATATACGGTGAGCCAAAATCAAAACCTGCATTAATTCAAAAACGTTCAAAAATTAAATAAAAAAAAAAAATTTAACTGAAAGTAAGGAACGACGTTAAAACTTAAAAGGAACAGAAATTATTCCGTATATGAAAGGGGCTGTTCCCTCCTCAACGCCTCGCTCTTTACGCTAAAGTTTTTTTATTGTTTAAAAAAAATAAGAGTTTGTGAGAAAGTCAAACTTTAGCACAACGAGCGAGGCGTTGAGGAGGGACAGCCCCTTTCATATACGGAATAATTTCTGTTCGTTTTAAGTTTTAACGTCGTTCCTTACTTTCAGTTAAAAAAAAACTTGTTTTTTTTATTTAATTCTTTGCAAAAACGAATGCAAAGTACATATTACCCTATAAAAACTTCAACTAAGCCATTCTAGAAAGTTATTTTATAAACAAAATTGATGATGAATTTTTTTTCAGGACATGACATGGATTCACCAACAAGAGAAATGTGACTGGAAACGATCTGGGAAAATGATTGTCGTCGAATCCTTGCTTAGAATATGGAAAAAACAAGGCCATCGAGTTCTTCTTTTCTCCCAGTCAAAAAAGGTTAGATCTTTTTTCCATTATTTTCTTCTAATTCAAATTGTGAATTTCTAAAGTTAGTCTAAGATACTCGTGTGGGTGCACTGCATACCAAACAAACAGTTCGCGGCAGTTGTTTCAACTTAAACGATTTTATTGTCAAACGCCTTATACGTACGGTCATGCTGATCAGTGGCAGTTCTTGTCACAAGTTTGAATTTTGTCCCAATCCTTTAAGAACGGCTCTTGAAACGCAAGGGTTGTTTTAATTAGGACAATAAGAAGCTTTTAAAATTACTAAAAAACTTTAGTGTAAAGAGCGAGGTGGTGAGAAGGGGCAACCCCATTTATATACGTAATAATTTCTGTTCGTTTTAAACTTTGATGTTGCTCCTTACTTCCAGTTGAAAAAAAATGTTTTTTTTATCTAATAAAAGATAAGGCACTAAACGTATAATATCTACAGCCATAGCCATCGTCATACAAATTTGTATGCAAACTCGAAATAGCACAAACAGAGTCAAAATAAAACCTAGAACATTGAAATATCCAACCACTGAAAAAAAAAAATTTCAAGTTCAAATTAAAGAGTAGAATGAGTAGAGTAGAATATTTTTATTTATAACACGTACGATAAATAAATGTCACAAAACAGCGCGCATGCCTGGTGGCATACTTTAGCGCTGAAAATATTGCCAACGAAAATACACAGCCATTTTCTAACTAAATTTTACAACAACGAAAAAGAAAATCCTAATGAAAAAAATGCTTAGCATGTCATAAGATATTTCTTCACCAGTCTTAGAAAATGTCGCTTGTTGCTACATTCTCGAACTGATGCAGGAATTGAGTTCCAGATTTTTTGGCCAATGTGACGGATGCTGAATCCCGCTCTCGATGTCGGGCGAATTTCGCACGAAAAGTCTGAACGATGCGTAGTAGGATAATTATGAAATTGAGAATTAGTTTGAGAAAATGCCGAGAAATTTACAGGTAAATTACTATAGTTGATAATCATGACAAATACTAGAGATAGAAATTAAATGAAGTTGGTCCAAAGAGAAATTCCTGAAGTCCCATATAGGTGTCTAACTGAAGTTCTGCAATCAACATTAAAAAGAATCCTCATTGCTTTATTCTGAGTATTTGAAGAGATTTGAAAACAGACGGAAAGGTAGATGCCCAAACCGAAATGCAATAGAGAAAATATGGGTGGACGAAAGAATAATAAATAGATTTTAGAATAGCTTTAGGAAAAAAGTGACAAAGACGAGATAGCATGCCAATATTTCGGGAAATTTTTAACGACAGTGTTTTTACATATTTATGAAACGACAAATTTTCATCCAAAATAATCCCAAGAAGTATTTGAACTGATCCACCCGTCTTAATTCAAGACCATTCAAAAAAAGAGAGAAGGTATCTGACACTACTGATCCAGTTCGCGAAAATAACATATACTGGCATTTTTTTTTCATTAAGAGCTAGTAAATTCCTTGAATACCAATCAGATACAGTTAGTAACGTACTTCCAAGGTTCTGGAAAAGAACTGATAGGTCCCGGTGAGAAGCAAAAATTACTACATCATCAGCAAACATTATAATTTTACAAAGAGGCAAAACTTCTAAAAACTTTTAAAAAGACAAAAATTAAAACAGAAACGAATAAAAGAATAATGAGCTAAACATATATATATATATATATATATATATATATATATATATATATATATATATATATATATATATATATATATATATATATATATATATATATATATATATATATATATATATATATATGATATATATTTACAACATATAGACACACAACTCTATATATATATATTAACATATAAATAAAACCTAGAACTTGAAATATCCATATGATAAATAATTTCAAGTTTACAAATTAAAAGACACAAATCGAAAACGCACAAACAGAGTAAAAAATAAAACCTAAAACATTGAATATATATCCATATTAACTAAAAATATATATATATATTATAAAGTATCATATTAAATAAGAATATAATAGATATTAAATATATATATAAATCGATATAATATAAAGAATAATATTCTAAATACATATATATATATATATATATACAATATATATATATATATATATATATAATATATATATATATATATATATATATTATATATATATATATATATATATATATATATATATATATATATATATTATTACACAATTTTAAACAAAATTAAAACACAAATTTAAAACACAATTCATCACGGCATGCCGAAAGGGTTTTCAAACGGGAGCAATAAGGGAGTTTGGGAGATTTGAAAACTACCAGAAGAGTTGGGTATTGGATTCTTTCCAGGCTGTCCTTCTGATCCGAAGTCAGGTCGCAATGTCAAACAGGACAAGCATATTCTACCAGCGGTTGGATAAACGTAAGGGAAATCTGCAATAGTAATTTTATTACTAAATTCCTTTAAAAGCTTTGTCCGTTATATTACCAAAAAACTTGATACATGATCAGGATAGTACCATTTTTCCTTGTTATTTATATAATCTCCTTCGTTAACCCATCTTTTTGCTTTTGTTAACCAGCTTTGAAATATATATATTTATCCTGATAAATTCTATTAGTTTCATTTTTTTTTTCTTTTTTTTTTTTTGTACCTTTCAATACAATAACTACCACACAATAAGTCTACGACACAATAAGTCTACAGCACAATAAGTCTACACATCATAAGTTTACAACAAAATAGGTCTACAAAGTCACAACATAAGTCTACAACATCATAAGTCAACAAAAATAGGTCTACAACACAAAACAAAACAAGTCTACAAAACAATAACAGCTTAGTTTTAGGTCAACTAGGAGACAAAGAGCAAAAGAAAAACTGAGTAAACATTCAGGAATAATCGTAACAAAGAAATGAACATAAAGACGACAAACGGATCTATGGCCAGTAAAGGAAAGCGAAGAGAACAAAAATCAACGAATATTTCGCTTGTATAAAAGAAATCATCTTCAGCGTGGAGAGAAAATAAAAACTAGGATCTAAACTAAAAAATATAAAAAAATATATATATATAAAACTAAAAATAGACTAACTAAAATATGTTTAGTTAGTCAAAAGGTTACTGCCTATTACAAGAGTTGCCACCAGGGTTTGTTCCGAAAATGCCCAAGTTCGCGGTCTACAAGGCGATTTTGGCGCTATAGTCAACAAATTTTTGCCCATAAAAGAGAACAAGTGCTACATTCAATTTAGCACGTGTTACACACGATGAAACTGTACTAAAATAGCACTTTCGTGCTACAGGTGGCAACCCTGCTATTGCGAGACTCTTTAAGTATTAAAAATTTATTAACTCAATTTACACTTATTCTTCCTTGCATCCTTTTTTGTATTATAGACAACTCTTCAATTATTCAGTTTTATTTAATTTATTTTTAGGGGGTATAATTGAAGTATTTGAATTTTGCCAAGATTATCCGAAACAACGGAGAATTATATGAAAATCATACAAATTTTAGAAACGAATCGTGAAAGTCAGTACTAAAAAACAAAAGTACGTTTTAGACGAAGTTTTCCAGTGGAGGGTGGGGGAGAGGGACTAATTTCAAAGAGAGCTTAATGTAGCTGTAATTGTGGTTGCAATAATCACTTCAGCGTTGTAAAGGGCGAAAGTTCAGCCCGCTGTAACCGAAAACTTGAAAGTTAATTTTTTTTTTTTTTTTTTTCTTAAAAACGACAAGTGACAAAAAATTGCCATTGAAGCTGACTCAGGAATTTCAACTATGATTTTGATTAATATGAATAATAAAAGTTTTTCTGCGAAAATAATTTTGTGGGAATTTCGAAACATAACCTTTACAACCCTCAAAATTAGTTTCGGATCGATATGACACTGTTGTCAAAAATAGCGTACAGGGATTTTACAGCCCCCCACCTTGAACAACAATGAAAATGACTTTCTTATATTGGTAGCACTGATGATTTCTGTTTTTTTTCTTTCTTTCTTCTCTTCTTTAACGTAAGAATAAGACGTGCCTTATGCTTTCTTTTATTTCCAAAATTTTACGCCGTAATTTCTGCTTAAAGATGCTCTCTTAGTATACAAGACATCTTACTGTTGTGATTTATTGATTGGTAGTTATTCTTTTATTCTTAATTATTTCTGCTAAAAGATGCTCTCTATATTTTTTATGTTTTTCCTGTCTCAGTTTTGAAAATGTTATATAATTCACTTATTCATCCTTACATTGTACACTCGGTTGTTCTGTGTGGGCTAGTAATTTTGCTGTAAATTTTAAACGGATACAAATTGTGCAGAATAAAGCGCTGCGTCTGCTCGGTGATTCTGAAAAATTTGAGCGTACAATGGATTGTTATCGTCATTTTAAAGTTTTAAATGTTGGGCAGTTGAGAGATTATCAGACCGGTATTTTTGTGTATCAGTGTTTAAATAAATTAGCACCTAATTATTTTTGTGATGCTTGTCATCGAATTCTGTGCACCATTCTTATGATGCAATGAATTCCGAGGACCTAGTACAAGAGAGACGACACGCTGCTAGGTCTAGTTTTGTATTTAGGCATATGGGTTTTCGGTATGGAACTGTCTTCCGGAAAGCACTAGGATGGCTGAGAGTGTGTCCTCTTTTAAAAATAAGATAAAGAATATCTTGATGAGTAAGGATGGGTGAGGGGGGCCGTTTTTCTGTCTTTTATCTTCTGTATTGGTTCATTTTAAGTATTGGTTCGCGCTTCCCATGAGGTTTATTTTTTTATTTATTTATAACATTTCATTTTTTCCTTCTTTTTTGTTTTTTTTTTCCAATATATATGTAGTAAGTAGTAAAATATTGAGTCCTATCACAACAAATTTGTATAGATTTTCACGTGGTAGGTCTGTTTGATTTGATTTTTTTTCTGAATATTGGTCTTTAATAAAAATTAATTTCTCTCTCTCTAATTTTACCACACATCTTACTGCTGTGATTTATTGATTGGTAGTTATTGTTTATTCTACTCCCTGCGTAATTGTTAGTATGTTATTTTTTTGTTCTACATGATACATGTAGAGCGTTTGCATTTACAAGCAAAATATTTTCATCTTGTTATCATTATTATTATTTCGTTTAGTATGGTACATTATTACGTTTTGCTTATTATTTTTTTTATTATTATCGCGTCATGTTTGTATTATTTAATCTTCAAAAGCCTAAAGTCTAATTTCTTTGGTAGTTTTCCTTCTAGTTTTGTTACTTATTTATTTTTGTCGTAATGGATCATTTGACTTAAAATCTTTCAAAATTAGCCACATCTCAGGGGAGCTGTTTAAGGGAAGACACAGGAATACTTCTTAAGTAAATCTATGCCACATATATTAAACTTGTACCATCAGGTTTAAAGGGTTTAAATCCTAACCTTGTAGGATTTAAAGTACTGATAACTTCGTGTTATGAGAAGGTTTATTTATATTTTTTTTTGCAAATTTCTAGAATTCATGCATCAGTTTTCATGTACCAACGGAAAAAGAAATTAATAGTACTCCATAGTGGGCATTTAACCAATCCGCCGATCATATTTTTGAACTTTGGTGTACATGGTTCTTTAGATTGAAAATATGTCGGGAATTAGTTGAAAACCGTTAAGAAAAGGACACTTTCTCTATTTTTAAGCAAGTTTAGAATCTTCCCCAAGAAAAAATGTAATTAATTTCATAATTCTGTCTTGGTGAATGGATAGATCTGTGACTGGATATTGAATTCACCCTCTTTCCGGATAGGGATATGGGGGTAGATTGTCTCCTGTGCTGCGATCCCCGTGTTTATCTGAAGGAATTATCACACAAAATTTTAAGTTCAAAGATTTGAACGCTCTTTTAGAGGCTTCAGCCCAGATTTTGGTGCTTTTTTTGGTGGTTGCGCATTGAATTTTTCAAATCGACGCATTTTTTTTTTTTTATGGGGCAGCTTGTTTATTTTGGCGCATTTTCACTAGGAAATGGAGCTTTCGGTGCATTTTCACCTATAGATGGCGCAACTTTAGACCAAGCAACTGGCAACACTGCTTCAGCCCTTCTTAAAGGTAGTGAGCAAAGAAGATATGTCTGAGGTTTGCCTTGTGACTTAACCTTTGTAATTTTGGTGTAAAGAGTAGGGGATGTGGAGGGCGCAGCAGCTTTTATTTACAGATAATTTCTATTCGATTTTTTTCTTACTTTACTTCGGGGATATTGTTAATGAATAACATTGTATTCATCCTGAGAAATGAATTCAATGATGTTAATAATTCAATGTGTCAAACACATTTGGCCCTCAGTTTTATAGATTATGAGCAATTCTGTTGATAGAAAGGTTTAGCAAGGTCTTGTCCTTGTATGGTATACCAGACAAATACTTTAAAATGATGGGTACTATATAAGCATCCTAGATGACAGTATGAGCAAAATGAATTTAAGAGGTTTTTGCTTCAGGGGGATAGAATAGGTTTGAAATTAATGTTAAGAAGACGAGTTCAAGGGGTCAAGAGGTTTTGCGAGTTCAGGGGGCTAGAATAGGTTTGAAAATTAATGTTAAGAAGACTAAGTCACTAAGGCTAGGAATAAGTGAAGATGAAAAGGTGAAGCTGGGTAACGAAAAGATGGATCAAGTGTGCAACTTCACTTACCTTGGTAGTATTATTAGCAAAGACGGTGGGAGCAGTGAAGATGTCAAAAGTAGAATAGACGAGGCTCAGGTGCTTTTTCCCACAGTTAAAAAAGGTTTGGGAAGAATAGAAAGATAAGTCTGCAAACCAAGTTTAGAATATTTGTAAGGTAAAGTGATGACAGTGGTCAAATATGGCTCTGAAGCATGGGCGCTCCGAAAAAATGGATGATTTACTAGATGTTTTTCAGAGAAATTGCCTACGCATTGTTCTGCGTACCCGGCTGACTGACCGTATTTCAAACAGTAAGTTGTATGAAAAATGTGGTTAAATCCCACTTTCTAGGGCTATATGGAAAAAAGGTTGATATGGCTAGGGCACGTTCTGCGGATTAAGGATGACAGATTGCCGAAGATTTTCCTTTTCGGCCAACCGTGTAGGGCTAAACGAAAAGCAGGTCGTTCTCGTCTGGGGGGGGGAGGATGTCCTAAAGAAATATTTAAAGGCAATGGGAACTTCCTCGGAGGGTGTAAAGAGGGAGACTTTGAATAGATTGGGGCAGAGGAGGAGCGTGCGTAGCTGTGTTGGCCTCAGGCGGCTTGGTGGTGCAGTGAGCTGTTAGTAGTAGTAGTATAGTAATTAAATGATGTAAGTATTTTGCTGTTTTTGTGCAAAGTTACAGCTGCAGGATCGCTGGTTCGTAAGGTCGTAGATTTTTCGGTCGTCGCAGGATTGTAAAATCGTTAGTTTTCAAGGAAAGATTTTCGTTAACTATGAAACCGAGACAAATTAAAATTTGTATTAAGTGGGAAAGAGCCATAAAGAAAGAGAGAAGTGATAACTAATATGTAAACTCCATATTTTGAAAAGTTGATGCATATAGAAGGGCGGGGGGCGGGGCGGAGGGGCCTTAGGCATATGATCCCTTGTAATCCTACCAGTTTCTCGATTCGTTTTATAATTCCTATTTATTTTCAAATAATTTATCTATTTCATTCTAAGTTAAAAATCAGTTTCAGTTTTAAATCATCATTCAAAATAGGATGAATTGTTAATGCGATTTTATTAATTTTTTGTGGAACTTCGTATGTATGCACTTTTTGGTCTTGTATTTTAGGCGTGTATTTCTGGTGTTATTTATAATACACAGGTACTAATTTAGAATTATTTCGCCTTCAAAAATTATCTACATCATGTAGTGCGTTTCGTGTATCTCCGCTGAGGTTGGTTGGCAAAGCGGAAATGCACCTACACGTGACAGAATAAGTAGTGCTCTGCGATGTTCACCAAGTGTTTTTAGAGTGGTCAACACCTCGGGTGCTAAATTTTGCTGTATTTTTTTTTTACTAGATTTTGAAAGCATAATCTCGTTATTGTTATATTAGCATAGCGACGTTCATCACATCGCCGTTATTTCTATTAACTAATTTATAAACAATGTTTATTTATTTCTATTAATTAATTTATTATATTTCTATTAACTAATGTTAATTTAATGTTGATTAACTAATGTTAATTAAGTAATGCTATGTTAATTACTAACACAATATTAATTTTAACTAATCCTATTAACTACATGTTTATTATTTTTCTATTAACTACATGTCTTACAAGCGATGTTTATATTCTTGTAAAAATATCCACTAAGTCCATATTAAATGAGTCCGCTCTGAAAGATCTTGCTTGGTGGGTCTTAGTCATCCTATGAAATCTAGATCCTTATAGAATATATATATATATATATTATATATATATATATATATATATATATATAATATATATATATATATATATATATATATATATACATATATATATATATATATATATATATATAATATATATATATATATATATATATATATATATATATATGTATATATATGAACATCCCAGATTCTAATCGAATTGTTTGAAAAGTCTAGAAGCTCCTCCAAATTTTGTTTTTGAGAAATCGATCTGTTGGGAAATTTGCAACTTAATCCCTCCCCCCCCCCCCCCCCCCTCCGTGCCTCATCTGAAAAAATTATTTGTGTTGACCATACAAACCGCTGCTTAATTACTAGATACGCCAATGTTCTATCACGAAATCTGTGAACATGTTGTATATATTTCCAGATGTTTTGATATATTCGAGAAATTTGTTCGTTCAATGAATTACACCTACCTACGATTAGATGGCTCTACTAGTATTGGTGCCCGCCAGCCCTTAATTGACAAGTTTAACAGTAACGATGGCATCTTTTTATTTCTTCTGACTACTCGAGTTGGAGGCTTAGGGGTGAATTTGACAGGTGCAAATCGAGTCATTATCTATGATCCTGATTGGAAATCCAATGACAGATGTTCAGGCTAGAGAAAGGTCATGGCGTATTGGACAAAGAAAAGAGATGTCACTATATTCCGGTAAGTCTGAGTATAAATGAAACAATTATTTAAAGTTGCAAATCCATCTGCAGTCGTATGAATACTATGAACAGTATCAACAACAACAGCAACACAATAATTAAACAAACAGCAACAACAACACAATAATAAATGAACGTCAACACAACAACAACACAGTAATAAATGAACGTCAACAACATAGTACTAAAATAAACAGCAGGAATACAATAAGATAAGATAAGATTTATTGCTGAAAAACGGCTATCACAAGCCCAAAAGGGCCGAATTCGCACTTTAGCGTCAAATAAAGCGAAAAAAGAACAACACAAAACAAACAATCAAAAACAACAGGAGATTATAAAAGGGTCAATGTCAAATACGTAAAAATGTTAAAAACAAAAACAAAACAAAAACACATAAAATTAGAAGGCCAATGTCAAGTCAGCAAAAATGCCAAAAAAAAGAATTAAATACGAAAACTCGTAAAATTAACAAGGGGATAAAGTAAAAAAAAAAAAAAAAAAATTAAAACGTAAAATTAAGTTAGTTGGTGACTAACAAACAAAAATATAAAACCTCCAAATTTGCAAAATGGGCATTAAAATTAATAACTGTGAGGTAAAGAGTGAGTGAGGGGGGGGGGGGGGGGAGGCAGCGGAGATTCACTGGTTGAAAATGTCAACTATGTAAGGGATAAAAGTTCTTCTATATCTTTCAGAGCAAACTCTTATTGGGGCAAGAAGGGGGAGTTTTGTTGACACAGAACGTGGGAGGCGGGGTCGAAGGGGTGAATATTGACCAGGGAAAAGTGAAGTTGTAAGAGGGTTATGAAGGGCATTGTTTCACAAAACGCAAGGTAAATTTTTGCTCTCCTTTCTTTAAGGGTGACAAGATTAGCTCTCCTAAGAAGGGAATTATAAGGTACTTTACCCTCATTGAAGATAATTCTTAGGCACCTTTTTTGGACTGCCTCTATTCTGTCCGACAATTCTATGGATATGCCAGGATGCAAAACAGGACAGGCGTACTCAAGGGTCGTCGGCGTACAAATGACAGGAAAATCCTCAAACAGTGCGATTTAGGGCATTTAAATTTTTTTAAGGAGTTTAAGGAGGGAAAATGTGGCATTTGCACGTTTTAAGATGTCATTAATATGACAATCCCATTTTAAGTCGCTTGAGATGGTAACGCCCAGTAATTTCATAGTGGTAACAGACATTTCAGGGAGGATTGGACAGGAGAAAGAAGGAGGAGTTTTAAGGAAATTAATAGTAAGAACAGTGGACTTTAAAGGGTTGACTTTCATATCATCAGTAAGAGCTTCGGCTGATATCGATTCCAAGATGTACATTGGGTTGCTTTTGGAATTTTCGGAACATGTCTCTAAGACAGTTTGAGCATCAACGAATTTCCATCTATCCGGGAAATAAACACCAAGGTTATTTATCATTGTAAGAAATAAAATTGGACCTAAGAGGGTTCCTTGGGGTATACCATTATAAATTGGGAGGGGATCAGAATATACATTCAGGTATTTCACGACTTGCGTTCTGTTAGAGAGGAAAGACGCAATTATTCTAATTAAATAAGGTCGACTTGAAAGTCATTAGATAGCTTTGCTAATAGTATATTGTGGTTGATTAAATCAAAAGCTTTTTGCAAGTCAACAGCGATAACATTGAGCCAGGTATTGGGTTTTTCGAGTGTGTTACATATTGTGTCCATAAGGTGAACAAGATAGTGGGTAGTAGATATAGAGCGTAGGTTTTCCGAATTGTCTTTTGGTCAACATTTGGGATTATCTTTACTTTCAACCACTCAGCTAAAAAGCTTTCATATAACTTCGAAAAACCTGGAGTAAGAATAATGGGACGGACACCATCGAAATCTTGATTGTTACCTTTCTTTTTTACGGGAGTAATAAAACCTAATTTCCAACAATTTGGGAATTTACCAGTAGAGGTAATTTCATTAAAAAGTAAGGACAAAGGCTCTGAGAGATTGTCGGCAAAGGCTTTAATTAGTACAATCGGGATGTCTAGTGGACATGTACTACACTTTTTAATGTTCTTAATTTTTGCCTCCACATCCGAGGGCGAATAAAGGGAAAATTGAGAGAACACGAGTCTTAAGGAGTGTCAAAAGAAAGGGGAGGGAGGTTCTGAACTATGGAAGAAACAAACCTGTTCAGATCAATAATGAAATAAACATCAACCACAAGAACAACAACACCACGTTAATAAAATGAACAACAGCAATACAACACCAACTCAGCAACAGCAAGAACAACACCAACACAATTTTAAAATTAACAAAAACAACACATTAACAAAATAAACAACAACACAATAATAAAATAATCAATAAGAACAAGAACACAATTACAAAATGAACAGCAACAACAACACAATAACAAAATAAACAACAATATCAACAACACAATAATAAAATAAAAAATAACGACAAAAACAGTAACAACAACACAATATTCGAAAGAACACCAAGTATTGACATTTACATGAATAAAAATGAAATTCAAATGAAACCACTGTTAATAAATGAAATAATGTAATTTTCAATAGTTGAAAATTTGACCCTCGTTTGGTATTCTGTCCTCTTTCTTTAAAATGAGGCCTAGCCATCTTGCAAGTATATGTAAAGTCTGGGTATTTTCATGAACAGTAATACCCAAAGGAAGATACAAATCAATTAACTATTAAAAAATTAAACATTGTCATTCTTTAAAGATTGAAAAATTGACCAAAGGAATGGATCCAAGGAGAAAGGGCTGTAGAGTTGAAAATACATATCTGTTTCCGTTGAGGTATTTCGACATACTCAGTAAAACACAAGTCAAAGTATTTTTTCTTTTTTTTTTAATTTGAAATTTAAAAAACTAGATTTTACTTTTGTTTCTTTTTCTGTTTTTTACTTTAATTTAGGTTTTTTCGTTAATTCTCTGCCTTTTGTAAAAAAAAAAAGAAAATTTGGACATGGGCGGGGCTACATCCACTAATTTAGCCAGGTGGGGGTTTTAAGGGGGGGTACCAAAAGAAAATCAAAAAATCTTCGTGGACCGTGTTTATGAATTTACCGATTGGGTGGGGTTCTAAAAGAAAGTCAGGGAATCCTCGCGAACTTTATGTCTTTTAAATGAATCACTTATTTAAAGATCATATTGATAAAGTTTCAAATATATTAGCTAGAAATGTTTGCACAATTCGACAATTTAAATATTTTTTTTCCCGAGGGATGGAATCCGTATACGATATTTTTGTTCAGTCCACCCCTATATTTTGCATTGAAGCTCAAAATGACTGGAAATTTTCACCTCAATCGTTCCCCCAGTCCCAAATTTGTAAAATATTATTATCATAATACTTGCTAATATTAGCCCTTCTGAATCATGTCAGTAGGCTCTCTTAGTTGAAAACACTTCCAGCGGTTGCTCTCCTTGATTTGTTACTTGTGTTGTCGTGTATAAGTCCTTTTCATTCCATGTGTGTTCAAATGTTAATGAGGGTTTTCACATGTTAATGAGGGTTAGCACATGTTAACACACATGTGTGTTCACATGTTAATGAGGTTGATTCCCGTGGCACAAGGTTATAAATTTATATTAACTAGTCTGGTCATGTCTAGTGAAAAGATTGATCATGTGGGCAGCTTCACTTACCTTGGTAGTATTATTAGTAAAGATGGTGGGAGCAGTGAAGATGTTAAAAGTAGAATAGCCAAAGTTCAGGGTGTTTTTTTTACAGTTAAAAAGGTTTGGAAGAATAGGAAGATAAGTCTACAAACCAAGATTAGAATATTGGAAGTTACAGTGATGACAGTGGTCAAATACGGCTCTGAAGGATGGGCGCTCCGAAAAGCGGATGAAGATTTACTAGATGTTTTTCCAGAGAAATTGCCTAAGGATTGTTCTGGTACCCGGCTTACTGACCGTATTTCAAACTTTAGGCTTTACGAAAAAGTTGTTCAATCTCACTTTCTAGGGCTATAATGAAAGACAGGCTGAGATGGCTAGGACATGTTCTGCGGATGAAGGATGACAGATTGCCGAAGATTGTCCTTTTCGGCCAACCGTCTAAGGCTACACGGAGAGCAGGTCGTCTTCGTCTGGGGTGGAAGGATGTCATTAAAAAAAGATCTAAAGGAAATGGGAACTTCGTGGGAGGGTGTAAAAAGGGAGACTAGGATGGAGGAGGAACGTGTGTAGCTGTGTTTGCGTCAGGCGGCTTGGTGCTGCGGTGAGGTGTTTAGTAGTAGTAATAGGTCACATCTAGGTCGGTTTTTTCTCTGGTTTTTACAGTGGCTAAATTATAAAACTCGTTAGATGGGAAAATTAAAAGTAGTTTTGGTGTAAATGAATTTAAAAGCTGTTGAAAAATGAACCGTGTTCTAAAGGTGATTTTAATGGTTAATTTGATAGGATATATAAATTGATGAAATGATGGCCAATTATGAGTATTATTATTTTTTTTTTTTGTATTTTAGAGTTGGTTGATGAGTTAAAAGAAGGAGATGATTATTGAGTGTTAAGTTAGTGATAGCCGCGTACATAATCTTGTAGTTTTATATTTTTATTTTTTTTAAAACCCCTTCTGTCGTAAAAGTATTTTTGTTACTATTTTTTTGTAAATGTAGGCTATTTGATTATCTCTCTTCGATGTCTTGTCCTTGCATTTCGAGGGGATGTGTCTATGCAAGGCCGTACCCATGATTTTTTTTCGGAGGGGGCTTTACTCAAAGATTTTTTTTTGGGGGAGGGGGCGGGGGGTACACGAATAAAAACTCAAAAAACGCATACAAAATTTGTTTATATCCATTTTTGTTGCGTTTTTACGAGTCAAAAAACATTTCGGGAGGGATTCAAACCCCCCTAATCCCTCCTCTGGGTACGCTCTTGTGTCTATGTTAAGTTCTTTGGTAGTATTTAATACTAAATAAATGAAAAATCGCTACTTGTGCATTGGCCAGTACACCCTCGGTAATTGAAGTTAGGTTAACCCTAATGAAATATAACCTTCATACAACCTTTAGTTTATATAATAATTTTGGCTATATATTTGCACATTAGGGGGATGGGAGTAATGTATTTGGGCAGCGCTCCTAACCTAACCCCAACCCCCGGCCCTAATGTGTAAATATATAGCCCAAATTAAACAAGTCCAATGCATTCTGTCTAAGTTCAATGCATTGTATCACCCGTCACTTGTCTTTGTAGTCATGAAACCGGTTTTCTAAGATCTAAGCGTAATTCTTGAGTGTAGCCTACTGGTTAGTACATAAGTACCGATATATCTTCTGATAAGGACCTAAATTGCTTGAATACCTGGTTATATATATTTTTTTTCATATGGGATGATGCGCTCCTCCTTCCCACCAGATACGATTATGGAGTTGAGACTAAAGGGTTAGACACATCACAGTGCCACGCTAACGCTTCTTATCAAATAAGGTATCTCGTCCGGTTGCAATGTACCACTTGGAACTTGAGCTCTGGAGAAAAAATACAACTTTCAGTATTATAATGTTAACAGTAAATTAATTTAGATTACTATAGTATTAAATTAATATTACTACTACTAACAACCCACCACAGTAACAAGCCACCTGAGACCAACATAGCTGCGCACGCTCCACCTCCATCCCAATCGATTCAAAGCCTCTCTCTTTACTCCCTCCTGGGAACTTTCTATTTCCCTTAAATTTTTTCCTTATGGTATCCTCCCACCCCAACCGAGGACAACCTAATTTTTGTTTGACCCTGGACGGTTCTCATACGTTGTCCATTATTAAGGCAGTTTTCGTAACACAATCATCGACAAGCTCCAAAATATAAAGTTATAATTTTTAAACTATGGCATAAATCAATGATGCAACACCAAAAATGTAAATAATAAATGAAGTAAATGAAATTTATTTTATTAACTTTATTTTTTAGATAGAATAGTTCACATTACGTATTGTTCAACACAATTTCAGTCCAGCCGGAGCTCTGGCCGACTTACAACTTCTCAAGCTAAACCTCCTTGGTCGACTCTGCTTTAGAAAAAAATGGTTTTATTGATTATATACGACTACATGGAGGTTATGAACAAGTACGAAAGTATAAATATTATATTAAGTTAGTATTGGTGCTTTTCGTTCGTTTTGAAAATCATAAAACAATTTCAAAATTAATCTTAAAAAAGGGGGGTTGGGAATTAGCTACTGTTGAACGATATTCTAATAAGCATGACCAGCTTTGTTAAAGAAAAATTTAACGATACTATTTTTCATTTTTTTTTTTTATTGGCTACAGAAGTTTGTAATTTGTCATTTCACAGAAGTTCCAGTTCCGCCTTGAAAATATAGTCATTTTATATTTCTAATAAATGTGACGTAGCACGCAAATGTTATTCGACGTAGTATAAGACATCGATTTATTGCAAAGTGGGTAGTATCTTAAGAGTTATTTTCTATTATTTTATTTTCTTTCATTTATAACGAACTCACTCCCACAGAAACTGTAACTTATCTACAGATCTCTCTTGGAAAATCCACCTCTACAGGGTGAGAACCTCCTGCACATCAAAAGCTGGGGATCAACCTTGGCTGCAATAAGCCTTCTACCATTCAGCTTGATCTGCCCGCTTTACAAGTCTTGTACAAGACCCATCGCCGAGTATGGATGTCCGCTATATGCTGGTGCTCCAAAAGCTTTGTGGGCATCCTTCCAAAAGATCCAGAAGAGGGTTAATAGGGTAGGTTTAGTCGTTTCCAACGGCTCTTTCCAATTTTTAGTGAGAAGTTTAATGTAGCGTCGATAGCTGCTTTCTACAAGTTCGTAAGTTCACCTCCTTCTCTTGAGCTTTCTCATATTGGGGAATATTTGAATGCAAGTAAACAATTATATTTTTGGCAATTTAGTTTTAGTTTCATATTTTGTTCCCTTTATTTAATTTTAATTGTTTTTTAATCTAAATAAAAAAAAATAAGGGGGAAAAATTGTTGTTATTTTTAATTTTTTTAAATTTGGGTTTTGACTATTTCCATTTCAAGTTTTAGTGGGATTTTTTCCTGTCTTTATTTTGGACCAGCTTCTATACCCCTTACACGCCCACTTAACCACCTTAACCAACGAACAACCTGGCTCTTACCAGGATTTTTTCCCAGGGAGGGGTACAAAAAAAACTTAAAAGAATTTTTTCCCGGGAAGGAGTACAAAAAAACTTCAGAAAACGCATCAAAAATTTGTTTTTATTAATTTTTGTTACGTTTTAAAACGAGTCGGACAAATATTTCAGGGGGTGTTCAAACTCCTACCCCCTCCTCTGGTTGTGGCCTTGGCTGGGGTATTAATACCCTGAAAATTAAAAAAAATTACTCCCTTCAATACTAAACCTTCCACGATGTGACACAAAACTGGCAGGGGTTGGGCTCCGTCTAACCCCTGGTTGGACGGTTGTTTCGAGCCAGGTTGACTTCCTCATTCAAATCATTAAAAAGTTAGCCTTCGCAAAATGAATTTTTTTTCGTATTTGCCCAAATTTACTGAAAATATGAAATATTCAATACATTTTCCAATGTAATTTTGATTTCGGAAACATAAAAATTTAGTGATTTAATTTAAAATAGGTTATAATTTATTCGTTACTTAAACAGGAAGAGTTTAATAGGTTAAAACTTCAAAACTAATCTCAATCTCCGAAATGAAAAAATGTGATTAATTAGAAATATATTATAGTATCCTCCTTGCTGAAATTTCAGATAATTTTATAGTTTAAATTTTGAATTTATTTCTACTTCAATTCAGGATTCGAAGTACAATTTGAAATAAACGAATCACATGTTATAAGCGTAAAATATTTTCGGTGAGGACTCCAACCCTGAATTAACATAATAGAAAATATGAGCTTGTTTGGAGGTTTACTCGCTTTTTACTATCAATAAAAGGCTGAATTTGCAGTCTGACGGTAATTGTGATCTTTTTATAACGATATATGTATATATATACACAATATACACAATATATATATATATATATATATATATATATATATATATATATATATATATATATATATATATATATATATATATATATATATATATATATATATATATATATATATATATATATATATATATATATATATATATATATATATATATATATATATATATATATATTACATTTTCTTCTCTTCTCAATTATCTTTGTTTTTACAGGCTACTTACTTCTGGTACAATTGAAGAAAAGATTTATCATAGACAAATATTTAAGCAATTCTTGACCAATAAAGTACTCAAAGACCCTAAACAGCGAAGATTTTTCAAGTCAACTGATCTCTTTAGCCTTTTCACTCTGACGGAAGGGGAGAAAGAAGGCACAGAGACTGGTGCCATCTTTGCTGGAACGGGGTCTGAGCTTTTTAAACCTCGCAAAAAGAAACGTAAACCAGAAGAAGTAGAAGAGGAAAAAAATACCAAAGAAAAAGAAGAAAAGAGCTAAAATCGATGGAGAAATTATTGAAAATGTAGAGAAAAAGTCGTCGTACAAGTCTGAAGCAGAGAGAGAAACTGAGAAAATGTCAGAGGAGCAGCAGAATGAATATGTGCTTCATAGGCTGTTTAAAAAATCAGGTAAGTCAGAGGTACCATAATATAGGACTGTATTGATAAAGGCCGTAGTTTAAAATTATAAGCAAGGCCGTACCCAGAGGGGGGGTTAGGGTTTGAACCCTCCCTGAAATGTTTTTTGACTTGTAAACTCGTAACAAAAATGGATATAAACAAACTTTGTATGCGTTTTTTGAGGTTTTTTGTGTACCCCCCCCCCTAAATTTGTTTTGGAGTAAAACCCCTCCGAAAAAAAAAATCCTGGGTACGGCCTTGATTATAAGAAACACAACGAGGAACAACTAGTCAGATGGATGGATGAGGGGAGGAGTAAGCTCACTTTCACAAGCCAGATTTCAGCTGAGTTCACTGCAGCACCAACCCGTCTGCGGCTAGAACAACTACGTTTGCTCCTCCTTTATCCCAATTGATCCAAAGCTTTTCTCTTTACCCCCTTCCAAAAGTTTCAATTTTGCTTCAATTCGTCCTTAAGATTTCTTCCCATCGTGGTAGTAGTGGCAGCTGTAGCCTAGTAAAGGATGAATCATGGCAAATTGTGATCAAAAACTAAAAAGCGCGTTAAAAAAAAATGGTAAGGGAAAAGAATAGCCATTTTTAGCTAATTAAGGATTGGTAACCATTTGTCTAAATTAGTTTTAAAAATGAAACTTTATTTGAAAAAATTAAGGAAATTTGGAAAAATAGCCAGAAAATGAAGTTGGATTGAAACAAAAGTACCCATAGATAATGATAGAGTTGATGATGATGGTTGCTTAACCGTCCTCTCTTGTCTGGTGACCTTAGGAAGGACAAAGAAAGACTTAAAGAGAGATGGACAGAACATTTTAAGAATTTACTAAACCGTGGAGAGTTACATGGAAGTACGAAAGTGTACATAATAGGCTATACGAAAAGTGTGGTTCAATTCCGCTTTCTATGGCTGTAAAAAGAGAACGGTTAAGATGGGTAGGGCGTGTTTCTGTGGATGAAGGATGACAGATTGCCAAAGATCGTGCTTTTCGGCCAACCGGGTTGGACCAAACGAAATGGTTTAAGATTTGTATCATTGTTTCAAAAAATGTTTATGTTTGCGCAAAATCTTGGAAAAGATACGATTGATATAAAAAACCTTTTATTCGCGCAAATGATGTTGTTATAGACCTCTAAAAAAAGGTTAGGCCAATTCAATTTACTATTTTGACTACAAATGTTACTATTTTATTTTTTATTTACCAAAATTTACTAATATTTTTTTTTTCATACTTATCAAGTAAAATTCCTCTTGCCTGATATTTAAAAACCGTAATCATGACATCTGTAGATGTTCGAATGTAGATGTTCGTATCTGTAGATGTTCTGTAGATGACATCTGTAGATGTTCGTGTTAGGGTTCTTACAAAAAAAAACTTTCAAAAACGCATCAAAATTTGTTAATATGCATTTTTGTTACATTTTTACGAGTTGGACAAACGTTGGGGGGGGGGGGGTAGTCAAACCCCCTAACCTCCCTCCACGTTGATACAGCCTTAGTTTGTGGCCAAAACCAAGCTTTAATCTTTTGCCCTAAACTATAAAAGTATGTATGGGCAGTAGTAAAAAAAAAGGGTTTCTTATCAGACTTTTGTTTAAAGTCTCCGAGTTATAATTTCAATTTTTCCAACCGCCTATCTTATCCTATTAGCATAAAAACCAAATAAAAAGCTGTAGTATACTTATCGATTTCACCCCTAAACATAACATTTAGATTATTTGCCATAATAACGAAATCCAGACTATAAAACTATAAAAAAATATGCATGGGCAGTAGTAAAACAAATTGTTTCTTATCAGACTGGCAAATTAAAACATATATTAATTTACCCTATCTGATAGGGTAGGGTAGGATAGAGTAGTGCCGAATTCTTGTTTGATCGTTTTTTTTTTTTTTTTTTTTTTTTTCTATCCAATATTTCCACACTTTTAGAAAGATTTCCAAAAACCGTTCGCTTGGTAAAAATGATTTGACATTTCTAAGGAATTGACATTGACATTACTAAGGAATTGGCATTACTAAGGAATTGACATTACTAAGGAATTTGACATTTCTCCAGAGAAATGTCAGCGTGGTAGTGCATATTGGGGGCAAAATGTAAGCCCAGATACATTGCCCTTTAGATCCTCCCTTTGAGAACAGCTTCGCAAACAGTTTTTTTAGCCCTCATCTCAAGGGTGTGAAAACGCCACATAGAGTTTTCGTCACAAATGCCACACATAAAATGCCAACGAAAATGTCACAAATAAACGAATCAATGGTTGCGTTGCGTTCTTTTTATTCGCTTGAACATTTGATAGTGCAACAAATTTAATATTGCATTAAAGTGTGCTTAAGAGGTAATGGGATTGGCTAAAAAAAAAAATGCCTCATAATAATAAACCACTTGAATTAAAGCAAACTTCTTCTTTTTCTCTTTCAATGAATTTTGGTTAGTGATTATCCTAATGAAGGCACTTCCCGCACAACGTACTTTAGATGGATCTTATTTTACAATATTTTTTTAATCGTTTATTACTTGGAGCATTATTTTTAATTGCCTGTCTCTCTTCCTCTCCCTTTCTCTCTCTTCCTCTTTCTCTCTCTCTCTCTCTCTCTCTCTCTCTCTTCCTCTCCCTTTCTCTCTCTTCCTCTTTCTCTCTCTCTCTCTCTCTCTCTCTCTCTCTCTCTCATCTCTCTCTCTCTCTCTCTCTCTCTCTCTCTCTCTCTCTCTCTCTCTCTCTCTCTCTCTCTCTCTCTCTCTCTCTCTCTCTCTCTCTCTCTCTCTCTCTCTCTCTCTCTCTCTCTCTCTCTCTCTCTCTCTCTCTCTCTCGTTCTCTCCCTCTCTCTCGTCTCTCTCTCTCTCTCTCTCCCACTCGTTACTCTCTCTCTCCCTCTCTCTCTCTCTATTACGATTCTCAATTCTCTCTGTAAGGAGTGACAATATATTAATAATTTCCGCATAGTTACATATTTTGTCGGCATTAAAAGTTGTTTTTTGAATAATAAAATCAATTGGCTGCTTGGAGATTCTAGATATCACTTTAATTAACCAGAAGACAGGATAACTTTTCTGTACATGTTTGTTTCGTTGATTCTCAATTGGTCTCTGAATGCCTTACCAATTTAAAACCAATAATTGCAGGTCTACAGTCTGCCATGCAACACGACGCCATTATGGAATCAACTGGCGTAGACTTAGAATTAATCGAAGCTGAAGCCGAGAAAGTAGCCAAAGATGCAGCTTTACACCTAAAGCAATCGAAAAGAGAATGCTTTTCCGCCTCCTCAGGGATTCCAACGTGGACTGGAAGCCATGGCTCAAAAAAGTATGTAGTCTTTAACTTCAATTGCTTAAAAAGGACTCTATATATTGTTATTTTTGTTCAAAAGAGCTTTCTACTGACGGTCCGGGGGGGGGGGGGCTTTAGTGCTACCCTTGCAAAAATGTGCCTTTCCTTGTTATTCAATATGGGGGATTGTTTTTGATAATAAAAATTTTTAATAATGGAATTTTTGTTATGGTTTGACATAATTTTGAGAGGTTTCAGGCTGTTTTTTTTTTTTTTTTTTTTTTTTTTTTTTTTTTTTTTTTTTTTTTTTTTTTTTTTTTTTTTTTTTTTTAAGCAACATGGACACTAAAAATGAAATCTGAATCTTTAAATTGTTTAAGTGGAATTTAAATTGTTAATTGTTTGAATTGTTAATTGTTTAAATTGTTAATTGTTTATTTGTTTTAAGACCAATACGTCTTAAAAAATTAAGACGGAAACATTTTCTGGAAACATTTTTTAATACACAGTTTTTTAAGACCCTATTTTTTTAATCTCGGCTACGATTGGTCGTGGTTTGTACTTTACTAAGTTGTATCTAGTTCTGCAGCAATTTGCAGCTATTGCAGCTAGTATTTACAGTTATTGCAACCAGCTATTTCTGGAACTTCGATAGGTGATGTATACATCTGACTACAGCCCAGGAAAGGTAGAACCAGAGGAGTCTGCAGGGTCAGTGCAAAGAGGAGGCCTATGATTTTCCCCTTTCTCAGAATCTCGTGATTCTCATATAATCATCATAGTTGTCATATTTCACCTTCCTATGTTTCTTTGTTCATAATTTCTATGCTTCGCCTTCCTGTGTTTTCTATTCATAATTTTGCCCTCCTGTGTCCATAATTTCTCTGTTTTGTCTATTTTTTAAATTTCCTCTAATTCTCCCCAAATAAATAAATGTAAACGCTTCGTAAGGGCTCTGACATTGTAAATGTTCTACGAACTTTCAAATCACACTGGAAGCTCTATTACACTGGAATTCCAGTATTTATTACTTTGGAATTACGCTGGAAGCTTTTAAATAACACTAAAAGCTTTATTACACTGGAAGCTTTCAGATTACACGGGAAGCCTCTGAGATTGTCTTTTGATGATAATTTTCTAATGTGTGACAAAGTTGATACGACTCTGCCCGAGCTGAATTAATCTTCCGCTGATAATTGACAGGCTGGAAAGTATGTCAAAATACTGGAATACTATGTGAAAGCATATCCCGGTAGAAGTAATTTCGAAAATAACTTCTTTAAATATTCCAGGAGTTTCCGTTCCGTTCCGGAGTTCCAAGTTCCAGGGTTCCAGGAGGGATTTCAAACTGTTTAGGGGTTGGAACTCATTTAGTGAAAATAATTGTTTATTATGCTACTTATGGAAATTCATCGCAGAATCTAACTGCCTGAGGCCATACATTATGTGAAATGTATGTCTTTCTATTCTCGGCTTATTTCCGACTTAAAGATGAAATTTCAGGCGGTTGTTTGATAATCGAGAATTTTTTGAAAAAAAGTAAACATAATCCGAACGCTTTATGCAAGTTATTCTCTGCTTTTTGTAATCATTCATTTCTGTACCTTTCCGAGTGTTATCCTTTATTAAATAAGATTGATATTTCTTCTTTGTGTATCCAGTATTTCCTTCTTCTTTGATATTTCTTCTTTGTGTATCCACTATTTCCGGTATTGGAAATTTCTTCTTTGATATTTCTTCTTTGTGTATCCAGTATTTCTTCTTTGATATTTGTTCTGTGTGTATACAGTATTTCTGGTATGGGAAATTTCTTCTTTTTCTCCCTCCATGGTACCGTAATGGCAAGATTATGTGAAAATTTGGGATGAGTCATGATTTTAGTAAAGTTGCTGTGTATATAGTAAGCTTTCGGAAATTACAAAAAATGAACTTCTTTTAATGGAAAAGACCTCCAAATACAGTTATGCAGTTTTGGTAGTAGTGGGTGTGAAATTCAAATTTGGATGATAAAACAACAAAAATTAATTTAAAACATATGCCACCAAACAGCTAAAATTCAAATGCGAAATTCAAATGCATGATATGCGCGAAATTCTAGTGCGATAAATGTGGATGAAAAAACAACAAAAATTAATTTAAAATATATACCACCAAGCTGAAATTCAAATGCTGAAATTCAAATGCGAAATTCAAATGCGATAAATGAAAAAAAACAAAAAAATTAATTTAAAACATATGTCTAACACAGCCCATTCTTGATTTCCACCGCTCAATCCCACCACCAATAAATCAAGCTTTACTCCATGAACAACTCCCACCACCTTACAATCAACAAAAAGGTCACCTTCAACAAGTGAAAACACCTGTTGCAACCTTAAAATACAACCCCAAGTATACTCAGCGCTCAGCTCAAATGGATGCCCAAAGACACCGAACTCTACACGGTACGACAAAGGATTGTAATCACACAAAGAAGAAGTATTCATTTCCCAAAATCCTGCTCGCAAACGTCCGCTCTCTTGGGAATAAAGTTGAAGAGCTGGAAACCACCCTCATACAAAATGACATTGAAGTGGCTTGCTTGTGCGAAACTTGGTCCGCGTCTGACACATGCACGGTTATTTCCGGGTACGATGTGTATCTACTCCCAAGATTAAATAAGGACGGGGCCATTGTGAGTCTTGGTGGCGGAGCTGGTTTTCTTTGCAAGTCTGCAATTCCGAATCGAGCCCTAAATATACCTATCCCTAGGAAACCTGAGCACGAAGTGCTGTGGCTTTGGACAAGGCCCCGATACTTACCAAAAGAAGTATCGTCAATCATTTTTGGTGTAGTCTACTACCCGCCAAGAGCATCGCTCCGAAAGGAACTCGTACTCTACCTACAGCATTCGGTTGACTACATAAGATCCCAATACCCATACGCTGCCATTCAGATCCTGGGCGACTTTAATGATTTAAAGGCTAGCTGGCTCTCAAGTTCACTCTCACTTACGCAAGTTGTTGAAGTCCAACACGCGAGGAAAAAGTACTAGACCTTATCTTTACCAATATTGAGGAGTTCTATAATCCCCCCTACACTCTCCCCGCTATTGGTATGAGTGACCACCTTACTGTAATATGGAAGCCTAGCAGAAACCCCCCTGACAGATCCCAGTCAGTGGTGAAGTACCGCCCACATACTCAAGAACAACTCCAGATTTAACCGAGAGTGGCTAGCTAGGAAAAACTGGTTGAAAGTCCTTAATATGAAGAACGGCAACAATATGATGCAAGAGGTCACTGCTCAGCTTTTCCATGAATATAAAGTAATATTTCCCGAAAAGACAATCCTGGTCAAGTCACAAAATAAGCCGTGGGTGACTAAAGAGATTAAGGATCTAATCAAATTGAGAAATGAGCTCTATAAGTTAGGATATCAAGATGAGGCTAAAAAATGCGCAATGTCATATGTCTCAAAATAAAGAAATCTAAAAAGGAATTTGGTGCTCAAGTGGTTAACAAGCTTTGGAAGTCTAACCCCTCTAGATTCCACCAGGAGGTCCAGGAGATTATGGGACGGACTCGAAAGCAGCTGACAATCTACGGCTCTGATGGTGAACCTCTGAGCGCTGATATGATCAACACACATTTTTCAAATATTTGTCGCACACGCCCACCTCTTGACTAGCTACCTGAAAATGGACCCATTGAACAAATTCCGATCATTCGCCCCATGAAGTATGCGAGAAGCTCAAACGCCTGGACCTCAGGAAGAGTAATTACCCTCTAGAAATTCCTATTGAGTTGATAGCTCATTGCTCTGAGGAGCTTAGTCCTATTTTGGCTGCCTGTTTCAATCAGTGTCTAATAGATGGTACATTCCCGGATTGCTTCAAGATAGCCTATATAACTCCCATTCCTAAAATTAAAAACCCCTCTCACCTAACGATTTGCGCCCGATTTCAAAAACCCTGTGCCTTTCCAAAGTGTTTGAAGGCTTTATCTGTGAATATTTATATGGAGATATTGAAGCTAATTTAGACCCTCGGCAATTTGGTTTCAGGCCTGGACATAATACTACCCACTATCTTGTATGTCTTCTTGACGATCTGATGAAACATCTCGAGAAGGAAGAGACATACGCAGAAATCCTTCTCAGCGATATAGTAAAGGCGTTTGACAGCATTCAACACCTGATAGCTATTAACCGAGCTAAATAAATGGGTGCTCGACAGTTTCTTGTGAGAATGGTTGCAAGCTTCCTGCACAATCGAAACCAATGTGTTTCACTCACGCAGGATGAAGCATCTGAATTCCAAGAAATATGGTGCGGAGCACCCCAAGGGACAAAATTAGGACCACTGATCTTTTTGATTGTTTTTAACCCTGTCCTAGCACATATACAAAGTCGCTACAAGTTTGCTGACGACCTGTCAAGCATATCATTCCGCACCTTAGCGAGCCTAGCAGAGGAAATCACCACCTCATCAATATTTTCCCAGCTAAAGCATAATCTTGAAGATGTAATGCTTACAGTTAGTGAAACCAAGAGCCATATTCTACGTGTTAGCTTTTTAAATCTGCAATTCCGTCCCAAGAAGACACTGGACTTACAAATAAAGATAAAATAAAAATCCTAGGAGTAATTTTCAAAAGCAACCTGAAATGGGATCCATATATACAGTCTATCCTCCAAAAGGCTTCCCTATGCCTAAAATCCTTTGCTTGCCTAACGCGTTTCAATATCTAAATTTCCATTATGCGCAGTCTATACTGTATGTATGTCCGATCGCAAACCGAGTATGCTTGTCCCGTTTGGAACCCTGGTCTAACGGCTATCCAAACCGAAAAGCTTGAAAATATTCAGAAGCGGGCGTGCCAAATAATGCTTGGGGCAAATTATACATCCTATGAGGACAGCCTGCAGAAACTGAGGCTTCAGAAACTATCTGAAAGGCACCACGATCTCACGATGCGTTTCGGAAAAAAAATGCCTAAGCTCTGATGTCCATCGCAAAATATTACCGGATTTCCAGGAATCACAGATCAGTCGGCCAAAAACACGTAGAGGAGCCCTCACTTCGTCGTGCCAACTCCTTTGTCCCCCACCCCGAAAGGCATCAAAAAGGTACCTATCATCGTTTGTTTCCCTACTTCGTGAACCACTATAATGAGGAACTAGTTGAAATGGAAATCTATAAAAAGTTGTGAAAAAGTTTATTTATTTTTATATTTATTTATCTGATCTCATGTGTTATATTTTCTTGTTGTTTGACGTCCGCTGCTAGCTATAAGCTATTATGGAAATAAAGAGTTATTATTATTATGCCACCAGACAGCTGAAGAAGGTTTTTGCTTTCCTTTGAAGGTTTAGTAATTTTTGGGGCATCAGTGGGCTTTTAGTGTTTTAATTTTTAGGAATAAAAAGTGCTGTCAAAGTGAACTGATTGGCGAAAAATTAAGCGAGAAAACGGGTTTTAATTTCAACAAAGCAGTGAACAAAAAATAAAAACTAAACAACACTTTAGTTAAAAAATTCCGAATATTTCTGCAACTCGTCCGGAAGCCTTTTTCAACGGAAAAAAAAAGTTTAAGTAAGAGAAAAAACCGTTGTTTAAAAAAAAGAACACGAAAAAAAAAAAATGCTAGAAATTTGTTTATAATGTGAGTTGTTCTTACTTATTTATTTTTCTTTTCGTGTGTTTAGTTGTCGTTTTTTTTTGCGTATTTTTTTGTGTTATTTTTAAAAACAACTATTTTTTTTCTCTTACTGAAAGTTTTTTTCCGTTGAGAAAGGCTCCCGAACGTGGGGCCGAAATGTTAGGAATTTTTTTTAATTAAAGTTTTGTTCTGTTTTTATTTTTTGTTCACTGCTTTATTGAAATTAAAACCCGTTTTTCTCGCTTAATTTTTTGTAAATGGAAAAGTATTGTGTTCTAAGAAATTATTTATGAACTGATTGGTTCGGCCTACTTGTTCTCAAAGTTCAACGTGACAATACCGATGAAAATGCGGTATTGCCTTGAAAACTTCATAATGCAGAAACAATTCAAAACAAAATCTTTTAAGAGGGGTCCAGAGATTACAAATGTTTTTATTTTTCTGGCCTTGGTACTTAGAGTTTAGTGCACTGTTGTAATATAGGCGCTAATCTTATTGCTGCATATTCGAAATGAAAACCAAGATGAAGTATGAGTGTGTGCAATTCGTCTTCTTCCTCTGTTAAGGTTTATGCCAGCCAAGACTATTTATCCGTTTTCCTGTTCCTTCGTGTTAAAATGGAGCATTATACTGAAAGTGCTTGCTATTCTAGGTAGCGGGCTATCAAATCGATTGTTTTTAATTCAATGAGGTGTTCTAAGCTTCTAACTGAATATGGTAATTTGTAGAATTTGAGGTAATTTAATCCATCAACAGATAAGATGAACAGTCATCTTCTTCGACAAATTATTTTCGGCGATTTTCTTAAATTAGTATCACCTCCTGATTGTACTTTTGACTGAATATTTTAATGAATTTATTCATCTTTTAAAATATTTTTTTTTCAGACCACGTTTCGGAACCAAACAAAATACACAAATTCGAAGTGCAGTCCCACCGAAGCCTCTCTCAGTAGTTAAAACTGAAGAAAAGAAGCGAACTGAAAAATCTGATTCGTGGGACTTCAATTCAATATTCAAAGAAGGAACAAAAAAACGATCAAAAAAGAAAATGTCAAGAAAGTTGGAAGAAAAAGCAAGCTCAAGTAAAGAAAGTAAAGATGGAAAACCACTTACAAGCAGAGAAATATTAGAAAAAATAAGAGAAAGGAACCGATTAGTAGGCACACTTGATGATCAAGCAATAGCCAATAGGGAACGACCACGTTTTTCGACGTCGTGATGCTGAACCAGAGGAGGAAGTAGAAGAACCAGTCCCAGTGTTGCAAGAAGATGACCCGAATTTGGAACTACTTAGAGACATTCGTAATTATTTATTGTTTGCGGCTCCGGAAGTGGGGAAAGCCACAACTGAGGATATTACAAACGAATTTAAAGATAAACTACCTCTTGGAAATGCCCCCTTGTTCCGCGCTTTACTCCATGAAATATGTGAATTTTCTAAGGAAGATGGAAAGGGGCTATGGAAAATTCTTCCAGAATTCCGATGATGTATGTTTTTGTTACTTTTCTAAATTTTATTATAAGCTGCTATTTTCTAAAATTGGACTTTTTTAAGAAAAATAAAAAATTGATACGTACTCAGAGCCCTAAAAACGTATTCCTAAAAAAAAATCTGAAAAGGGAGAAATGGGGAGCGGGTTAACGTGGAAAAATGAATGCTATTGGTGACTATTTTAGTATTGTAGTAGAGTAGAGAAGAATATTTTATTTACAACAAATACATAAATAAATGTCACAAAACAGCGCCAATGCCTGGTGGCATACTTTAGCGCTGAAAATATTGCCAGCGAAAATAAACAGCCATCTTCTAACTAAATTTTACAACGACGAAAAGAAAACCATGATAATCAAAATGCTTAGCTTGTCATACGATGTTTCTTAGAAAATGTCGCTTGTTGCTGCATTCTCGAACTGATGCTGGAACTGAGTTACAAATTTTTGGCCCAGTGTGACGGATGGTGAATCCCGCTCTTGATGTCGGGCGAATTTCTCACGAAAAGTCTGAACGATGCGTAGTAGGATAATTATGAAATTGGGAATTATTTGGGAAAATACCGGAGAAATTTATAGGTAAATTACTATATTGATAATCGTGACAAATACTAGATATAGAAATTGAATGAAGTTGGTCCAAAGAATAAATTCCTGAAGTCCCGTATAGGTGTCTAACTGAAGATCTGCAATCAACATTAAAAGAATCCTCATTGCTTTATTCTGAAGTATTTGAAGAAATTTGAAAATAGACGAAAAGGTAGATGCCCAAACCGAAATGCAATAGAGAAAATATGGGTGGACGAAAGAATAATAAGTAGATTTTAGAATAGCTTTAGGAAAGAAATGACGAAGACGAGTTAGTATGCCAATATTCGGGAAGTTTTTAACGATAGTGTTTTTACATATTTATCAAACGACAAATTTTCATCTAAAATAATCTCAAGATATTTAAACTTATATACCCGTTTTAATTCAAGACCATTCAAGAAAAGAGAGAAGCTATCTAACACTACTGATCCAGTTCCCGAAAACAACATATATTGGCATTTTTTTTTTTCCATTAAGAACTAGTAAATTCCTTGAATACCAATCAGATACAGTTAGTAACGTACTTTCGGATTCTGGAAAAGAACTGATAGGTCCCGGTGAGAAGCAAAAATTACTTCATCATCAGCAACCATTATAATTTTACAGAGGCAAAACTTCTGGCAAATCATTTATAAAAAGAAGAAATAGAATAGGCCCAAGGACAGAGCCCTGAGGCAACTCCGTAATTAATCGGAAAAGTTTCAGAACAGAGATCACGAGATTTATCAACACATTCTGGTCGTCTCCCAGAAAGGTAAGATGATGCAAAAAAAATGAACGGCTTGTGTTGAAAACCCATAAGACTTAAGTTTAGAAAGAAGCAACGAATGATTTACCGTGTCAAACGCCTTGGCGACATCAAGAAAAATTGCCAAAGCGTGTTGACCTTCATCTAGTGAATCATTAATATTTAGTAAAAGCTCATGAATTGCCAGTTCAGTTGACTCCTTTTATAAAACCATATTGACCCGTGTGTAAAATCTTACTATCAAACAAATATTTTTGTAATTGACTATTTGCAAGTTTTTTCCAAAATTTTGCTGAAAACCGAAAGTAGAGAAATGCCTCTATAATCTGAAGGGTCAGTTGAACTCCCAGCTTTAGATAATGCTATAGCATTTGCTTTTTCTAAAAGCTCAGGAAAAACCCCATGCATAGGTGATAGATTAAAATATGTGCCAACAAAGGTGAAATTCTTGACGCTACTTGCTTTACGGTTTGAGCAGAAAATCCAAATTCGTCCATAGAAAAACTCCGTTTAAGCTTCAGATACCTTTTTCAATCTCATGAGGCTTAAATCTCAGAAAAAAAACGGATTTTCTGCATGTTGCTCATTAACTGGAACAAAAGGGGAATTCAGTTGCATATTCATAGTCGATGCAAGTCTAGAACCAATATTACTGAAATAATCTCCAAAAGCATTGAAAATTTCATTGGGCTCTGTAACATTTTCACAATTTAAAACAAGGCAATTAACACTAGTACTTTTACGACTGTGAGGGAAAAAGCCTTGTCAATATTGTTTATTTATTTTCACGATTAGACATGGCAACCCTGACAAAAAGTGATACTAACCTAAAAGCTTCTTAAATCTTAAGAGAAACTAAAAGCAATATCTTAGAAAAATCACTTTTCAGGTATGAATAGAAATAAGATGGGTCCACGAGGCTAAACTGTTTTCAATGTTAATATTTGGTACATTACAAACCTCTTGAACTTGGCAAACCAAGACTCTGGAGCTCGAGGACGTATCTTTTCATTTATCACTTGCCATGTCTTTCTCATATCTGATTTATACTCCAAAAATTTCTTTTTATAATATTTTCTCTTCTCATGTCTGATAATTGAATTTATCTTATTCCTATAAACTCTGTATTCTTCAAACGACTCAGGTGTCTGTAATTTTAAATAATTCTTAAACTTTCTATTTTTATGTTTTAACGATGTCAAAATACCTTCAGTAATCCATGGGTCAATTTTCTCCGCAAACTTTCCATGCGGAACTCGTGTTGAAGAAGCCCGAGCCCGCAGTCGCATCATTTGATCAATAAAATCTTTAAACGCAGCATTTGCGTCATCTGAGCCATAAATCGAACTCCAATCATGGTCACCAATTAACTAACGTAGGACTTTACAATCCATCTATGTAGGCTTCTAGTGTAAGTAAATTCGAAAGCCTTCTGATCTTGGTGATTTTGTCCCTTCTGGAATGTTTTTTTTGTTTTACGAAATTACTCATCAGGAAGTAAAAAAAAATTGTTTCGAAAAACTAGTTCTACTACAGATCATTTGGGATTTTCTACTCGAATTGTCAAACAACTAGCATCAAATATATGTGGATTTTCTAAAGAAGATTGAAGACGGCTGTGGAAAATTCTTCCAGAATTCCAATTATTTAGAAAAATAAATAATTGAGACATACTCATAGCCCTAAAAATACATTACTAAATGAAAGTTTGAAAACATTACAGTATACCAATGTATTGAAATTTAATGGTGCTCGCGCATTTTGGCTTCCGTAATTCAAAAGGTGTTATATTAGAAAACATAAATGTATGTTTATGTATGTTATACATTCCCCAAGAAATGTTTGTTTATGTATGCATACATTCCCCAAGAAATGTATGTGTAATTTTTAGCCATTTTTAACAAGTTAAAAGAAGATTTTTTTGTGAATCAAGGGTACGGTGAAGATGATAGCGGTACACAAATTTCGATTTTCTAAATATCGCTAAATGTAATAAAAGGAAATATAATGCATTTTGGAAATTTATTTTAGAAATTTCTAAGTGTCTGAGAAACAAAATATGTAAAAATAAGTCAGGTAATTAAATGATTTACTTTAAATATGAAAATGAGTTTCTTTGAATAATCAAGAACTTTAATTAAAAATTTTTATTATTTAAATAATCTAATCAATTGATTAAAATTAAAGTAATTAGGTAATTATTTTAGTTAGAAAATTAAGTTTAAGAATGGAAGCTAAGAAGTCAGGTTTTATAGAAAATTTCAAATAACAGCTTTATGAATAAATATTTCCACTACACTGAAAATGCTATTAAAATTTTTTGCGTGTTTTTCAGTCCTTCCGCTGCGTCAGGTAGTACCTGATTTCATTTTCATGTCCAAATGCATTTATAGAGCTTTGTAAAAAAAAAATAAAAAAAAAAAATTAAAAAAAAAAAAAAAAATTAAGGCTTTCTTGTAAAAATTGTTCTTTCACTCGTTAAAAATGCACTATTTGTGTGTGTTTTTTTTTAACAAGTATTTAAATCAATTTTTTGCTTTTTCCTCTATTTTTGCTGGGAACTGGAGACGTAGTTTCTTTAAAAAAAAAAAAAAATGAAGCATGCACATGGTATTGGAAGTGCTCACTCAAGGAAATTATTAGGGCCGTACTAAAGAAGGTAGAGCCATCCTAGCCGGATGCTTAGGACACTAGACTTGAAATCCACTGTTCGTGGGAACGGGGGCTCGAGTCCTGGTGTCGCTCTTTATTTTGTTTAGAACGGGAATCAGTGGCGTGACTCCGTATAAACCCGTATTTTAAATCTACAACTCGAATAATGTAAATTGACACTCAAAGAATATCACGAAGGGAGATAAAGTATAAAAAAAATCACTGATGGTATTATTTTTTGACAAATTTTTTAATTAGTTTTGTTTGTCATAATGATAAAGTTATTTTGTTTCTACTCTCTTTACATACAAGAAATGCACTTAGAGGAGTGAAAAAACAGAAAAATAAAATAAAATGGAAACAATAAAGAAGAAAAAATAAAAAAAAAACAAATAACATCTCAACTACTTAGCCAACGCAGTTAAGCTATACCGCTTAGTGGAAAGTCGACAATATTTTCTCGAAGCTTGCGGGAGCTGTCCACGAGCTGGCCCTTTTTTAAAGAAATATCAAAACGCCATTTCTACTCGAAATGTACCAGTTGCGAGTCCAAAGCGACAACCGCAGAAGATATTTTCAAAAACACTGGGAACTAGAGACATAGCTTGTTAAGAAACTTGAAGCATGGCATTGGAAACGCTCACTAAGGGAGATAAAGTATAAAACATACACTATTTGGTATTATTTTTAATAAGTATTTAAATCAATTTATTTTCGTTTTCTTTTTTTTTTGCTGGGAACTGGCAACGGAATTTCTCAAGAAAATTGTAACATATACAAATATATGGTATGTTTACGTTTAAACATCCGACATGTGAAATGACTTTGAATACAACTAACCCATTTCTATACATAATTTCTATTCCACTGATTAAGCCTTTAACTTCTTAGGTCACATTATTTGTTCACATTATCTGATATATTCCCATAATTTATTCACTTATGTCAAATAGTCTTATTTATATTTTTTTTTTTTTTTTCTCCTTCAGCTCATCCTCAATTTTAACCACTTGTATTAAGAAAAATGTCCCTACCCTAAAACGCATCTGACAAGAAAAAAGATATTTTCCACAAATATGTAACTCTCGCGTCCCTGAGGATAAACAAGGTTTATCCTCTTTCTTAGAAGTCACTCTTTATGATAGAGATTATCCGGAAATTGAATTTTGAAAATTTATAGCACCGGATGTTCTAAGATTTCTTGATTAACGTCGCTTTTGCTGTAGGCATCCTTCTAACAAATTTCAAGTGAATGTGAATACTGTAGTGCAGAAGGTAGCCCTGATTAGCCCTGAAATATAGCCATAATGATTAGCCCTGAAAATCAATATGCTGTTCTATTGGCCCAAATTTCTTATCCCATAAGTTTCAAGTGAATAGAAAATCAGAGAAGAGGTTGAAATAAATTCCTGAAAATCCTCTTTCTTATGTCCTGTGGATCGAGGGTACTTGCCTCGTATATTTTAAGCTGATCAGAGAATAGGGAATGCCTACCCATATTGTTGATGAAGAATTTGTGATTGGACGTGGTCTTGAAGGGGCCAATGATCCACCTTGTGCCCCCTTTATACAATTCGAAAATTCCAGAGCTACTCCACTTCAAACAGGGCATGCAATGCCTATATTAAGGCTAAAAACCTGGCGACGAGAGGAGGAGGGGCGGCAGAGGGGCTGAATAATACAGATTGATATTCATTGTACTTTTTCAATTTAAACAAGATGCGACATGCCTTTCTTTCCACTTAAGGTTAAAGATGGACTTACAATTATAGATGGCACTGAAGGGTTAACTATCCTGCTTTGGTTCTCAAATTGCACAGATTGAAAAATCTTTGCGTGATTCTGGTTCTCATAAGGTGCAACATGCCTACCGTTTTGCTCATTGCAAGGGGTGAGACGTGGGTTACTGAAGGGAAAAGAGAGCCAACTGTGCCTCCGCCAATACAAATTAAAATTGCATGCGTGTGACTCCACTTAAACAAGGTACAACATGTATACTAATCTACTAGGCTGTTGAAGCCTATGTATTGGGCTGTTGGAACCTATGTATTAGGCTGTTGGAGCCTATGTGTTAGGCTGTTGGAGCCTATATATTAGGCTGTTGGAGGGGCCATCAACCTATTTTGGGCCTTAAATAGTACAGATTGATACTCATAGCATGCTTACCCTTAAATTAAGAATCAATTTCCCCACCTTTCTGCTGAAACTTGGAGGTGGAAGGGCTGGGGAGTGTTGAGGTGGCCGCTGGTCTGCTTTTGCCCTCTGATAGTAAATATTAAGATTTTCTGCGCAATTTTAGCTAAGAAACTATGTACAACATACCTACTTTTATGGTGAGTAGTTGTTGATGGGAGGGGAGAGAAAATGTAGGGAACGGGCCCACTTTGTGCTTCCATTTATATAGATTCAAATTTCTTGGATGATCACGCTTCAAATAAGATGCAACAAGAATATATATATAAAAAAAAAAAAAAAAAAAAAAAAAAAAAAAAAAAAAAAAAAAAAAAAAAAAAAAAAAATGGAAGAGGATGGAAGAGGACAGAGGGTGTGGGCAAGACCGACTTTGTGCCTCCCAATGATACTAATTGGAAACCTGTCCATGACCTAGGCATGCAGATAAGTACGTCAGACTTATTTGAGGCCTATTTTGTCTTATCAGTCATAGAAACTGAAAACCTTTGCGTGATTCTACTTCAACAAGCTGCAAAATGCCTACCTTTTTGCCAAAACGTTGAGAAGGGAGTGGCAGAGAGGTAGGTGACAGAGGGAATAATAAAATTTTAACAAAAAAAAAACAACAACTAATCTTTATAATAAACAAAACATCGAAACATTGAATTGTAAGTTCCATCATTTTTTAGTTCAAAGGTCCATTACCTAAATGGGTAATGTTGGGTAATATACCGTCATGGATACATTTTAAATTAAAAATGAAATTTTAACTAATAAAACAAACAATTAATCTCTACAATAAACAAAAACATTGAATTGCAAGTTGTATCACTTCTAATTCAAAGGTCCATTTTCTTTCCATGGTAATGTTTCAGATACTACAAATATGGAAAAAGTAAAGGCAATTTACTTTTAATTACTAAATTGACGTTTAGACTTACTTTAACTTAATCCTCATGCCAGGGTGGCATTGAGAGCGTTGTCAGCCTTCTTTGCTCGGGGAAATGGGCGGCAAGGGCCTCTACATCAGACGGCATAATTCCACCTTTGTCCAGGAAATTCCCGAGACCACCAATAAACCGAAACTTGGGTCTTCCTCTTGGACGCTTTCAGCCATTACTGATTGGTTCAAAGTCGTAAAGAATCCAAACCGGTATGTCGGCAGGCAATCGCAAAAGATGTCCAAACCAACGAGGTGTGGGATTTACAACCAGGTGCGACAAAGATGACTGGGAAGTCATATTTCAAAGGCGGTCGTTGCTGACTAAGTCTGTCCATCGGATTCCCTTTATTGTCCCAAGCCGCTTATATTGAAGAATATTGAGACAGTGCCGGACAGCCGCAGTTGCAGGCCAAGTTTCAGCTCCATATAGCAGGATCGAGTAAACTGACCCTCAAATGACCTTCATTTTGGTGGCTCGTTTGATCGTTGGCTTCTTCCAGACATGCATCAGTCTACCAAAGACGGCAGAGGCCTTGGCCGCGGGGGAGCAACTTCATTTCGATGCAGCCATCTAGTAAATGATGATATAATAGAATCAAGATAAATGGAGTGGTCAGCCACTTCGATTTGGTTTCCAGCGACCAAGTAATTAGAATTGTCGGCGTCAGACTTTGGCTGCACTACCATGACTTTCGTCTTCTTCCAGTTAATGGATAATCCTGTCCTGGCATCTTCACCCAGAAGCGTGTTTTAGAGCCATGAGCAGCTGTGACTTCAAGTTGGTGACTAGTGCTATGTTATTAGCAGTCACAATCAGTGACAACTCTATTCCCGTACTTGAGTCTAAAGCTCAACTTCCATGCTGTGCAATTCAGAACATGATCAATAATACAGTTAAATAGCTCAGGAGTCACTGAACAGCCTTGACTGACTGCTGTTCTAACTGGAAAGAACGCGCTACGTCTAACATTCACTTGCACACATAGCTCAGTTTCTTGATGCATGGCCCGGAGTAGGTGGACATATTTTGACGTGAGGCCAGTATTAGAAAGGATATTCCATAGAGTCTCGATCGACTGAGTCGAATGCTGCCTTGATTCGACATAAGCAATAAAGCCTACTGGCGTAACTCGTTCGCCTTCCCAATGATTTGTCTTATGGAGAATATCTGCTCTGTCGTTGATCGGCCAGGCATAAAACCAGCCTGGTCTACTCTGCACTTTTGTCGGAGGTGTGTAAAACATCACTGCAACAAAATCGTAGAAAAAAGCTTGCCTGGCACCGAGAGGAGCGTTATCCCTCTATAATTCTTGCACTCACTCCTGGAGCCTTAACTGTTCCACAGCGGTAGGATCACTCTTATACGCCAGTCTTTCGGGATAATCTCCAAGTTCCGTATTGCATTGAATAGCATTTGGAGCCATAACAGGACAGTGTCACCGCCATTTTTAAGCAGCTCCGCAGAGATTCCACAGACACCAGGAGCTTTGCGGTTTCCAATTTCTTCACAGCATTTGGAACTTCTACCTCACAGCTTAATGTCAACATTAACGAGATTATTATAGATATCAGGTTGTGGGATGACAGGAGTCACTACAGATGGAGAGAGAGGGAACGCATTAAGCAGAGATGAAAAGTGTTCGTTTCACCTTGAAAGGTTGGACACCATGTCTTCAAGGAGCACCCCATCCACAGATGGTACGTTTTCTTTTGGTTGAGCACGCTGGCCTGAGAGGTCACCTAAGTGTTTGTACAATGCTCCAACGTCCTTCCTTGTGGCAGCTTCTTGTAGCTCATCAACGTTTAGAAGGTATATGTGATACCATTATTCTACCTCAACAAACATAACCGAAATCACAAATAGTAATTGTTGACGAAAGTAGAGGGCAGCACGTTTGTAACCACAAGTGGCGCACTTCTTTCGGAACAATACATTTGTTGTTACAGGGGTTCTAAGAGTATAATTTGGCGATGGGTCCAAAGATCGTCACGCGCCTTAAGAACTTTTGGATTTTAATGTAACTACAATGACTGGATGGCCTTTGCACTTTGATAACGATATACGCGTTAAAAACCATCATGGCCTTTGCACGTTTGATATTCGCGTTAAAAACCATCATGGCCTTTGCACGTTTGATATACTTGTTAAAAACCATCATGGCCTTTGCACGTTTGATATACGCGTTAAAAAAACATCATTTTGAGGCTTATTTCAAGTAAATGAAGTTAATTAAGTTTAAACTTACCTCTCATAAGTTATTAATATTATATTACATAAATAATATTATAGTTATATATTTCTTTAGTTTTTTTTTTTTTTAACTATTATTCCTTATTTATGATTTTGCAGCGGCAAGTAATTTGCTTAACGACTATTAGTTACTTTGTATTTTCCCAGAATGTATTGCCACTGAACTTTGGTAATAATATGTACATTCAAAGAGCATTTTTAAGTATTGATTTTAAGTATATTAACTTCAATAAGTTTATTTATCATCATAAATTATTAATATTACATAATAAAATTATTATTATATTGATATGTTACGGTGAAAGATCTAAATCTGGTAAATGTCGACGTTCGCCGGTGAATGTCCGAAATTCCTTTTTCTCAGCTTGTATTCAATTAGCTCGGCAAATCAGCTTTTTCAGTCTTATGCAAGGTTTGATGTTAAAAGTTAAAGTTAGGTGAAATAAGATTATAAATCTCAGAAATGAGTCAATAACCTAACCTGTCACTATTAATCTTGCATAAAACTGAAAACGCTGACTAAATCCAAGGAGAAAAAAAAAGTTATTTCGGACATTCACCAGTGAATCTCGGCATCATCTAATTTCAGTCTTTCACAGTAATAGATATATTCCTTATGATCTTCTTTTTAGTTTTAATTTTTACTTACAATTTTCTTTATGCTACACGCATAAAATAAATAAATATTGCGATATGACAATTTCAGTACACGTGTGCTTGCCCCCCCTCCCCCTCCAGCCGTGGAAAGGGATACAAATAACTTCACTTCGAGACCTAATCCCTTCTGTATTCCCCCCCTTTCCCCCTCACATATATTTAAAAGTCAATCCATTTCAACAAGGTAACTGATTGGGAAATTGCCCCTTACCAGAAATATTTCTTTGCGGCTTCCTTATTTTGGTGATATACTTGGAAAAGCGCATTGCGCATGTCCCCTTATTCTCTAAGGCTCGGCTATGACCTTGAGATCATTAATGCTTTACTGTGGTACGATTATGATTTGGATGGAGAGGAGACCAGAAATTTAACCTCTATACCCTAAAGGACCAAAAATCTAATAAGTGCATATATTTGTAGTATTTTACGAGAAATTTTTTATCCCCTCCCCCATGAAGGACCAAAAATGCCTCAAGAGTGAATATTTACAGTATTTTACGGGAAATATTACACTTTTCTAGTAAAAGGAAACAAACTTTCTCCCCTCCATTCCAAAAATTAAAAAACTAAGTTTCAACAAAAGCATGTAAAATTTTTTGCGGACGCCCATGGAAACAAGGTCCTTCCCAAGCAGCTGAATTGTTATCATTGGATGATCAACCAGTTCTTTTTGAAGGTCAAGCAAATATTCAGCTCAAATATTACTTTCAGGGTGTAATATCTAATTAATTTTGTTTGATCAATATAAATTTCATATTTTTAATCGTTTTTATTTTTCTGTTAGATCTCTAGCACTTACTACATCCTTAAGACCCAAGACCACCCCCATCCGATCTACAGCCCATTTATTCGTTTATCATCTTCTATTTAGTTTTGATTTTACTAACAATTTTTTTTATGCTATACGCATAAATAAATTAATAAATATAAGAATATTGCGATATGAAAGTGTAACTCCAATTGGCCCAACTTGAAAGAACGGTGTATCTCCAATATATTCTTTGGTTAGTAAAAAGGAACTAGACAAGCCAGTGTTAAGAGTCAAAATTCTAGATTTTTCAACCTTTAACACTGCGTTTAACTAGAAAAATAGACATCAAAACTGAACATTCATTCTCCAATTCAAGTTTGAAGAATTCGAATTGGATATTCAACTTGAAAGAACGGTGCATCTCCAATATATTTTTGGGTTAGTAATAAAGAACTAGACAATTTTTTTTTTCTCAAAACGACAACTGTTTTTTGGCATTAAATTAAAGTAAAAAAAAGGTTAATAAAGATTGAAATAAATATGTCCGATTTTTATATCGCAATATTTGTTTGTTTATTTGTTTATACAAACATGTCGCAATATTTATATATCCATTAATTTGTTTATATTGGAAGCTATGGTTCCAATCTATAGAAACCACAAACACTGAAAAAAAAATCTAATCTCAGAAATTAATTCAAGAATTCGACGAGTCTAAGAGAACAACAACATATGTAATTATATTTCCAAGTAGAAAAACTAAATATATAAAAAAGAATATGCTTGTATCTTCACTTATCACTAGTAGAACTTTTCGGTTGGATGTTTGTAAAGCCCATTGTACCTGAAAAGTATTTGTTCCCTGCTTCTCTGACCCTTTCTGCCGCATGCGGGTTTACTATTTCGAGACCCTAGAAAAGTTAATCAATAGGATGGTTAATAGGAAAGGAAATAATTAATAGAGATTCAAATAAATTTATTAGTACACTAGATAGCATAAATTTGTTTTCTTCCAAGTTCCATTATAAAATAAAATAAACTTTAAAAAAGAAAAAATTCCAAGTAAAATGAAAAAGGCAGGTAGAACCTGGGAAAACATCTAAAAAAATCAAAGGCAAAGAGAAAAGAGAATACATAACATTGGAAAAAGCATACAAAAAATGATAATTAAAAGAAAAAAGAGAAAAAGAAATTCAGAACACTCAGAAGAACTTACATAAAAACAAAAAAAAAAAATCGAAGAAAAAGAGAAGAGAATAAAGAGCGGGTCCCGACGCTTCCCGTGTTCCTAGTATTGTGTGATTCAGTGGACTTTGGCTATTTTTGAGTGATAGTGATGACTGAAAAGCTGGTATTCAGCCCAGTTCTGAACTTTTTGAGCAGATCACTCACTGAAGGGGTGAAATTCGATCAGATTGTGAAAAGCGCAATAAACTATTTCGAACATGTCATACAAGCTAAAAGACCCTTCACAGCGAGTTGGACATTCAAAGTCGGATGGTTTCGTATGCCAAAGATGAGGACAACATTACTGAAATATGCAAGTCGCTGGTCTCTGCGGAAAAGCAAAATGTCCCGATGCCGAAAATTTGTGATATTTAGTCCGTGTGAAGTACCTGCCATCGGCGAGGCAGTTCACGCTACAGTGGTGTCCAAAGTAAACGAACTATCCAGAAAATTTGATGGATTTATGCTAAATACTAGCCGCTCTACAGTCATCCTGCCAGACAAATCTCAATCATCCCAAACCGCACCCCCGAGGCCGCTATACTCTGTGATACTCAAAGACCCTCCAGCAGACTTAAAATGCCCAAGCGAACGCAAAGCATTTATCGACAAACTGTGCCCATGTCCAGACGGCGATATAACCGAGCTACGCCGCTCTAATACGGAGTGGAAACTCGTGGTTCGTTCCAAGAAAACCGCGTCCCAGATGTGCGAAACCGTCGCTCAACATCTCCCTCAAGGAACCTGCTTTTTCAGCTGCGATCAAGCGAGTGCCGGAGGATCTAGACGAACAGTCTCTAAAAGAGATAATCCCCAAGTGCAATAAAACCCTACAGTGTGGCAAGTCTCGAACATTTAAAGTCTACTTTCCGACACGAAACGACCTCGATACCTTTCTTAAAGTTTCAGTGAAAATCGGATATGAACGCCTCCCGGTTGAAGAGTTCGTGTTCTTGCCTCGGCGCTGCTGTGATTGCCACGCAATCGGTCACCTAGCTGCAGATTGTAAGAACGGTTCTTTGTGCTCCAAATGCAGCTCCACCGATCACAAATCTACGTCCGATACCCCGTGTCAGAAGACAGCCTTTTGCGTTGGTCGCAAGAAGCAGGGCCATACTTGCTATAGTGTGAAGTGCCCGAAAAACCGTAAACCCTCGAACTAATGACCTCGTCACTAACTCTTCTATCGTGGAATATAAACGGTTCTTTTATTAATAAACTTCCGGTTCTGGAAAGCCTCCGTTCTGAGTTTAGTGTGATTTGTCTCCAGGAACATTTTGTTACTAAACATGGTCTGAACATACTTGAGCTTGAGGATATGACAACTTAGTGTGTACCCGCTAGACAGCTGAACAATAGAGGCCGACCCTCGGGTGGATTTGTTACGTTCGTGAAATCAGCTCTCCGTCCTAGTATTTCCGAAGCAAATGATTATTATCTAGCTGTGAGAGTGGATTGTTCTGTGTGTATTAGAGTGTATCTTCCCACAGACTACAATAACGACCAGTCTGAGCGCTTATTTGCGCTATCTTGTGAAAAACTAGGTTCATGTATAGACAAAATTCGGCGCTTAGGTTTACCTTGCAATATAGCCAGTGACTTTAATTGTAATCTGTCCGAGCCGAATTCTCAAGCGTCACCGCGTACAACACTAGTTTAACGCTTATTTAGTGATTTCTTGTGTGTTTTAGATAAATCGTCCGATTTAGGCATGTTCACACGTCCTCGCGAACTTCCAACCTGGACCACGTTGTAGCATCGTCAGATTTGCGAGCGGGTATAGTAAATGTTGTGTATGATTATCAGTTGTCTGATCATCTTCCCATAACTTGCTCTGTCGGTATGCCATCTTCTGGTTACCAAACCCCACCTCTTGCTCCTTCAGCACCTCGACACCGTCGTAACTGGTCGAAAATAGATCAAGTCCTATTCATCGAGTTGGTAGATTCAGTCCTGAATAAAATCAGCGTCCCATTTCATCTCCTTCAGAAGTCACTCCAGTTACCTCAAAAAAAGGTTTTAATTTGTCTAGATATATATTGTACAGAAATCTGCTATGCTTTCCGCTTCGCAGAAAAACAAGCTGTTCCTTTGCAACGAATTCGTAAAGGAATCATTCCCAGGTGGTCGTCAAATCCAGATCTCGTCATTTCATGTAGTCAAGCAAAATTTTTGTTTTCAGTATGGGAAGAGTGTGGACGTCAGAACATGGGTCTTGTGAACAGCATACGGATTTTCACGAAGCGAAAGTTTTCTAAGGCCTTGGCTCGGCATCGGAAAAATCTAGTCAATCGTTATTCTGCCCGTGCCAAACAAGATAGAAATATGGTCTTCAAGTTTGTCTCTCGTTCTGCAACAAATTCTTCGTCACCATCATATCCCCAGCCGACATCCCTGAAGATGAATGGTATGCCCATTACGAATCGGATTTCTCAGCCCCTGACCCTCCATCGAACAATCTTACGAGGCTGCTTTAGATCAGTTTCTATCTTCTCGTTCCGATGAAGATTTTATCGTCAGTACCCGTTCTGTTGAAGATGCCATCAGTAGACTCAAATGGAAAGGCTCATCGGGCATTGACGAAGTCAGTGCGATCTACTTGAAACGCGGAGGTAAACTTCTCGAGGCACATCTCTCTGTGCTAATGCAGATGATTTTGTCTCAAGGGATTGTTCCTGCCTCTTTCTGCATCGGATCTGACTCCCATTTCTAAAAAGGGAAAATCTGAAATTCAATGTACAGCATTCCGTCCAATAAATTGTAGCTACGTCACTGTGCAAGCTCTTCGAGTTATTGTTTATACAGGAACTCGAAAAAGTATGCTATACTACTCCGCATCAGTTCGGCTTTAAGCAAGGAACTGGATGTACCGATGCCTTAACAGTCGCTGCTAATGTCTTGATAGATGCCGAATCTTCTGGAGAGAGCCTTCCTTTGGCAGGACACGACATTAGACGCACATTCGACTCTCTAATCCATGCTGCGATGCTTCTGAAGGTCAGTAAACGTGGGCTGAATCTAGCTGTCTTTCGTTCTCTCAGGAATCTGAATTCTATATTATGGATCCGACTGAAGCTACCTCCTGACAAGGGTTTGACCCCCATTCCGCGCAGCCAAATAGTTCCAGTCAAGAAAGGAGCGCGTCAAGGAGCATTCACCTCTCCCGACCTTTTCAATAACTGTGTCCTTGATGCAAAAGATCAATGTCCATCTTCGCTGATTCTGTGATCTGCTAACTTGTCTTTGGTATGCTACGCGGACGAAAACTTCCACACCCGAAAACTTCTCCTCGACCAGCTTAAACGACGAATTTCAGCGTCTTACGCTTCAATTGTATCGTGCAAACTCCGATTCAACCGGCTGCTTCTAGCAAGCTTGTATAACACCATCGCTCTTCCTCACATTTTATATGCCACGCCCTTCTGGAAACTTCTCACTAAAACCGACCAGAATAAAATCAGAGCGATGTATTTTCGTTTAGCGAAGTATTTGCTTCGTCTACCTCCGTGGTATAGGAATTCGCATGTAATTGAAAAATCTAAAGTCACAGACCCTGACGTCACCGTCGCTAGACGGATAGCGAAGCATAATAGAAAATTTCGCCGAAATCTGCACGAATAGTCCCATCTGCTCATTCAGTGATTCAGTGATTCGTTTTCTTTGTTGGTTCAGTTTTGTTGTAGTTTGTATCTTCTTTTTTTATTTTTTTTTTAAATGCTCCGTCTTGTTGTGTGTTGATTTGACGGGTTTTTCAATAAATAAATAAATATAAACATTAACAATAAAATATACCTTCCTAAGTATTTATAAATCAGGTCATAAATAAAATCTTTATTGTTGTTTTTTAAAAATAAGGATTTGCTCCACCTTTGGGGTTTTAACCCTTACTTTTAGGGACTAGTCATTTTAATACCCTTCTAACTGTTTTTGAGCTCGTCCACTGAATCTGAGTAACTCCCATGGTGTTCAGGCAGTTCCATTTTCCCCATTTAAAGGAAAAATTACAGAAATAATTTTCCCATAATGCGGTATTTCTTTGACTTGTTTTCTCTATCACAAAAAGATCTAAAATCTTTCTAAAGAATGTCTATTGTCACAGCTAAAATTTATTTTGGTAAATAATCGTACTTTAAAAAAATAAAACTTCCATGCTAAAAATACCGAAGATATGAAAAGACATATCATAGGTATAAAAGGTAGAAAAGTTATATCATAGGTATAGGTATAGGCATAGGTATAGGTAGAAAAGGTATATCATATTATCTCATTTTATCTGTGATAATCCGTATACCTTAAAGACATCTCTTAAGTAAATACACATTTGTTTTACTGTTGTTTCAAAAAACACAACAAGTGCGATGGGTGTTTCAATGGTGCAATGGTGCAAGGTGTTTCAATGGTGTGAACGGTGTTTTACACGTTTATATACTCCTAGTGCACAGATGAAATAAATTTAATTTTTAGTTTATTTACTTTTATTAGTTATTTGTTTTTATTTATTTATTTTTATATATTAGTTTTTTATTTTAACTTACTGAACTTGAGGTTTATTTTTCCCGTGAAAGTGTTGATATGCCATTTTGTTTGTTTCATGTTATGACATGATGTTTCAAAAAAAATCAACGAGTGTGAAGTGTGTTTCAATGAAATTCTGTAAATACTTTCAGCAAGCAACTCTGAGAAACTCCAGATTTTAGTAACAGATTACATTTTAGTAATCTGTTACATTTTAGTAACAGATTAATTTTTCAAATGAATTTACCAATTTGATTGGCCACTTTGATTGAATTCTGAACTGGATTGAATTTACCAATTCGATTCAGAATCTGTCAAATATCTTTATTTGAAAGTATTAGATAATAAGAGATGACTGAGTCAAAAAACTCTTAGGTAAAAATTGGCTACAAGTTAATACAAAAGATGTTCGTCGTATCCTTGATTCACAGCTTTTTTTAAAACAAAACAGATATAGTGAAGGGCGCAAAAATGTTCACAAAGTCAGTTTATTCAATTTATCAAAAACGAAACAGCAAAATAATAAACGTCAGACGGTGTATATATTATCGTGAATGTCCGAAATACCTTTTTATTTCTCCTTGAATTTAGTCAGCGTTCCCAGTCAACTTTTTCAATTTAATACAAGGTTTGACGATGACAGATTAGCTTAGGTTAGATTAGGTTTAGCTAGGTTAGGTTTAGCTTAAGTTAGGTTTTTAACCCATTTCTGATATTTATAACCAAAATTAACCTAACCTAACTTTAACTTTTACAATCAGAGCTTGCACAAAACTGAAATAGCTGACTCTCAAAGTTAATTGAATTCAAGCAGAAAAAAAAAACGAATTTCGGAAATTCATCGGTGAATGTCGACATTCACCAGATTTCGGACAGTCACGGTTTATTACACATTTTTTCCAGCGGGTGCGTTATTCAACCGTTCAGTTGTAAGGTTTCAGCAAAGCCGTTAAACCATTACGACGCATGAATTACGGCGGATGAATCTGACGGAAACGCCAAAAGCATCATTTTCTCACGGAAACGCAAATGAGTTAAAAAAAAAAAAAAAAATTTACTCAAACGCCGAAAAGCTGTGAAGCGCGTTTCAAGCCTTAAACGATTGTTTAGAAAAGTTTGTTCGTACACCGACGGTTATTTAAAACAACCTTAAATGAACGCTATAGCATATATATAAAACGCTAAAACAACTTTGATGTTAAATCCCATTTCTGACAATTCCTATGAATAAGAAGAAAGTCATGAAACGAAATTTGAAAAAAAAACTTTAAATATGTAAAGAATAAAGTGCGAAACGTAAAAAGCGGATTGAATCAATCGATCAAGCGTGCTAAATTTAAGCTGACGGTAAAAAATAATAATCATAATGCCTCAATGAATCAAACAATGTTTTATGAAGAGCCATCTACTTTATAGCTGATTAAAAATATAATCTTCAGTATATATAGATGGCAATAAAACATGGTGAGCATAGACAACGAGGAAGTAGGAAGCTTACTATTGTAAACTTAACGGTAATGCAATCGTAACAGTAATACTAAAACGGGAACAAAAAAAAATATGACTTTGCTCCCCTTGTAGCTGATGGAAATAATGAATATAGAAAAAACTCTATTTTATTTACTTAAATTTAGTTTCGAAGTGAATTTTTTTGTGCTGCATCATCCAAACATTAAGCCGTGAGATTTATCACCCAAAAATTACAGCCTTGATTCAGATTGAGACATTAGATGTCAGTCAAATTTCTTGAGTTAGAGTTTCCACGTGTGCTTCTTCTTGCAGAAAAACGCAAAGTGACGAGCGAATCTAATTTACCAAAATGCACACACTTAAGAGAAGCCCGCAGATTCTGACTCCCCAAAATTCATATAACAATACTAATTAAAAAAATGGACAATGAAGAAAGAAAATATATAAAACAAATTAATTAGAGGCACAATTAATTCTTCCACATTTAGTCTCTTTTATAATATAATAATAATAATAAAGTTAAGTCTAGTTAAATCTCGCTTCGGCTGGTGGATTTTACACTCACCCAAAAGAACATTTATTGGCTACGTTCTGATTTCTCTGTTTTAACGTAAGCAACTGTTTTCTGTTGATTCTATTTAAACGGGGGAAACTCCCCTCATTTTCAATACGAAAAATTAAGCGATAAAAATGGGTTTAATTTAATCCCTAAAGATTAGAGTTGCATGATGAGTTTTTCTGGTACGCAAAATTTCAAGAACATTAAAAACACCAATTGACAGTGTTGACAAATCTTGAACGGTACCAGGTATATATCACATACATATTATATACAAAAACGAAAAAAAGCCATGTCCATTAAAAATGTATTGGTCACTGATCTCCACATTGCCTGATGTTCAGCGGTTCATATTTGAAACGGTCACATATTCCAAATTTTCTTTACAAACTCATCGCCAAAAGAATTTCCAAAACAATTATCCTTTCCCTAATTACCCCCATATCATACTTGCGTACATGATTCCATACCAAATAAGGTAATTGCATTATTTTATTGTGGCAACACTGTAATCTCCAATAGCATTGAATCATTCATTTCGACTGAAACTCAGTAAGATTGCTTTAAATAACTCAAAAAATTCCGTTTTTAAAAACTTTGGTAATTGTACTTATTGATTGTTCTTTAGAACATACTTTCTAAAAGAAGAAGTGTAGTTTTCAAAAAACACCCTAAAAGCTTACTTAGCTTTTAGAAAGACAGCAGATAGAATTACCTTTTCACATTTTTAGCTTTCATAAAAATACCAAAATATCTTTACTATATGTAGTAAGACATATCATCTAATTTGTACCATTATTTTCACCATCATATTTTGTAGAGCATATCATGTAATTTGTATATACACCATCTGTACTAATTTACACATGGTATTATTTGCAAATCCTCCTCTGAGGAATTGTATTTACCAAGGTTCAAATCGGAATGTTTCTCATTCTCTTATTTTGTGCATTTTTTCATTACTTGCTGTTTTCTGGGAGGATTATTTCCCCCTGTCGTCTGCCGGTATCCTTTATTCCCAGTATTATGACCTTTCGTATCTGAATAAAACAAATCTGTAGACAATACCCACAGATAGTTCCAATTCATCTTGCTTATTCACTCAATAACAAGAGAATCTATCTCATCTTCTTATTTTTATATATTTTTCACACGACTTCTTGTTTTCTGTAGGGGGCAGCACTCTCCCTTTCCTCCCCCCCCCCTGCCAAAGTCGTTGATTTCTAGTATCCTATTCTTTCTACTACTACTGTTCCTGGCAACTCATTGTAGCACCAAGCCACCTGACGCAAACACAGCTACACATGCCACTCCTCCATCCCAATTCTGTGCATCCTTCTTCCGCAGAATCTGTCCCAGTCATCTCAGCCTTTCCCTCATTATAGCCTTATTAAGCGGGATTCTACAAAAATCCACCTCCGTCCTTCAGAGGGAAACTGCAACCAGGCATCATATTTTTACAAAGGCTAAAATGGGAATATTATCCCTTTATTGTACATTTTCCATGACTTTTTTATTTCTGGGGGGAGGGGTTCTTGCCCCCACTCTCCTTTAGGTATCCTTCATTTAGACTATCCTAAACTTTTGCATCTGAATAAAACGAATCTGTAGACAATATCCACATAAAGGTCCAATTTATCTTGGTTATTCTATTAATAAAAAGAGAATCTTTCTCATCTTCTTGTTTTATACATTTTTCATGACTTCTTGTTTTCTATGGGAGGTGGCACTCCTCATTACCTTCCCCCCTCTGCCAGCGTCCTTGATTTCCCCTATCCTATTCTTTCTACTGCTACTAACAACTCATTGTAGCACCAAGCCACCTGACGCCAACACAGCTAGACATGCTACTCCCCCATCCCAATTCTGTCATCCTTCATCCGAGGAATCTGTCCTAGCCATCTCAACCTTTCTTTCATTATAGCCCTATAAAGCGGGATTCTAGCAAATCCTCCTCCGTCTCTTGGAGTACCCATACTTCAGAACCATACTGGATCATCAGTGTCATCACAGAAGCTTCCAATATTCTAATCTTGTTTCGCAGAGACTTATCTCCCTGTTTTTTACAAACTTTTTCAACTGTTGGTCTTGGCTATTCTACTTTTATTATCTCCACACACCGTCTTTACTAGTAATACAACCTACGTGAGTTAATCATCTTACTTATTCCCCTAAAAACAAACCTCAACTATTTAATTATTAATTCCCTATTGTGTGAAAAAAGTAATGAAAAATCAAATTTTAAAGTCAACTAACCGTGGGGGATCAAATTGTTATCATTGTGGGATCAAATTTTAAAGTCAACTAACTGTGGGATCATATTTTAAAGCCAACTAACTGTGGAATTATTGTGGGATCAACTGTGGAATCAAATTTTATAGTCAACTAACTGTGGGATCATTGTGGGATCAAATTTTTAAAATCAACTAACTGTGGAATCATTGTGGGATCAACTGTGGAATCAAATTTTTAGAGTCAACTAACTTTGGGATCATTGTGGGATCACATTTTTAAAATCAACTAACTGTGGGATCATTGTGGGATCAAATTTTAAAGTCAACTAACTGTGGGATCATATTTTAAAGCCAACTAACTGTGGAATTATTGTGGGATCAACTGTGGAATCAATTTTATTAAACTAACTGGGATCATTGTGGGATCAAATTTTTAAAATCAACTAACTGTGGAGTCACTGTGGGATCAACTGTGGAATCAATTTTAGAGTCAACTAACTGTGGGATCATTGTGGGATCAAATTTTTAAAATCAACTAACTGTGGGATCATTGTGGGATCAAATTTTAAAGTCAACTAACTGTGGGATCATATTTTAAATCAACTGTGGAATCCAACTAACTGTGGAATTATTGTGGGAATCAACTGTGGAAACTGTGGAATCAAATTTTAGAGTAACTAACTGTGGGATCATAAAAACTGTGGGATTTGGAATCAATTTTAACTAACTGTGTGGATCAAATTTTAAAACCAACTAACTGTGGGATCAATCAAATTTTAAAGTCAACTAACTGTGGGATTCCATATTTTAAATAAGCCAACTAACTGGGATCATATTTTAAAGCCAACTAACTGTGGAATTATTGTGGGATCAACTGTGGAATCAATTTTAGAGTAAACTAACTGTGGGATCATTGTGGGATCAAATTTTTAAAATCATTGTGGGATCAAATAACTGTGGAGTCACTGTGGGATCAACTGTGGAATCAAATTTTAGAGTCAACTAACTGTGGGATCATTGTGGGATCAAATTTTTAAAATCAACTAACTGTGGGATCATTGTGGGATCAAATTTTAAAGTCAACTAACTGTGGGATCATATTTTAAAGCCAACTAACTGTGGAATTATTGTGGGATCAACTGTGGAATCAATTTTAGAGTAAACTAACTGTGGGATCATTGTGGGATCAAATTTTTAAAATCAACTAACTGTGGAGTCACTGTGGGATCAACAAATTTTAGAGTCAATAACAAATTGTTAGAGTCAACTAACTGTGGGTAAACTAACTGTGGGATCATTGTGGGATCAAATTTTTAAAATCAACTAACTGTGGGATCATTGTGGGATCAAATTTTAAAGTCAACTAACTGTGGGATCATATTTTAAAGCCAACTAACTGTGGAATTATTGTGGGATCAACTGTGGAATCAATTTTAGAGTAAACTAACTGTGGGATCATTGTGGGATCAAATTTTTAAAATCAACTAACTGTGGAGTCACTGTGGGATCAACTGGGAATCAAATTTTAGAGTCAACTAACTGTGGGATCATTGTGGGATCAAATTTTTAAAATCAACTAACTGTGGGATCATTGGGATCAAATTTTAAAGTCAACTAACTGTGGGATCATATTTTAAAGCCAACTAACTGTGGAATTATTGTGGGATCAACTGTGGAATCAATTTTAGAGTAAACTAACTGTGGGATCATTGTGGGATCAAATTTTTAAAATCAACTAACTGTGGAGTCACTGTGGGATCAACTGTGGAATCAAATTTTAGAGTCAACTAACTGTGGGATCATTGTGGGATCAAATTTTTAAAATCAACTAACTGTGGGATCATTGTGGGATCAAATTTTAAAGTCAACTAACTGTGGGATCATATTTTAAAGCCAACTAACTGTGGAATGTGGATCATTTGGGATCTAACTGTGGTGGGATCAAATTTTGTGGAGTCAGAGTCAAATTTTAGAGTAAACTAACTAACTTGTGGGATCAAATTTTTAAAATCAACTAACTGTGGAGTCACTGTGGGGATCAAATTGTGGGATCAAATTTTTAAAATCAACTAACTGTGGGATCATTGTGGGATCAAATTTTAAAGTCAACTAACTGTGGGATCATATTTTAAAGCCAACTAACTGTGGAATCATTGTGGGATCAACTGTGGAATCAATTTTAGAGTAAACTAAAGTGGGATCAAATTTTTAAAATCAACTAACTGTGGAGATCAATTTTTTAAAGCAAAACTAACTGTGGGATCATGTGGAATCAAATTTTAAAAGTCAACTAACTGTGGGATCATTGTGGGATCAAATTTTTAAAGTCAACTAACTGTGGATCATATTTTAAAGCCAACTAACTGTGGAATTATTGTGGGATCAAATATTAATCAACTTTTATCAGAGTCAACTAACTGTGGGATCATTGTGGGATCAAATTTTTAAAAAAGTCAACTAACTGTGGGATCATTGTGGGATCAAAACTGTTTTTTAGAGTCAACTAACTGTGGGATCATTGTGGGATCAAATTTTTAAAGTCAACTAACTGTGGGATCATTGTGGATCCAACTAACTTGGGGGATCAAATTTTAAAGTCAAATTTTAAAGCCAACTAACTGTGGAATTATTGTGGGATCAACTGTGGAATCAAATTTAGAGTCAACTAACTGTGGGATCATATTTTAAAAATCCAACTAACTGTGGAATTATTGTGGGATCAACTGTGGAATCAAATTTTAGAGTCAACTAACTGTGGGATCATTGTGGGATCAAATTTTTAAAATCAAATAACTGTGGAATTTAAAGCAACTAACTGTGGGATCAACTGTGGAATCAATTTTAGAGTTAACTGTGGGATCATTGTGGGATCAAATTTTTAAAATCAACTAACTGTGGGAGTCAATTTTAAAGTCAACTAACTGTGGGATCAACTGTGGAATCAAATTTTAGAGTCAACTAACTGTGGGAATCATTGTGGGATCAAATTGTGGAAAATCAACTAACTGTGGGATCATTGTGGGATCAAATTTTAAAGTCAACTAACTGTGGGATCATATTTTAAAGCCAACTAACTGTGGAATTATTGTGGGATCAACTGTGGAATCAAATTTTAGAGTAACTAACTGTGGGATCATTGTGGGATCAAATTTTAAAGTCAACTAACTGTGGGATCATTGTGGGATCAAATCATTTTTAAGTCAACTAACTGTGGGATCATTGTGGGATCAAATTTTAAAGTCAACTAACTGTGGGATCATTGTGGGATCAAATTTTAAAGTCAACTAACTGTGGGATCTATTTTAAAGCCAATTAACTGTGGAATTATTGTGGGATCAACTGTGGAAATCAAATTTTAGAGTCACATCAACTAAAATTTTAGAGTCTGTGGGATCATTGTGGGATCAAATTTTAAAATCAACTAACTGTGGGATCATATTTTAATGCCAACTAACTGTGGAATTATTGTGGAGATCAACTGTGGAATCAAATTTTAGAGTCAACTAACTGTGGGATCATTGTGGGATCAAATTTTAAAGTCAACTAACTGTGGGATCATATTTTAATGCCAACTAACTGTGGAATTATTGTGAGATCAACTGTGGAATCAAATTTTATTGTGGGATCACATTTTTAAAATCAACTAACTGTGGAATCATTGTGGGACTAACTGTGGGATCATTGTGGGATCAAAACTGTGGGATCAAATTTTAAAGTCTGTGGAACTATTGTGGGATCAACTGTGGGAACTAACATATTTTAATGCCAACTAACTGTGGAATTATTGTGGGATGATCAAATTTTAGATCAACTAACTGTGGGATCATTGTGGGATCAAATTTTAAAGTCAACTAACTGTGGGATCATTGTGGGATCAAATTTTAAAGTCAACTAACTGTGGGATCATATTTAATGCCAACTAACTGTGGAATTATTGTGAGATCAACTGTGGAATCAAATTTTATTTTGGGATCAGAGGATTTTAGAGTCAACTAACTGTGGGATCATTGTGGGATCAAATTTTAAAGTCAAACTAACTGTGGTCATCATATTTTAAAGCCAACTAACTGTGGAATCATTGTGGGATCAACTGTGAAATCAAATTTTTAAGTCAACTAACTGTGGGATCAAATTTTTAAAGCCAACTAACTGTGGAATTATTGTGGGATCAACTGTGGAATCAAATTTTAGAGTCAAATTTTACTAACTGTGGGATCATTGTGGGTCAAATTTTTAAAATCAACTAACTGTGGAATCATTGTGGAATAAACTGTTGAATCCAATTTTAAAGTCAACTAACTGTGGGATCATTGTGGGATCAAATTTTAAAGTCAACTAACTGTGGGATCATATTTTAAAGCCAACTAACTGTGGAATCATTGTGGCATCAACTGTGGAATCAAATTTTAAAGTCAACTAACTGTGGGATCATTGTGGGATCAACTGTGGAATCAAATTTTAGAGTCAACTAACTGTGGGATCAAATTTTAAAGCCAACTAACTGTGGAATTATTGTGGGATCAACTGTGGAATCAAATTTTAGAGTCAAACTAACTGTGGGATCATTGTGGGATCAAATTTAAAGTCAACTAACTGTGGGAAATTTTAAAGTCAACTAACTGTGGGATCAAATTTTAAAGCCAACTAACTGTGGAATTATTGTGGGATCAACTGTGGAATCAAATTTTAGAGTCAACTAACTGTGGGATCATTGTGGGATCAAATTTTTTAAATCAACTAACTGTGGAATCATTGTGGGATCAACTGTGGAATCAAATTTTTAAGTCAACTAACTGTGGGATCATTGTGGGATCAACTGTGGAATCAAATTTTAAAGTCAACTAACTGTGGGATCATTGTGGGATCAAATTTTAAAGTCAACTAACTGTGGGATCATATTTTAAAGCCAACTAACTCTGGAATCATTGTGGGATCAACTGTGGAATCAAATTTTAAAGTTAACTAACTGTGGGATCATTGTGGGATCAACTGTGGAATCAAATTTTAGAGTCAACTAACTGTGGGATCATTGTGGGATCACTGTGGGGTCAAATTTTAAAGTCAACTAACTGTGGGATCATTGTGGGATCAAATTTTAAAGTCAACTAACTGTGGGATCATATTTTAAAGCCAACTAACTGTGGAATCATTGTGGGATTAACTGTGGGGAATCACGTTTTAAAAGTCAACTAACTGTGGGATCATTGTGGGATCAACTGTGGAATCAAATTTTAGAGTCAACTAACTGTGGGATCATTGTGGGATCAACTGTGGGATCAAATTTAAAAGCCAACTAACTGTGGGATCAACTGTGGAATCAAATTTTAAAGTCAACTAATTGTGTGATCATTGTTGTGTCAACTGTGGGAGCAAGTTTTAAAGCCAAATAACTGTGGGATCACTGTCGAATCAACTGTGAGATCAAATTTTAAAACCTACTAACTGTGGGACCAAATTTTAAAGTCAAAAAACTGTGGGATAATTGCCATACACAAGACAAAATTTGATACAGAACAAACACAAATTACCACAAGTTATCATTACAGATCACCGTTATTGGTAAATTAAATCAGATCCAACATCTATATCTTTCGATATCCTGGTAACACGACAGAACTCCAATGCGTCGAGATAAAACCCGTTAAGAATACAAAATCTCTACGCACAATAACCTAGCGACGGACTCAAGATAAAACTCACAAGTTATTATTACTGGCAATTACTATTTTAAATACATAATTTAGATTTAATTATTATCAATTACTTTATTTCATCTTTTAAGTGCAAAAAAAGCTATGGCTAGCCTAAAATAGCTAAAAATATGTTATCCTATTATTAAGTAACAACGTGCTGTGCCTTAAAAAGCTGTCTGTACTATTTTAGGGCCCCGCTAGAAGAAAAGAAAAAAGCCAATAAAATGCAAAAAGAGGACATATCCGTGCTACCCACACAAAAAAGTGATTTTCCTTGTTGTTCAAGGTGGGAGGCTGCAAGCTTTTAGTACGGGGTTTTGAGCAAAAACCTTTCTAGTGGTGTAATTTTGTTTTGATCCGACACCATTTTCGAGGAATTTCCGACTGTTTTCTCAAGATTCCCATAACTTTGTTTTGTAAATAATATTTTACTATCAAGATTAATCGAAATAGGAGTCACAGTTCCTGACTCAGCTACAAATGGCGATTTTTACTCATCAGGTAGTTTTCTTTTGTTTATTTCAAACTCGTTCCTTAATTTTTAGTTCCTATGGGTCGTGGTTCATCCTTCACTAGGTTACAACCAACGAACTTACAACCTACAACCAACAACCAGCCAACCAACTTACAACCCACAACCAACCAACTTACAACCTACAACCAACCAACCTACTTACAACCAACAACCAGCCAACCAACTTACAACCCACAACCAACCAACTTACAACCAACTTACAACCAACAACCAGCCAACCAACTTACAATCCGCAACCAACCAACTTACAACCTACAACCAACCAACCAACTTACAACCAACAACCAGCCAACCAACTTACAACCCACAACCAACCAACCAACTTACAACCTACAGCTTACAAACTATAACCAACCAACCAACTTACAACCTACAACCAACAATCAGCCAACCAACTTACAACCCACAACCTACCAACTTACAACCTACGACCAGCAACCAGCCAACCAACTTACAACCCACAACCAACAACCAGCCAACCAACTTACAACCCACAACCAACCAACTTACAACCTACAACCAACAACCAGCCAACCAATTTACAACTCACAACCAACCAACTTACAACCTACAACCAACCAACCAACTTACAACTTACAACCAACAACCAGCCAACCAACTTACAACCCACAACCAACCAACTTACAACCTACTGCTTATAACCTATAACCAACCAGCCAACTTACAACCTACAACCTACTCGCTACAACCAAGAAATCAAGGTACCATTTTTGTTCAAGGACCATGTACCTTGATGCTATTAGTAACGTAACATATGTAATTATAAGTGAAACCAAGATGGAAGCTCGATGGTTCTAGATACCTTCACATTATCAAAGACTTAGACGTTATTAGCAGTGTAGAATATGAGCATATGAAAGAAATACTACCCTGGTCACATATTGATATATTGTTGTTCAGCTCCTTAATTTTGTCATTGTTTTATTATTGCTCATTATATTAGTATACTTTTTTATATGTTATTATAATATATTACCATTTATCATTATTTATGTTATATCGTTAGCTATTTTATTATGAGTTATTATTGTTCAGCTTCACGTTCCTTAGTTTTGGAATTAAACATATACAGGTTGGATAGAAACCCCCTACCCCGTAAAATAGAATCGGTTGGTAATACATATTATATCTTTGTGACATGAATCATAAAGTCAGTTATCTGTAAAATATATGATAACTATACATTTACAATTACTGACATTAGACCAGATTGAAAATACATGCAAGTGCAAGATTTGTTGGTCGCTGTAGTCCTTCCTTCCAGGGTCCATCCGTGGACCGTGGAATGAGAACTTACGAAAAGTTCTTTTTCGTAAGTTCTCATTTACATGTTACGAAAAAAAAAAACTTTTAAAACGCAGAGTTACAAAGAAGGTTAAAAAAAAATTTTAAACGCATACAAATTTGTTTATATTCATTTTCTTAGGTTTTGAGGTGTCGGACAAACATTTCGAATGGGGGCAGATTCAAAACCCCTACCCCCCACCCCGGATGGGACTTTTACTGCCAGAATATGTCGCGCTTTTAGACATTGAGAACGATGCCTTAATGATTGTCTAATTTCAATAGACAAAGAATAACTTAAATAATATGTAAGACCATAGGCTTGCACATATTAATGTTAGATTAAATTTAAAATGCGTGCAAGTGGTAGATTTGATCGTAAAGGTAGCACCCATGATCCATCCTTCACTAAATGCTTTCATTTTTGCAGTTAGACTTAAAAGATACGTTTTAGTACTCTTAGATGTCGGGTATGACGGTTTAATTCCAATAGATAAAGGAAAATGTGAATAATCTATAAAAACCGTCCTTAAAACGTCTTTAAAAATCTATAAAAACGTCTTTAAAAATTCATAAGAACGTCTTTAAAAATCTATAAAAAACCTAAAAAACGTCTTTAAAATCTGTAAAAACGTCTTTAAAAAACTATAAAAACGTCTTTAAACATCTATAAAAACATCTTTAAAAAACTATAAAAACGTCTAAACATCGACTTTACATTAGATTCACAAGAAATACAAATGATAGATTTGGTCATGGAAGTGTACGTGACCGTCCTTCCCGGGAAAAAATTGTATTTTTGCAGATAGGCGCTTGAAATGTCCATATTAATTTTCTTTTAATGGAAAATGTGATTAAATAATTTTTCTCTATATCAGAAAGCTTTTTATGAGTGTTTTCCTTTTTTAGTTAAAACCAAGAAACATTTTTTAGAGCTAATTTGCATGTGGAAATTAAAGATCAATGCGTTTTACATATTCGGAAAGAGAAAATGAATGATCCATAAAAAAAGCAGACTCTTTCGAAGTACATATCATTATCAAAATCAGATTTTTCTAATTTTTACAGAAAAAGGGAAAAATAGTTAAGAACAAACAATCAAAACGAAACAAATAAACAATAAAAAAATAATAAAAAAAAAAATAAACAAACACATCAAAACGGCAGAAACAACTGACCTGTAAAGGCGTAAAGGCCACACTGGAAGCAGTTCCGGCAACTTGTCGCTTCACCGTTGTAGTGCCACCGTATGCTTGTGTTTTCTGCAAATTCTTTTGCAATGATTTCGAAATTCGTACTTTTGTCTTCTCATCCACAGTTGGTCCTTAATCTACCCGGGCCACCTTTTCCCATCATCCCCCGTGTATATCCAAGGTCGTCTTGATATGCATCTTCTTCGATCTGAGTAAAGATGAAAATAGTCGGTCTTTCGTGAAATAGAAAAGCACTAGCAATATTTATAAAGCGTTGTTTTTATAGCAAATAAAAGAGGGAGGTTGGAGATGAGGAAGGGGCAACCGTTCTCCTATACAGAATAAGTTTTGCTCATCTTGGGGTTAAATGTTGCCCTTGAACGTCATAATAACAGCGTACCAGAGATGTATCTGGAAATCACGAGGGATTGCATGTCAATTTCTACCTCCGCTCCGCTGTAGGTTCAGAAGCCAACTGGGAAAATACCTACTTCAACAAACTCCTTGGAGGAACTCCAAAAGTGTTGTATACTTTATGTGTTAACAAGCGAAAAATACGAGAAATGCCATTGTCTTAGTTTCTAACATTCAAAAAAGACTAAGGCTTGAGTAAAGGACATTAAAGAAAGCCAAGCAACCATTGAAAACGTGAGAGCTGTTCTCGCGGCAACCTGATAAACGTGCTCCCCCCCACCCAATTATAAAAATTATTGAAATGGTCCTATTAACTCCAAAAATAAACTCCAAAAGTGTCGTATACTTTATGCGTTAACAAGCGAAAAATGTGAGAAATGCTATCGTCTTAGTTTCTAACTTTCAAAATAGACTAAGGCTTGAGTAAAGGCCATTAAAGAAAGTCAAGCAACCATTGAAAACGTGAGAGCTGTTCTCGCGGCAACCTGATAAACAAGCTTTCACCCCCCCCCCCCCCCCCCATTCCAATCATAAAAGTTGTTAAAACGAATCTATTTGTACACCCATTACTATAGAACTGATAAACCCATTCGTTACAACTTTCCCCTTCATATTTCGGAGAATTGCCTTTATTTTCTAAAAAGAAATTAGGTTCTACGGAATCTGCGATCGATCTGAAATCAACGATTTTTTAGCCTTCGTGCATTTACATACGTTAATTTACTGGAGACCTCGGAATTTTTGAGGAGATACAAAATTTTTTACAGATTTTAAGCAGTGCTTTCTTTGTCCCTCCCTCATTTTTGGCGGAATCCTTGGACTTCAAATTTTTCTGTGAAATTTTGGGAAATCTCCAAGGAATTGGAGGATAGCGAAAGCACAAAATCCAAGCAGCAGTACAGCACATCAACGAGGACTAGTTCCTACTAGTGTCCCTATTCATCATCATCGTTATCATCATCACTGCTTACATTTACATTGCTCATGATTTTTATTTTAAATTGAAGTACCTAGAGGAACATCTCATTCGTAAATACTTTGCATCCAGACTTCTAATATTTCTCCATTGCTTTCGAATATTTTCAGAAAATTTGTCTATTTTACATATTTCCGAACTATATTTTATTTAAAAGAAAACGAAAATAATTTGTTTTTTTTTTTATTTATTACAATTTCGAAAAGGCGTTGAAATTTCCCTAGCTGCTTTGTATTGGAGGAACCAAAATAACTAGATGATTTTCTATACGTAGGTTAAAGATGAAACCTATATAATTGACTAGGCTTCTGATTAGTGTTATTTTAGTAAGCAGTATGAAACCGATATGCAGAAAAAAATTAAAATAAGTAGCCTATAACAGAAGTGTTCCAGAATCCACTTAACAAACACATTACTTTAACCTTTTTCAATTTTGGGTCCTTCATCTATCTCGTCAGAACTGTAAGAAATGTTGTTCCGAAAGTAAGGAGTAAGATTAAAACTTAAATCGAACAGAAATTGTTCCGCATAGGACGGCGGCTACCCCCTCCTCAACAGGGGCGTAATTTGCTATGGGACAGGGGGAGGGGGGGGGGGGGCAACCGCCTTCTCCACACCCCTGTTTGCCTCCCCCTCCCACCCCCATCTGAAAATTAGTTTTTTGCAGCAAAATCTTGTCAAGATTAAAATAAGCATGCATAATTCAAGTATCCAGAGAAACAGGTCAGTTTTCTTTAGTATATCTTTGCCTTTAAGGTAATATATGACCAATTTTTCCGTTTTCACTGTCATTTTCACTTGATTTGGGAAAATGGACTCCATCGTAGCCCCCCCCCCCCGGATTTTGGCAAAATTACGCCCCTGCTCTTCAATACCATAATCTTTCCGCTAATGTTTTTTAGTACTTTAAAAAAGCTTCTTAATCTAATTAAATTGCCCTTATGTTTAAAAAGTAATTCAAAAATTGAAGTATTGACGTATTGAGGATACCTCAAAGAACTGAGGTATTGAAAAGGGGTACACCCACGTTCTTTGCCGAATAAGTTCTTTTCGTAATAATTTATCAGTAGCCAGGATCAAAAGTTTTACAGGATCAGAAAACAAGCAATTAACTGGTCACGCAATAATATTAAATAACAGAAGACCTTCCTGGTGCCACTTCTACTTAAATAAAATTGAAAATTAATTAATAAAATTAAACTCAGGCGATATTTTAATAAACAATATGAAACCAATCTACAGAAAAAAAATTTACAAAATATGGCCAACACAGGTGCTCCAGAAGCCACTTAGCAACCACGTTACATTAATTTTTCAATTTAGGACCACTTTAATCTCGTCAGAGTTGTCAGCTAACAGCGGACTGAATAAACACCCAACGGACATTCATACACAATCAATTTTAACTGCACACAGATTTAATTGACGGTATGATTCAGCTAACGCTTAAATTTGAATAACACCAGATACGTACATAATAAAATAAAATCCAATTCCGAAGGTAACTAGAGCAAGCAGCTGAGTTCAACTAAATTAAATTATTTCGAAATTTAGCCAATAAAAGCGCTTCATTAACAATTCTTAGCTGTATAGAAAAACCGCATAGGAATTGGAGCATGTTTTGAAGCCTCCTGTAGTGGCACAATGGGTTTGATCTCAGCTTGGTAATATGGGACCCAGAGTTCAAACTCAGCAGCAGCAACACACTGCAGGGCTCGGAATTTGATTTCGGTGATGAGATTACGCGGAAAGTCTCCACATTAATCCAAACGAGAAGAAGAAGAATAAGAAAAAGCATGTGAAGAAGGGTTCTTCTTCTTTGGCTATTTGTAGACGTTATGTATAAATTTTACGTAATTCCAGGCTTTGCGGCAGCTGATATCAAATTCTGAGTCCTGCAATACCATGCAGATATTAATACCCCTATGCCACCACCATTTGGTCAAAATTTTTCAACCTGACCAAGTCAAAACTAACCAATCAAAAATGAAAATGGGTCTAGTGTGATGTTTAATTACTGATCCTAATTTTTTCGCTTTTTTTGCTAAAATTCTTCGCTAATTTTTTAATCTTCTAATCGAAAAAATAGTTTTTCGGTAATTTTCCGCTAATAATTCCTCAAAATAGGGATGCAACTCCGATAAAAATGCATGCCTCTTTTCGCTTTATCGACGTATCTCAGAAATATAGAAATATTCCATGCTGTCGACAGAATAGGTACAAGGAAATAATAATTAAGAAATGACCTTTTACACAGTTTGTTCAGCCTAATATTAAAAACGTTTAATGATGTAATGCGTTTCTGGCGTATGCACTGCAGTGGTTGTTGTACTAATCGATTTTTTCCCGCGCACTACATGCAAAAAGTGGTAGGTGCTGTTTTTGACGGGAATGAAATTTAACAAGTCCGAACCGACTACTTCTTCCCAATTTCTTAACATGCCGGTTCAAGTCTGAACCGACTACTTCTTCCCAATTTCTTAACATACCAATACAATATCTTAATATTATGCCATCTAGCTGAATTTTTCAGATCCTCAACATTTTCCATGCATTATCATATGATCCGTCACTTACAAACTAATTGTGCAAACCTCTTCTGCTATTCAACCATGCATAAAGCGTCTTCGCTAATATTCTTAGCTACGCTTCCAAGTTTCCTCCCTAAAACCTCTTCTGCTACCTCACGGACCTGTGAAGTCCTTAACATTGTTGTTGAGTGTGAGTGATGATTACAGAACTGAGGCATTGCTGTGAGTAGATTAGGAGTGTCTTTAAATACTTGAAATAAAAAAAAGGGCTAATTACACTTATTGAAGGACGTTTAAGGAAAAACTAAGAATTTAATTTAATAAGCCTAACCATCAGAAGCGACGTTACACCAATAAAAGACGTTAAATCAATAAAAAAGACGTTAAATAATAAAAGACGTTAAATCAATAAAAGAAGCATATAATACCTCACCGAACGCCATTCGGTTGTACTGCTTTCTAAGTTCAGACTGAGCCAGTCTTTCTTTCTGCTTCCGAACTCGCTTCCCACCACGTCTCTTTCGTGGAGCCTCAATTGGTGCAGGCAAAGCTTTCACACTTTTGACAGGGGGCGGCTCCTAGAATCAATAATATTTCATAATAAAAGTTATTATTCAAAACATACAATTGAAAATATATTCATTCTATAGTTGTTTTTAGTTAAAGTTTGATTTATTTATTTCGGTTTTTAACTACACTTAAAATCCAAGTTAGGTCTTCAATATTAGTGTTTACCTCATTTTTTTCATCATAAGTTTATTTTCAGCGCTGGTGCCAGGAAAAAAGGTTGTCGTTTAAAGTTTCATAAAAAATTAAAAACAAAAGTTCATTTCAAAATGTTAAAAAAACACATTTCATATAAATTTTATGATAAAAGATGGCAAAATCAATCGTTTAAATTTATAGATTCTGAAATGAAAATTTTTTTAATGAAAACATTAATTTGATTAAACTATACTGAATTCTTAAAAAAGGCACATGCTATTCTTCTTGGGGTAAAACGTTTGCAATCACGTTTTTCTTTTTCTCTATTCAACGTTAAAAACAAGTTAGACTTTGGACAATTTCGGGAACGTTTTATTGAGGGCTATCCTAAGATCGAGTTTATAATATCAGCTTAAAACGAGCCATGTTTCAAAATTCACTCTATAGGCACAACAAAAAACATGTATAAGCTGTTTCTCTTTAAATGGAAAGTTTCGAATAAAGTTTCTTTTAGATATTGAATGTCAAACGTGAGTTAGGCTTTGGGAAATTTAGAAAACCTATTTTGATACGTTCTTCTAATATCTAGTTCCTAATAAAAGTGGGTCAAGTCTGTCGGTTGAATTTGTGGATCCTGAAGTTAAAACTTTATTCTTGGATGAAAATTTTAATATGTTTAGGCCATCCTGTTCTTTTTTTTAAGCAGAGGCTGTTTCTTTTTTTTAATAAAATGTTTGTTTTCCCTTTTCTGAAATGCATTCAATGTAGAACGCAGTTTTTGGACAATTTCGGAAATATTATTTTTGACACGCTATCTTAAGATCCCATTAATAATGTCAGCTTAAAACAGGCCTTATTTCAAAAACCTCTCTATGAACAAAACAAAATGGCGTATAAGTTGTTTTTCTTGAAAAAAAAAGGTTTTCAAGTACCATTTCTTTTTTTTTTTCAATTTATACAATTTCGAACGTGAGTAAAGTTATGGACAGTTTCGGGAACCTCTTTTTTGCCATGTTTTTCTAAGATCATATTAAAGCAAATAATTATCAGCTTAATAATATATTATATATATACAATTATAATTAATATAAATAATTATCATTAACAATTATCAGCTTAAAGCAAACCCGTTTTTGAAAATATCCGTATAGACAAAACAAAATATATAAAAAGTGTTTTTCTTGAAATAAGACATTTTCAATTACGCTTTCTTTGTTTAATTTATTCGATTTCCAATGCAAGTTTTGGTTTGAAAGATTTAGGAAATTTATTTTTGATACAATCTTCTAAGCCCTAAATTCGAACAAAGAGGTATCCAGATGGTTCGGTTTTACACGGCCTGTGATAGGAATTCAGTTGAAGGTCTTTCTTGAAAAAAGAGAAAAAATGATTAAATTTCCTATTGAAAGCAAATTTGCTGAAAGTTACTTAAGCAGGATTTCAATGAAATTGGCGTTGATACGAAACAGTCATTAAGTCGTCGTTAAGAGACACCGCCCTTTTCTCACCCCCAAATATGTCGAATCGGTTTTGGATCAAAAAAAGGTATAACAAGGACATTAAGGGTCGATTAAGTCTGGGAGGGATACTAAAAAAAACTTTAGGTGGATATCCTTCAAAATCAAATTTAAGGACCTCTCTCTCGCGAAGAGAGAGACTTTTTAGACTCAAAACTCAAGACTCAAGACTCAAAACTTTTTAGACTCCATAAGACAAAAAAGCGAATTCACTGTTAAATCTCACCAAGTCTTGATGAGAACATCTTCTATTAGGCGTCCGGTGAGTCCTACACATATACGACGGTACACGGTCCTATGAAATTTAATTTCGAAACTTGTGCTCCTAAGAAATCTATGTTTATTTTATCTATACTGTTTATAGAATTAAACTAACAAAGAGGTCTAAATATTATAGAATCTATTCTAATGTCTGTAGACTACCTATCTACAGACAAACTTTCCCTTATTATTTTCCCTTATTATCCCCACACAGGCAAAAATTACGGAGCTTCTTTTCTTACCCTTTCCAAGCTGGTCAAGAAAGAAAAATGAGAAACCAAAAAAGCAGTAGGTAAAAAAGAAGCAAAAAGAAGAAAGAAGAAAAAAGGAAGAAGGAACCAAGAAAATCATAGTGTTGTTAGACAACCCATTTACCCAATCTAAAACTTCATCCAGGGGGTTCATTAGCTTAATCTCAACTAGAAAGCAATTCAAAAAATATATATATTTGTTTTTTTTTTCATAGCAATAAAAGGAGAATAATTCAATTTTCCATCAAAAACTTTACAAACGATATTCCCGAAAACTGCCAAATTATGTGTGTTATTCAGGTTTTACAACTCATACAACAAGAAAAAGTTACGAAAGGACACTTTTTTCAAACATAATTCAGAAAGTGTGTGCGAGAAAGTGGGGTAATCAATGAATTCATGGATAAAACCATTCTAAATTCATTCTCACTAGCTAGCTTATTTTCAAAAAAAAAAGTGGTCAGTAAAAGCCAAAAAAGAAGAACTTGTTCATGGCACTTAATCAAAAAACAAACCTGGAGCTTGTCAAGCTTTTTGACAATTTCGGTAACCATTTCCCTTCCGTACTTTCCATCGGGACTCTCATGAGAACTGTCAACCCTGGCAGCTAGAGTACACTTTGCAGCTACAAGACGGGCCACTTTGCGACGCAAATCAGGCGAAGTATTTTGAACAGTTGGACAATAATAAACTAGTCCTGTGTGTGGCAAAACTTGCGTTTGACTAAATCCACTTAAGACTTTTCGCTGTTGACCAAGGAGAAGGACGTTACAGGCAGGCATTTTTGAAAGACTTGTTAACCCACCAGCAACACCTAAATCGATGATACGAGATGAAAGGAAAATATATTTTGCATGCATTGTAATTGATCACTATGTAATCCTCTTGAATAAAATCATTGGAGAGCATTATAATTAAGAGGGAGAGAAAGATAAATAGAGAGAAAAGAAGGTGAGGAGGGAAGAGAGAGGGAGACAGAGAGCGGAGAGGAAGAATAGTGAATAAATAAAGGAGATGGAGTGTAGGGAAGAGAGAAAGAGGGAGAGAGAGAGAGAAAGATAGAGATAATTTATTTTTTTGATACATTTTTTCTTATACATAATAATTTACTCTCTTTTCTTTTAATAAAACTAATCTCTCTTTTTTTTCTTTAATCTCTCTTTTTTTTTTTTTCGTTCACCAAAACTTCGGTGAACAATCTCTCTTTTTTTCTTTGCTAAAATGTAAAAAAAAAGAAAAGAAAAAAAAAACAATGGGCTAGGTCAGATTGTCTTCCTTAAGCACAGATTCAAGGTCCTATGTAAAACATTTAACTGAAGAAAACCCACAAATAATTTTAAATTAAAATGCTGGAGTTTTTTAGCAATTGTTTTTTTTTGTTTCCTTAGTTAATTCGGTATCAACAGCAGTTTTAGCAGAATTGACGACCATAAGAAATATTACCATAATTAGAATAAACGTAATGGTAATGATGAATTGCGATTATAATTATATTACAAATTATGGTGAATTTATTACTTGTTTTAAGCCAATTAGTCAGATCAATTGTTTTAATAAATTTATGTTTCATTATCACTTTAAACCTGTTAATTAAATTAATTATTGTCTACAGTGTAACATTTTTTCCCATTTCACTTAAAACACGTATAGTTTTAAATTTTAATTCTCAACAAAACTTGCAGCTTATATTCCAGAGTTCAACGATCCGATTGCTTCGTTCTCAGAAGGAAGCGGGGAAGATTTTCCAGGGGTATTTTTTTCGTAGGAAAAGTTTTCCGGGGTAACTTTCCACGGGAGAGAATCCTCTAGGGGGAGGGGGGGGGGGCTGGCTAATACACCTGACCCTCTTGCCATAGCTACAAGTAATATAATTGTAATGATGAATTGTGAACATAACTACAATGAAAATTATAATGCTGAAATTCTTAGCCAAATTAATTATTTAATTGAATTTATGTTTCAAACATTGTTATTTTCACTTTAATATGTTAATTAAACTGATTATCGTCAACAGTGCGATACTTTTTTTCATTTAATTTAAAACAGGTATATAAATAGTGGACAATGTAGCCTACTTAGCAAATAATTTTGTTTCAAACAGTTCATGGTAACGAACTGTATAGTAAGATTCATAATCTGAGCTTTCGATTTGAATTGTCAATTAAAATATACACTTCTACAATTCAGACTAAAACTTACATTTCAAAATTCATCAATCTTTTGCTCTACAATTCAGACTAACGCTTATATTTCAAAATTCGTCCATCCTTGGCATTTGCTTTAATGAGAACTTACTTTCAGATGTAAAACAGTTCTGTTTGTCCTTATTATTGCATTTAGTAGACTACAAAAAACAGGTGTTTCCACTATTCTCTGTAAAATGGCTGGAAATTTTGCTAGGTTTTTGTTTAAAGGCAAAAGATATTTTATAAGCAATAGGCACCCCCCCCCCCCCCTTAACAAGCAAAACTTCTCATCCATTTCATAATCCTCAACGTCTTACCGTTACTAGCGTACAAAGTACTGATCATGATACACAAAAACACGCCAAAAAAAAAGACAAGGAGCAGTATGGCTCCCCAACACAATTATGGGTATGTCAGTGAAAAACAGGTTTTTCAAAACCGGAAGGATTGAATGGAATGCGCCCCGGGGATTTGGAGATATGGCATCCCTAGATACACAATTGTTAGACCTATTAACTATTTTGAACAACATGGTTTTTCATTGAAAAAAAACTGGCAGTGTTGAGGGGGAGGAGCATCTAAGAAGTGCAAAAGGAGCTGATCGCCCTCCAATCACTCTTTAATAGAAGAAGCCTCAAAGTTTAATTGGACATTTATTCACCCACTAATCCACTCTTTGAGAAAAGCTTAGCAAACAGCTTTTAGTACTTGTGTCACAAGTGTAAAATTGTCAGATACGACCTTTAGGTGAGACAACAAAGAAATACAGAAGTAAAGCCATATTGATTCAACTAGACATTTTCTTATTTTCACTGTGTTATTTAATTTTAAGAAACTTTACTTTCATTATCTTTGGACTAAAACATTTAAACGAAGAACGGGAAGAAGACGTTAATAAATCAAAAACAAACCCAGGAGTTTGGCGGCGGTAGGCGCAAAAACAACCTGTGACATATTAAGTGAAATAAATTACATTCATTTTCTTTACTTTTCAGCTTATCACCTTTTAAACGAAGAACGGGAATAAACGTCAATAAATAAAAACACAAAAACAGAAGTTTGTCGGCGGTAGGCTGACCAATAATTTGTGATACCTGAGCTGCAATAAATGTAATTCAGGTTTCAAAACGTTTCAGCTTTTAAAGGAGGGACTAACAAAAGTTAATAAATTCAAAATATACCCAGAAGTTTGGCAGCGGTAGGCTGACCAATAATTTGTGATATATGAGGTGCACGAAGTGTAATTCAGGTTTTAACGTTTTAGCTTTTAAAGGAGGGACTAAAAAAGTTAATAAATTCAAAATATACCCAGAAGTTTGGCAGCGGTAGGCTGATCAATAATTTGTGATATCTGAGGTACAATAAATGTAAATCAGGTTTTAACGTTTCAGCTTTTGAAGGAGGGACTAAAAAAAAGTTAATAAATTCAAAATATACCCAGAAAATTGGCAGCGGAAGGCTGACCAATAATTTGTGATATCTGAGGTGCAATAAGTGTAATTCAGGTGTTTACGTTTCAGCTTTTAAAGGAGGGACTAAAAAAAGTTAATAAATTCAAAATATACCCAGAAGTTTGGCAGCGGAAGGCTGACCAATAATTTGTGATATCTGAGGTGCAATAAGTGTAATTCAAGTTTTAACATTTCAGCTTTTAAAGGAGGGACTAAAAAAAAGTTAATCAATTCAAAATATACCCAGAAAATTGGCAACGGAAGGCTGACCAATAATTTGTGATACCTGAGCTGCAATAAATTTAATTCAGGTTTTAACGTTTCAGCTTTTAAAGGAGGGACTAACAAAAGTTAATAAATTCAAAATATACCCAGAAGTTTGGCAGCGGTAGGCTGACCAATAATTTGTGATATCTGAGGTGCAATAAGTGTAATTCAAGTTTTAACATTTTTCAGCTTTTAAAGGAGGGACTAAAAAAAGTTAATAAATTCAAAATATACCCAGAAAATTGGCAGCGGAAGGCTGACCAATAATTTGTGATATCTGAGGTGCAATAAGTGTAATTCAGGTGTTTACGTTTCAGCTTTTAAAGGAGGGACTAAAAAAGTTAATAAATTCAAAATATACCCAGAAGTTTGGCAGCGGAAGGCTGACCAATAATTTGTGATATCTGAGGTGCAATAAGTGTAATTCAAGTTTTAACATTTCAGCTTTTAAAGGAGTGACTAAAAAAAGTTAATAAATTCAAAAAATACCCAGAAGTTCGGCAGCGGAAGGCTGACCAATAATTTGTGATATCTGAGGTGCAATAAATGTAATTCAGGTTTTGACGTTTCAGCTTTTAAAGGAGGGACTAAAAAAAGTTAATAAATTCAAAATATACCCAGAAGTTTGGCGGCGGTAGGCTGACAAATAATTTGTGATATCTGAGGTGCAATAAATGTAATTCAGGTTTTGATGTTTCAGCTTTTAAAGGAGGGACTAAAAAAGTTAATAAATACAAAATATACACAGAAGTTTGGCAGCGGTAGGCTGATCAATAGTTTGTGATATCTGAGGTGCAATAAATGTAGTTCAGGTTTTAACGTTTCAACTTTTAATGGAGGAACTAAAAAAGTTAATAAATTCAAAATATACCCAGAAGTTTGGCAGCGGTAGGCTGTCCAATAATTTGTGATATCTGAGGTGCAATAAATGTAATTCAGGTTTTGACGTTTCAGCTTTTAAAGGAGGGACTAAAAAAAAGTTAATAAATTCAAAATATACCCAGAAGTTTGGCGGCGGTAGGCTGACAAATAATTTGTGATATCTGAGGTGCAATAAATGTAATTCAGGTTTTGACGTTTCAGCTTTTAAAGGAGGGACTAAAAAAAGTTAATAAATTCAAAATATACACAGAAGTTTGGCAGCGGTAGGCTGATCAATAATTTGTGATATCTGAGGTGCAATAAGTGTAATTTCAGGTGTTTACGTTTCAACTTTTAATGGAGGAACTAAAAAAGTTAATAAATTCAAAATATACCCAGAAGTTTGGCAGCGGTTGGCGCGCCAACAATTTGTGATATATTAGGCGCAATAAACGTCATTCGGCTTTCAACATATTCTAAAATCCTATCTTTGCATTTCTGCAATTCTTCTGCCATATCACAGGCTTCATACACATATCGAAGCTCTTCTTGCGTCAGACTTTTTCTGTAAAAAAAAAATAATGGAAAAGTCAAAGATGAAATAAAAAACTATCTATGTTTTAACCGTTGTAGCCGAAGGGTTGGCACGCTAGATTTGAAATCCTTTGTCCGTGAGGACAGGGGTTCGATTCCTACTGTTGTTGGTTATTTGGTTTGGAACAGGGGCATTAGATTGCCTCTATGAGCTCAGCCAGAGTCAAACCGGCTCTAGATGGGTACCTGGAGAAATCTGGAGAAGATAAACAGGAAGAGTGTGCGAAAGCAAGGATGGCTGGCCCCCAAACACACCCACTGCATTTCCTAACTGAAGGGCCATGAAACGGAGAACAGAATTGTTAGGAGAAACTGTAAAGTCCAATGCTGTGTTCTTTACCCTTTTTTTATCTTCCAATCCTAGAAGAAGTAGGCCTTTCAGCAATTTCAGCTATCATCTACTTTTCCTTACAGTTTTAAACAGAGATAATACTATTAAGCGTCGATTATTGTTAAACTTACATAAGAAACACGCAGGGCAATACATATTAGCAAACGGTAAGCACTGATATATTCTATCACCAACTGCACCGATCAGCAGACTTACCAGGCAATAGAAAAAAAAAAGTAAAAGCCGGCAAGTGCAATAAAAAAAGTTTTACGAACTCCTTTGTGGTCTACTTCGTCAGTACATTTGACAAGTGATCCTTTTTCACATTTTACTGGTGATTGTAGAAGTAGCACTATTTAGCTGGAATAGGCCTAGATAAGTCACAACAACTTAAGAAAAACACTTCTTACTTCGTAATATGCAGAAAAATCATAGTTAACACATTTTACAAGGGAAAAACTTTTATTTTCACTTCTTTCGTTGTTTTACACTTTTTCTATAAAATTTTTGAAAAAAAAGCATACATTGAATAAGTATTTTGAAGTTTTTTAAAATCATGGCGAAAGAAACGCCATCTACGAAGTTGTTTTATAGACGGTATGGATCCAGGCCATTTTTTGTTTTAATGCCACTGCGTTTGAATGTGGTGGAATCTTAAGACAAATTTCCTAGATCCCATTTTTTTCAGCTCGAGTTTGAAAACTTAAAAAAAGGCTTATTCAGTGCATGCTTTATTTAAAAATACTCTATAATATTCTTAAACATGTTCCCTTATGTGGAGTGACTCATCTAGGGTTACATCTAATTAGCGTTTATTTTTTAGCGCTACGATTTTTAGACCTTAGATTCAAGAAAAGCTTATTTTCATTTTTTCCGTAATGGGAAGGAAAGTTTCCAATGTTTTTTAATACATGAGTTTTCTAATTTCTAAATCTTGCAAGAGCTTGCAAGTGTAGCTATGTTCAGCGCTCAAGAAATGAGAACGACCGTACTCAATCACAAGCATTTTACGAGGGGAGGGGGAGGGTACACAGATTTTTATTTTAAACATACTAGCTAAACTGTTATATACTTGTAATTAAGCTTGCATTTGTAATTAATCACAAGCATTTTAAGAGGGGAGGGGAGGGTACACAGATTTTTATTTTAAACCTACAAGCTAAACTGTTATATACTTGTAATTAAGCTTGCATTTGTAATTAATCACAAGCATTTTAAGAGGGGAGGGGGAGGGTACACAGATTTTTATTTTAAACATACTAGCTAAACTGTTATATACTTGTAATTAAGCTTGCACTTGTAATTAATCAAAAGCATTTTACGAGGGGAGAGGGAGGGTACACAGGCTTTTATTTTAAACCTACAAGCTAAACTGTTATATACTTGTAATTAAGCTTGCATTTGTAATTAATCACAAGCATTTTACGAGGGGAGGGGGAGGGTACACAGATTTTTATTTTAAACATACTAGCTAAACTGTTATATAATTGTAATTAAGCTTGCACTTGTAATTAATCAAAAGCATTTTACGAGGGGAGAGGGAGGGTACACAGGCTTTTATTTTAAACCTACAAGCTAAACTGTTATATACTTGTAATTAAGCTTGCATTTGTAATTAATCACAAGCATTTTACGAGGGGAGGGGAGGGTACACAGATTTTTATTTTAAACATACTAGCTAAACTGTTATATACTTGTAATTCAGCTTGCATTTGTAATTAATCACAAGCATTTTACGAGGGGAGGGGGAGGGTACACAGATTTTTATTTTAAACATACTAGCTAAACTGTTATATACTTGTAATTAAGCTTGCACTTGTAATTAATCAAAAGCATTTTACGAGGGGAGAGGGAGGGTACACAGGCTTTTATTTTAAACTTACAAGCTAAACTGTTATATACTTGTAATTAAGCTTGCATTTGTAATTAATCACAAGCATTTTACGAGGGGAGGGGGAGGGTACACAGATTTTATTTTAAACATACTAGCTAAACTGTTATATACTTGTAATTAAGCTTGCACTTGTAATTAATCAAAAGCATTTTACGAGGGGAGAGGGAGGGTACACAGGCTTTTATTTTAAACCTACAAGCTAAACTGTTATATACTTGTAATTAAGCTTGCATTTGTAATTAATCACAAGCATTTTACGAGGGGAGGGGGAGGGTACACAGATTTTTATTTTAAACATACTAGCTAAACTGTTATATACTTGTAATTAAGCTTGCACTTGTAATTAATCAAAAGCATTTTACGAGGGGAGAGGGGAGGGTACACAGGCTTTTATTTTAAACCTACAAGCTAAACTGTTATATACTTGTAATTAAGCTTGCATTTGTAATTAATCACAAGCATTTTACGAGGGGAGGGGGAGGGTACACAGATTTTTATTTTAAACCTACAAGCTAAACTGTTAATACTTGTAATTAAGCTTGCATTTGTAATTAATCACAAGCATTTTACGAGGGGAGGGGGAGGGTACACAGATTTTTATTTTAAACATACTAGCTAAACTGTTATATACTTGTAATTAAGCTTGCACTTGTAATTAATCAAAAGCATTTTACGAGGGGAGAGGGAGGGTACACAGGCTTTTATTTTAAACCTACAAGCTAAACTGTTATATACTTGTAATTAAGCTTGCATTTGTAATTAATCACAAGCATTTTACGAGGGGAGGGGGAGGGTACACAGATTTTTATTTTAAAACATACTAGCTAAACTGTTTATATACTTGTAATTAAGCTTGCACTTGTAATTAATCACAAGCATTTTAAGAGGGGACGGGGAGGGTACACAGATTTTTTATTTTAAACATACTAGCTAAACTGTTATATACTTGTAATTAAGCTTGCACTTGTAATTAATCAAAAGCATTTTACGAGGGGAGAGGGAGGGTACACAGGCTTTTATTTTAAACCTACAAGCTAAACTGTTATATACTTGTAATTAAGCTTGCATTTGTAATTAATCACAAGCATTTTACGAGGGGAGGGGGAGGGTACACAGATTTTTATTTTAAACATACTAGCTAAACTGTTATATACTTGTAATTAAGCTTGCATTTGTAATTAATCACAAGCATTTTAAGAGGGGAGGGGAGGGTACATAGATTTTTATTTTAAACATACTAGCTAAACTGTTATATACTTGTAATTAAGCTTGCACTTGTAATTAATCAAAAGCATTTTACGAGGGGAGAGGGAGGGTACACAGGCTTTTATTTTAAACCTACAAGCTAAACTGTTATATACTTGTAATTAAGCTTGCATTTGTAATTAATCACAAGCATTTTACGAGGGGAGGGGAGGGTACACAGATTTTTATTTTAAACATACTAGCTAAACTGTTATATACTTGTAATTAAGCTTGCATTTGTAATTAATCACAAGCATTTTACGAGGGGAGGGGGAGGGTACACAGATTTTTATTTTAAACATACTAGCTAAACTGTTATATACTTGTAATTAAGCTTGCACTTGTAATTAATCAAAAGCATTTTACGAGGGGAGAGGGAGGGTACACAGGCTTTTATTTTAAACTACAAGCTAAACTGTTATATACTTGTAATTAAGCTTGCATTTGTAATTAATCACAAGCATTTTACGAGGGGAGGGGGAGGGTACACAGATTTTTATTTTAAACATACTAGCTAAACTGTTATATACTTGTAATTAAGCTTGCATTTGTAATTAATCACAAGCATTTTAAGAGGGGAGGGGGAGGGTACACAGATTTTTATTTTAAACCTACAAGCTAAACTGTTATATACTAGTAATTAAGCTTGCACTTGTAATTAATAATCAAAAGCATTTTACGAGGGGAGATGGAGGGTACACAGGCTTTTATTTTAAACATACTAGCTAAACTGTTATATACTTGTAATTAAGCTTGCATTTGTAATTAATCACAAGCATTTTAAGAGGGGAGGGGGAGGGTACACAGATTTTTATTTTAAACATACTAGCTAAACTGTTATATTATACTTGTAATTAAGCTTGCACTTGTAATTAATCAAAAGCATTTTACGAGGGGAGAGGGAGGGTACACAGATTTTTATTTTAAACATACTAGCTAAACTGTTATATACTTGTAATTAAGCTTGCATTTGTAATTAATCACAAGCATTTTAAGAGGGGAGGGGGAGGGTACACAGATTTTTATTTTAAACATACTAGCTAAACTGTTATATACTTGTAATTAAGCTTGCACTTGTAATTAATCAAAAGCATTTTACGAGGGGAGAGGGAGGGTACACAGGCTTTTATTTTAAACCTACAAGCTAAACTGTTATATACTTGTAATTAAGCTTGCATTTGTAATTAATCACAAGCATTTTAAGAGGGGAGGGGGAGGGTACACAGATTTTTATTTTAAACATACTAGCTAAACTGTTATATACTTGTAATTAAGCTTGCATTTGTAATTAATCACAAGCATTTTAAGAGGGGAGGGGGAGGGTACACAGATTTTTATTTTAAACATACTAGCTAAACTGTTATATACTTGTAATTAAGCTTGCACTTGTAATTAATCAAAAGCATTTTACGAGGGGAGAGGGAGGGGTACACAGGCTTTTATTTTAAACCTACAAGCTAAACTGTTATATACTTGTAATTTAAGCTTGCATTTGTAATTAATCACAAGCATTTTACGAGGGGAGGGGGAGGGTACACAGATTTTTATTTTAAACATACTAGCTAAACTGTTATATACTTGTAATTAAGCTTGCATTTGTAATTAATCACAAGCATTTTAAGAGGGGAGGGGGAGGGTACACAGATTTTTATTTTAAACATACTAGCTAAACTGTTATATACTTGTAATTAAGCTTGCACTTGTAATTAATCAAAAGCATTTTACGAGGGGAGAGGAGGGTACACAGGCTTTTATTTTAAACCTACAAGCTAAACTGTTATATACTTGTAATTAAGCTTGCATTTGTAATTAATCACAAGCATTTTACGAGGGGAGGGGGAGGGTACACAGATTTTTATTTTAAACATACTAGCTAAACTGTTATATACTTGTAATTAAGCTTGCACTTGTAATTAATCAAAAGCATTTTACGAGGGGAGAGGGAGGGTACACAGGCTTTTATTTTAAACCTACAAGCTAAACTGTTATATACTTGTAATTAAGCTTGCATTTGTAATTAATCACAAGCATTTTACGAGGGGAGGGGGAGGGTACACAGATTTTTATTTTAAACATACTAGCTAAACTGTTATATACTTGTAATTAAGCTTGCACTTGTAATTAATCAAAAGCATTTTACGAGGGGAGAGGGAGGGTACACAGGCTTTTATTTTAAACCTACAAGCTAAACTGTTATATACTTGTAATTAAGCTTGCATTTGTAATTAATCACAAGCATTTTACGAGGGGAGGGGGAGGGTATACAGGTTTTTATTTTAAACATACAAGCTAAACTGTTGTATACTTTTAATCTAATTTGGCATTTTATATGTTTTCCTCTGGGCCACATACAGCCTCTGCTACTGAAACAGGTGTCACTATTTTTTCCTGTTGCCATACCAAATGCATTTTTAGGGAGGAGACAGAGGGGGCACTTGTCCCGGGTGCAGAAATTTTAGGACCGCATAATTTCAAATAAATAGTCAAAGAGTTCTAACCATTTTGTATTTTTTTGAAAAATTATTTTTATTAGAATAAGCAGAGGGCGCAGTAATAAATGAATAAAATTAACAAATTATTAAATACAACCTCTGAGGCTATTAATACGGTGTTCAAACATTTCATCAAAGAGATTCCTTGCTTCTAAATTGTCAGCGACAAGCGAGATGTGTGACTTTTCTTGGGCCATAGGAGAAAGTATCTTTCGTGCCATTGCTTGAATTATCATTGTTTCACTATAAGGGTCGCTCCAAGTGATTCCAACCAAAAACAATATTTTCACTAGTTTTTAGATTATATTTGTTTGACGGTTATCTCAGAAGTACTGCTGATAACTAGTCTTCGCCTTCTAATACGGCCCACAACCGACACAAATGTTACTGAAAAAGGTGTCACTAATTTTTCCTGTCGTCATATCAAAGGCTGTTTTAGGGAGGTGACACTTGCCCTGGGCACAGAAATTTTAGGGCCACGAAATTTCAAATAAATAGTCTAACAGTTATAATCATTCTGAAATTTTTGAAATTTCATTTTTTTTAAATACAGCAGAGGGCAGAGTTAATAAATGAAAATATTTAATCAACTGTTAATTAATTTATAAAAAAATAATAAATAGATAATAATAATTAAAATAATTAAATAAAATAATTGATAAGGATTAAAAATTTAAACACTAAATTAAAGAATAACTAACAAATTAATTATTAAAATTTTTTTAATAATTTCATTAAAAAATGCAACTTTTGTTAAAATTTGACCTGAAAATTTTGTGGGAGACTGAGAGGGGAGCATATCAATATCTTGTCCCGGGCACAAGAGAGGCCAAAATCGCTACTGCGTCATACACAGTGTCATCACTTTTTATATTATTTCAAAAGTTTAATAATTTGTTTTCTGGCATAGGACGAAATGAATTTTTTTTTTTTTTTTTGGCACAAAACGTCATCAATTCTATCTGTTTCCGAATGAAGTTTAACTAGTATTTGTTGTAATATGTTACTTTCCAATCAAACTTTTTTAATATTTTAAAGAAAGTAATATAGCAACTTTCAGGGATCAGCCTGAACATCGCAAACATTTCACAGTCAGTCTGAACTTCAGGAATCAACAGCATGAAACAGCCTAAACTTCAGGAATCAGCCTGAACATCGCAAAAATTTCAGAGAGTCTGGTTCGCCTAGATCATCTCATTTAGAGGTCCAATTTTAAACATTAAGTCCAAAAAATAAGGGATTAAAAATAAAATTAATTATAAAAGTTATAAAAGTTGTTTTTGTAAACCACTATCTTTTCTAAACTATTTGACACATCAATATTTACAAAAAGCTGACGTTATTACTATACCCAATGCTTGTCTGTCCAACCTCTGAGGGGAGAAGGGGGGAGCGGTACCTGAGGCCTTTTCTAGAAGATTTTCAAAATCTCATTTTCTAGATTTTTGAAAAAACCGAAATCCAATAGACCTTTAAAAACGTATACAAAAGAAAAGAAAAATACTGAATATCTAAGAAAATGATACATCTAAGAAAATGAATGTGTTCCTTATTTATTTTCTTTTTTACCATCGACTATTCGGTCGATTTATCGATTTTTACCATCGGTATTTTTACCATCGGTTTTTCAAGCACCAATACATACTTGTAAAGGCTTTACGTAACACGATATAGAATAATTCGGGATAAGAAAATACAAATAATACAAATGCTGGATTTTTCAACTTTCGTTATCCACCGATTTTCTACGCAAGGGTCTTTTAGGCATATAAGAAGCGATGGGGATGATTTTTCTATTAGAAACTTGAAAAAAAAAAATTATGATATATGATTTTTGAAAACTATTTCTTTGGGTGAGAAAAGGGATGGTACCATATTTTGCAAAAGAGAAGATTCTAAGGATTTATTGACTAACCAAGAAAAGAAAAAAGGACTGCACCAGAACTTCTTTTAGGTAGGGGAGGAGAGTTAAATTTGTAAAAAAAAAAATCGATTTTCGAAAATTATTGTTCAATTTCTGAAGGAGGAGAGTTTTCAGACCAATATAAGAGGGACGGAATAGATTTATTGACTGCGTTTAAAGGGAAGGATATAAATACGAGTTGTAGAGAAAGATGGTACATTTACGCATCTTGAATTTCCCCAAGCGGCAGGCAAACAAGTCCGTCCGACCTTTAGAGAAGGGGGAGGGGGGATTGCTAAGTAATTTTTTCTAGGGGATGGAAAAAAAAATAATTTGCAATCTTATATTTTTACCATTATGCATAGAGAGGTGCCCTTTAGACAAGTCTAGGGGGGCGGGTAGGTTGTAGCTGGTACATAGTTTTATATGAACGACAGTGTTCAAATAATTATCACGACGGCTTACCCCTGAGTGGTGGAAGCTGTAACGGACACAACCATTATAGTGGCTTGGGGTAAATACTGTTGAAGATCTGCATTATTTTTTATGCTGTCAATATCGTTGCCAAGTTTCTTCACTGTAGTCAAATAAGTAGGCGCTGCTGTGATGAGGGATTCCAATTCAGGGAATCTCTTTGCATACAAGTCACGAACATATTTATGGATTGCAGCTAAAAAAAAAAACAATATTTCTTAGTCATAAATTAAAGAAAAAAGAAGAAAATAGAGAGGGAAAATGGATTAAGGCAAAAAGATGAAAAGCACAAACTTTACCATATGCTGTTCAAGGTAGTACCATAATTTACCTTCTAAATGAAAGACCTAATTCAGTTTCTTTGGTACAAGCGTAAAGAGCCAAAAATTTTGGAGGCAAGGGATCATAGATATGTCAAAAATCTTAAGTGCAAATGACTGAATCTCAGAATTTTTGCGTTTCTTAAAGACAGAGCGGTCCTTTTGAATGAATTTGAACTCCCTTGTGAACAGTTTTGTTCTTAAGGTGAGTTTTGAGATGAGGACCCAAAACAGAAAAGTTCTCCAGAGGAATGGTTCTTTCCCTGTTGGTGCCAATCTAATAAATATAACTGCCTCTAGTCAAACCCTCGTGCAGGAGGGAATCCTAACCTGAAGGTTGCCCAGCGGAGTGTTTATGTACCCACGGCGCATACTGCCAAAAAGGGGTATGAAGCTATCTCGCGAACATACTGAACTTGAAGATGCATGAGCAGATATTTCAGGTAAAGATTGTATCGGCTATGCATTATGGATCTGAAGTTTGGGGATACATAGCTGGTGAGAGGATGGAGGAGATTCAGCTTCAGTATTTTAAGAGAGTTTTAGGTCTACATTTTTCAACGAATAGTTTAGTATTGAGAAGAGATCTAGGTTTATTTTCTTTAAGAAATGATAGGCTAGTAGGGATTATAAGACTATGGGAGAAAATCTGAGTATGTCCAGAGTAAGGATGACAGAAGCAGCATATTTAGAAGCTCTGAGGATCCCAAAGAGTGATACGTGGCCATCTCAAATAAAGAAGATATTGGATGATTGTGGATTTTCAGAGCTATGGAATGGTGGGCTAGGGATCGGATTAAAGGAAGGATAAGTTGCAAGTAGGGTCAGGGAGAGGTTAAAGGATCATGAGATCCAGATGTGGCATGCGCGAATGAATGAGATCCGATCACTGGAGTTATATGCAAAGGCTAAGGAGCAGTGGGGAGAATAATTGTGTTTTAAGGCGGGGCTTCAAAAGAGGCAGCTAAAGTTTATTATTTGTGTTAGGTCAGATGGGTTACCAGTAGGTGAGAGAAGGAAGTATCTGGGAGGGGTTAGGCAAGCTTCTGGTCCTTACTTCTGTCCCATGTGCGGGAAAGGGGAAGATTTGGTTCATTTTGTGTGGAAGTGTAGTGAATTAATAGATTTAAAAAAAGAATTGTTTGGGGTTGAGGTTAGGGAGAGAGATGAGATAATAAATTTGTTAGCAAGGAAAGATATAGAAGGTATAAAGAGATTCGGAAGGTTCCTGACGATGGGCACAGAACATAGAGAAAGGTTTTTTGAAAATTAGGGATGAATGTGATTGTTCATTAGCTTTATTGCCCATTTACGTTTTTATGAAAGTGTCTTTGTTTCTGTGACTATAGCCCTTAGGGCTTTTGTGTCAATAAATTCTATTCTATCCTAATTAGATTAACATATATTAACAATTTCTTGTATGGATATACTAAATTAAAAAAAAACTAGATTTCCAATTACAGCTGAGAACAAAAGCAAGCAACGTTGATATAAATTAGGTTCATTGAATTTATAAATAAATATCAGAAAATATAACATAAAAAAAAATATCAATAATAAATAAATATTAAAAATAAATAAATATTTCCACTTCACAAACTCCATGGCAAATTTCGCCATATTGCCACTTCAAAAATGTTATGTAGTGACAGCTATGTCGGTGTTCTACAAGAATATACTCAACACTCCTTCTTAGAAAGTGTCCTACAATATCCCTCCTAAAAGAAGCCCTAGACGGTCAATCATTTTGATCAAGCAGTTCCATCAATGGATTAACGTGTGCTTCAATCAACCCTTTCTATCTCGACCAAAGCGATTCCGTCAATCGCCTTGTACTCCTAGTTAAAATGTGTTCTTAAAACATAAACTTTATTTCTTAGTTCGGAAACTGTTTAATCCGATTTCAATGTACTTACCGCCCGCAATATCTTATCAAATGCCACACTTTTTTTTATGTCGGTTATAACAGTCTTTACTTTTAACCTTGGATAACTCAGGGTGATCCCGATATAACTCTATTAATAAACAATAAAGTCGCGTTCCTCGTGTTTTTTTACGCTAAAGTTTTATTTAGTACTTTCAAAAGAGCTATTTATTCTAATTAAACGGCCTTGGTGATACAGGGGTCATTCTTGAAGAATTGGAACAAAATTCAAACTTTAGCGTAAAGAGCGAGGTATTAATGAGGGGGCGAACCCACTCATAAACATAATAATTTCTGTTTGTTTTATTTTAATATTTTCAGTAAAAAACATAATGGGCCCAACTAAAAGGTCTTACATTGTGGTGCTAGGAAAGGCAATTTAGAGATTTGTCAACTACTAGTTTCAAAAGTACCACTATAGATGGCTTAAATTTGGAGAATAGAACAGTCTTATCCTACACTGTGGCTAGGAATCAAGCGGAGCTGACTAGATATCAATTAGAGGATGGAGCAAACCCAAATGCAAATGTATTTTGTACACAAAAATGCAGCTTTTCGTAAAAAATGATTTCGTTATATATTGTTTTTGTTAGTTACAAAAGGCACTAGTGCATGCAGCAAATTCCTTTAAAACGAGCCCTTAAATAGCCCCTTGTTCTTCAAGGTGGGAGACTGTAATTTCCTGTTCAAGGTTTTCGACCGTGCTATTTCCAATGATGTGCTTTTCGTTTCGGTCTGACGGCTTTTTGAGGGGTTTCAGGCTATTTTTTTAAATCACCGTAAATTTCTTTTCGTTATAAGCTTTTAACTTTAAGATGAACAGCAATAATAGCTACCATTCCTGAACCAGTGTCAACTGGCAATTTTTTCTCTTTAGGCTCTGAAATTTTTTTCTCTGACCTGGTTTGGACCTGCACTGCAGCATCTTTTAGCATCTTCACTGTCTTGAATTTCAAATTTGACCTGGTTTGAACCATCACTGCAGCATCTTTCAGGATCTTCATTTTCTTGAATTTCAAATTTGACCAGGTTTGGACTTTCACTGCAGCATCTTTCAGCATCTTCACTGTCTTGAATTTCAAATTTGACCTGGTTTGGACCGTCACAGCAGCCTCTTTTAGTAAGATTTGATGCTGCTAAGATGTGCCAAGCAACGTTTTCCCAAAATATTATTAAGTGGTCACGTCTATCTTGCAATGATTCAAGTCTCAGGTTTTCCATTGTTAAGGCATAATCTACTTCTTTACCTCCAATTATGGTTGATGCTGCTCTTTTCTGAACAGCTTCTATTTCGCCATATAAGTAGCTGGTTTTCTGAATGAACAGGCCCCAAACAAGCGCAGCGTTTTCGAGTTGCGGGCGCTATCACGCTCAAATCGACGCATTGCAGTAAGAGCTTAGATTGATGCCAGTTAGAAATCATCCTTATGTAGAGTTTAAATAACTGCTGGGAAGAAGAAAACAAAACAAGTATATATAGTCAGTAAGTAAGTAATCGGATTAACGATGCTTCTTTACTACTGAGGTCCCCGCATCGGCCCTGCAGTGTTTTGTTACAGCAAGATTCGATCTTTGGGTCACGTATTGCCAAGCTAAGGTCAAACCCTCTACGCCGCTACAAAAAATTAAAATTTTGTCAGATGTCGGATCTGAACGCATGGCTATACCATGTTAGACCCGGATCTTGTGCAGGTTTCACAAGGTTATTTTGAGCCTGGCATCGCTGCCATTCTGCCACTCTGAAATTATTATATTCAGCTGTAAATATTGTTCTAGATTTCAAAAAAAAAAAAAAAACAGATTTTAATTCAAATTTCGAAGTCTAAAACCAAAGATTAACAAATTTAGGAGGTGAACAACACCTTTTAAATTTGTTAATCTTTGGTTTTTAGTTCCGAAATCCACCACCATTAGCGCTACATTCAATAGTAGTTAATTCTCGTTGCATTTCTGTCGATCCATTTTTTAAAATTATATTTTTTGAAATATTTGATATACTTGGCATAATATTCTGACACTTGAAATTATTTCAGAATTAATTTTTAGTTCCAGTCACAGGCCCTAACAGAAACATTAAATGTCAGCAATAGCTGAACATTCCATTGGCCTCTTCGATACTTGCTTAATTCATGGTAACTGACAACATGACAAATTAAAATATTTTAATTAATTTAGGGTGCTAATTTTAAGGTGAAAGAACAATTTTCTATAAAATAAAAACTAGTCTTTTGCAACACTTGCAAGTTACTGCAATTACCTTTATTTGAATGGAATGAGTTTTGTGTGAACTAAATGAGTTTGAACTTAAATTCGTATAAACATAATATTTCTTGGATCCCAAGAAGCTTATTTCGTACGCCAACTGACCAGCGAATTAAGCTAATGGTAAATAGTCTCCAATTACAAGATTTATGATGATGGTTTTCAGTATAAGCAATATTAGGATGAACTAGCTCTTTAGGAGGAATATTGTAGGACACTTTCTAAGGAGTGTTAAGCATATTCTTTTAGAACATCGACATAGCTGTCTTACACCATTTTATATGAGTTATGGGCTGTTACTTTTGTTCCATGGACGTGTGTGTCTCTTACTAGGTTACAGCAACTACTGCAACCAGAATTTCCATAAAATTCTGACTTCCCCTTAAGTGTTTCGATAACAGAATTCCCAACGTTTCTTTTTCTTGTTTTTCGTTCTGTTTTTTATTCAACAATAGCAGGGCACTGGAAAAACACAGAGAGGAAGCTGAAATATCTAGTGTCTTTTGTGATTACCAAATTGTGGCTAAGAGGCCAAATATAGACACGAATCACTACTTACTTGGGATTACGCCTAATGCGTGGAATATATCCTTATATGTCAGGACATACATTATTTTAAATAAAAAAGTAAAAAAGAATGAGGAAAATATTATCACAAAACTGAATTTTAAAAAGGACATGCATTATTTTAAATAAAAGTAAAAAAGAATGAGAAAATATTATCGCAAAACTGAATTTTAAAAAATGAACTATCTTTAATTTAAGTACAATTTTTTAAGAGAAGCTTCACCCCTAGAACACATAACAGACAGTTATAGACTGTCATCTCCTTATATATCAGGACATACATTATTTTAAATAAAAGTAAAAAAGAATGAGGAAAATATTATCACAAAACTGAATTTTAAAAAATGAACTACCTTTAATTTAAGTACAATTTTTTAATTCAACAGCAATTGCAAAAATAACTTGTTTCCAAAAGCTTCACAGAATTGTTATCTGAGAGGAAGTACCTTTGCTGAGTTTTTACTTTTTTAAGAAACTAAAAAAAGGAAGACTTAGACTTCTAAAAGTAAAAAACTGACTTTATCCAAGAGTTTTTTTTTTCAATTTGTTTGACAACATTCATATGACCTCAACAATTACGGAATTTGTTTTTATTGCATCAGTTGCTCCCTGGACTCCTTTATCATTATGAGCTTCCGCTCAAGACTACAAATTTCTAGATAGCATTGAAGTTCTTTGGGATAAAGTTGTGGAAGGCTTCGAAGCCACCCGGGCTCATCTACTAAAGTTAACGGAGAATAAGGAGGACCTAAGAAGACATAACCTGTTAGAGTTAGACTAATAATGCAAGCCAAAGGCAGGGTCAAAATATTACTTAATTAAAGAACTGAGATCAGAAAATCTAAAGCTGCAGATGAGCCTAAGCCCCGTCGACCAACTATTAAGATCTTTATTTTTGTTCTGACTCATGATACAAAATTTTATGGTATCGACGACGCAATATAAGCTAAAGTTTTGGTTCAAAATCTCTGCTGATGTTCCTGAATTCCTATGATGTTCCTTAGTTTCGATAATGTTCCTTAGTTCTGATGATGATCCTGAATTGTCAAAATTGAAACACTCCTGAAGGGTGTTTCAATTTTTTTCTCTAAATTTTAATAGTAGTCACTAAAACCACAAAGCATAAAGAGCACTACAAACATTTTACCAAAGAGAAGCTTCACCCCTAGAAGACACAACAGACACAACAGACAGTTATAGACTGTCATAGGTAAACATCCTTATATATCAGGACATACATTATTTTAAATAAAAGTAAAAAAGAATGAGATATCAAGAAACATCATTTCAAAAGAAGCATGATAAAATAAAGTAAAAAGAAAAAAGAAAGGAAAGTAAGAAAAATTATTGCAAAAGAAGAAAGAGCACCAGAAAAAAATTACATCAGGAAAGTTTTGATATCCCTTTCCCTCAAGACAAATTATGGTTGCATTCATAAATGATCTTGTTGCTAAAATGTCTTTTTAAAAACTCTATTTTTTTAGTTCAGAATCTTTCCCACTCCTGCCTGAATACATATGCAGCCATTGTCCACTGTTCCTTAAGACCGAAAGGCCACTAAAGGTCCACTCCTGCCTGAAGATATATGTAGCTACTGTCCACTGTTCCTTAAGACCAAAAGGCCACTAAAGGGCCCACTCCTGCCTGAAGATATACGCAGCCACTGTCCACTGTTCCTTACGACCAAAAGGCCACTGTCTTTAAGCCGAAAGGACAGTGGCCTTTTGTTCTTAAGGAACCAAGAATCACTAAGTTTCAGCTTAAAGACAGTGGCCTGAAGACGTGGATGCAGTCACAAATCATTGTAACATTGTTTGAAGCTAAATGTAATGTTAAAATGCTTTTGGTCATAGTAAACTTAATTTTTTCGCTTTTTAACTCAAAGTTTTTAAAGAAAACTTATTGCTGTCCATAAAACAAAAGGTTAAAAAACTAACCAGATCATTATCAATATCCACAGTGAGTGCATTAGCATCCACAATGAGCATATATTCAGGGTCTGCTTCTACAGGGCCAGAAATATCTTCAGTTTTTCTGTCCTTGCCAATGAATTGCTCAATATCTTCAATTATCCCTTTTAGTCTCTGTGAGCCATAAATTTTGGCTATCTCAGTGGCAGAAGTCAATCCTGAAATAAACATAAAAGTAAGTAAAAATCATTTAGCTATACTCCTCATATTATATTTTTAGATATTAATATAAATACTGACGACACACTAATATGCTAATAATACCTACATAAATATTACTGTAGCTAAAAATCGTTTATCCTGGATATTAGATACAGTCATATGATATTAATCAAGCACCATTGGATATTAATCTAGATATTGTTTATAGAATTTACAAACACAACAAATTGTATTGTATTTTAAAGCTTCAAATCAGGACACTGAATATGCATGGTTGTTTTGGCCCATCACCAACATGTTTTAAGTGACACTCAACTTTGATAAGCAAATGGAAATACAGTAGAGTCTATTGAGTATTTATGCATAGAGGTATTATAGTAGTAAAGAAATGATAGTAATTCAGTTAGTACCCTAACAAATGTTGTATAATTGGTGTAGGCAAAGTACTTGTTTCAATAAATTTGATTTAAGGCACAGTAAATTTTACTTCTTTTCTAAGTGATCCTTGACTTTCTGTGGTCCAAAAATTCTTTTTTTTTTGTTCCATAGAATTAATTAGCTATGGAGTTTGTGCTATTGAGGAGAAAAATTAACTAAATCTCCACAATATATTTTATGAATAAGCTGCAATAAAAATTGGGCTATAAAATGAGTATGTTTAAAGTTTAAAAATTGAAAAATTTAGTAATCATTGTGTTTTTTTCTAGTTAATGATCTTATGAAAAGATGGGGGAGCTTGAGAACCTGAGAGACCACTATGTCTACCTAAAGAAAAAAGGGAGATCTACAAGTGGATCTGATGCTAGTATAAGCTTAAAGCCAGAAGACCAAAAGTTTGTACAAACAATGAACTTACTTTCTGAACATATAATTGAAAGGAACCATAAGACAAAAGGGAACACTGTCCAAGATGAGAATATATCAGTGGACATTTATTCAGAGTGTGCAGGGGGTGCCAACAATATAACTATGCTGAAGTGAATGATGCTGATTTTATTACCCTTAGTGAAGAAATTCTCATTAACAATCAAACAGATATCCAAAGTTCCCAAGCTTCTAGTAGGCAACAAATATATGCATCAACAAGCCAAAATAAAACTCATAATAGAACAAAGACAGGGTCTAGAGATCAAACAGACCTGAAGGAACAGCAAGCAATTAACAAAAAAAAAAAACAGCAATGACCAGCATGATCTGGAGTGGTACTTTCTACAATCACTGTTATCTCATCTGAATAAAGTACTGGATGACTCAAAATTAGAGTTGCAGATGGAGATCATGAAGGCAGTTAAAAAATACTTTAATCATTCAGTGTAATTTTAGTTTTATAGACAAACTTAATAAAGCTTTTTTTCTCTCTTTAAGGTAAGCATTAAATTATATGAAAAAAATGTCTAGTAGGTCTAAAAAAAATAAATATTCCAGCAATATGAATAATTAATAATAATAACACTGGTACCAGAGTAAAAACATGATATAAGAAAATACTTTTGACATTTCTATGGCTTTGTTTTGAAATGTAGTAACTGGTTCTAGATTTCTTTGAAAAAAAAATTTAATAGCTATAATTAGGTGTCTTAATTCTATGGGATATGGTGAAAAACAATGTAAAGAGACCCTTTTTAACATAAAGCTATTAAAAATGTTTAAGAAGACATGCCTGCCATGAAACTGAAACTAAAGAATAAAAATAAACAGATTTAGAGAAATTTGGAAACTGCCATGCAGTTTCCTTTCCCTTTGCCAGTGTTCTCTTCAAGAGGTTAAAAAAAAAGCCTGAAGCCCCTCTAAAATGGCATCAGATCAAAATGAAAAGTATACTGTTGGAGTCAGTATGGTCAAAAACATAGAAAAAGGAAATCACGGCCCCCTTTCCTTACACAACTAGGAAAACCACTTTTTTGCATGGGTAGCGCTGAAAATTGACGTTGCAGGGTGAAGGGAAGACTTTCGATGTGAAGGAACATAAACGTAAGACCCGTAACATGAATCGTAACAACCTTTGGACTAAACGTAACGTAAAGTCTTACGTTTTCAATGTGAAGGAACCTTAACCACTGTCTAACCAGTTTTTCAACCCTGCTTCTTATAGACCTAGCATGATTACTCCTGAGCTGGGAAAATTTATGGAGAAAATGATTTATAATCGGCTTCTTTAGTTTTTAGAGAAAAATAATATAATATACACCATACTCAAACTGGCTTCAGCAAACACCATTCCCTTACAGTTGCTTTTGTCTCCTCAACAAATACCATAAATGAATGTCTATCTAAAAAAATACCTAGTGGCTGCTTTTCTAGACTTTGAAGGTGTGTATGACAATGTGAACCACCAGATCTATGTTGAAAAACCTGAAAGTCTTGGATTATCCCCAAAGTCATTACCTTTCATAAGGTCCTTCATTGAAAAAAGATGTTTCATTGTTCTTGTAGGTAGGCCTACAGCCTCTTCACCCAAAACTATAATAACAAAAGGCCTTCCCTGCAGTCAGTCCTGAGCTTCCTCACGTTCTTCCTATTTCTGTAGGACATGAACGTCCCCCACACTAATATACAATGTTCTGATGACCTGGTTTTATGGGCAATTGGTAATACTTTAGAGACTGCACATTCAAAGTTGCAGAAGTTGGTATTCCAATTTGAAAAAATTTCCCAAAAATCTGCCTTAAACATTGCATGTTCCAAGTCAACAATCATCTAATTCCACCACAAGCACAAAACAGTTAATGTAAAATAACGCTAAATGGCATTGTCATACTTGAGGATAACCAAATAAATTATAAAGACCTTATGTGTGACAAAAACCTCAATTTCCAACTTCACATTACAACTAGAATAAAAAAAAAAAAATCTATTGGACAATCAGAATAATATAAAGACTATCCACACCCTGGGGTTGCAATGAGAATACTTTGCTTCAGTTCTATAAATCTCATATAAGACCTCTAATTGATTATGGGCTCATAGTATATGGTGCTTGTGCAAAGATACACATGCAAAAAATGAAACATCACAAATGATATAATCCATCTTATATTTACTCTTATGAAACCAAGAATTACCAAGTTTCAGCTTAAAGACAGTGGCCTATTAACAATAAATGAAAAAAGAAGGTCTCTTCGAATCAATTATTTGTAAAAAATTGAAGCCACCAGCTCACACACCATGCATTACTGGTCAAGATGTCCATCCATGTACACGGGCACTGCACAGAAGTTTGCCATTACTCAAATGAAATTTTCAGTGCCAGCAAGGCCTATTACCCACCTATCCCCCAAACCTCTCTATAAAGTTGGTCTCCCACCATAATAAATGCTAATTTCTCAAAGTAGACAAGAGAACTTACCCCCCATTGAATTCATCCAGAATAAAATTGTTAAACTTAATAAAACTAAATGTAAAGACCACTTCCCAATTTTTGTTGGACAAAAATTGGGTTGGGTCATTTAGGGTCTGTGCCAGATCCAGGGAGGGGTGAGCCCCCCCCCCCCCCTAACGTAGTCTAAAGTAGTGTAATTTACTTAATTAACGCAATTTATATATTATATATATCTATATAAGATGTATCTAGACACATACATTTCATGGTCTTAGTCTTGCAGATAGGCTTGCTTCAACAGTCATAAATGTATTTCCAAAATGTTCCAATTACAAAAAAGTTGTTAAATATTGACCAGCAAAGTCGGAGACCAATCTCCCTTAGAAATATATATCGATGGATATTATGAGAGGCCCAGCTGAATAATAATAAACCAAATTCGTGTCCTTTCCCTATTAAGCACCTTTCTAAAATCTATCACAGAATATTTTCAGGCTCAAATGGCCTAAATTTTCAGGCTTTTTCCTATCAGTTTCCAAACCCCTCCTTCCCTCTTTACAGACATTGCAGTACAAGAAAACAAAACAAATTAATCATTGCCTATTTGAATGCAATATGCTGACGCCTGCACAGATGGTACATAAAAGTAAACTGTTAAAGCACTTCAAACACCACAAAATCTGACCATCAGCCAAGATTCTGACCAAATCTGCACAAAGAATACTGATCTTGAAGTATATCCCTCGATATTTCAGTTTCTAGACTCAAGAGAGTTGCTGCAAGATGTGTAATCAAAACCAAGCCATTGCAAGATAAATAAGCAGAAACCACCTGCAGCAGTTCGACACATCTTACACAGTGAGTCAAAAGGAAAAGTGATGAATAGTTTTGACTAAAAAGCCTACTTGCACCAAAATAGATGAAGAAGAAGAGAATCTGTGTGCCAGCGCTCAAGCCCAATGGCAGCAAGACACATTGCAGTATCTACTGGGGGTCACCCTGTTGTCTTTTCCTTGAAAATTTCCTTGCAATTCTGCTGCTGAAATCATGAACAAGTTTCCTGCATGGTTTACAGCAACCCACACGAACCAGATTTATGCCACTGACCTTTCTTCCTATGCTATTAAAAGCTATATGTTTATAGGACTACACAATTTCATTAAAGATTCTCTCGTGACATGTTTACGTTCAGTGTAATTCTGAGCATCAATGCAAAGATGCTTATTTTAGACAGCTGGACCGTGGGCTTTAATTTTTGTTTTCTTTTGCTATCCTGTTTCATTTTCAAAAGTCCGAAAAAGGTCAAAGGTCTGAGAGTTAGATTTAAAAATTATTCTAAAATGAACAAGAGAAAAGATGGTACCTATGCAGAGAGGGGGGGGGGGGAATTTTGTGACAAATCTGGATACATTTTCATTACCGAACTATAAATTAGATGAACATACCACTCGAGACCTTTTTTATGCTCTTTCAAAATATAACCGTCGTTTAACTCAGAAATTAAATGGACCCTTAAAATGATGCCTTTTACTCTTATTTTCTGCAATTTAGTTTGAGTCTTATTTTCTTTAACTCTAAGTTTTGGGCATAAATTGAATACGTGATAGATTAAAGGTTCTTATGGATTATAACACCAACAATCAAGTTTATGCTGTGTAAAACTCGAGAACAAACCAGTTTTATTTGCCTGCATTAAGAACAAATTAGCTTACGCTCTGTGGAAGATAAGTTGCAGGTGACAGAATAAATTGGAATTATACAATTTGGGCTAAATATTTGCACATTAGGGGTTGGGGGTTGGGTTAGTTTAGGTCAGGTTACCCCTCCCCCCTAATGACAAAATATATAGCCCAAATTTATTTCTAAAATATTATTTTTTCGTCATGTTTTGGTATTTTTCATTAGGATTAACCAAACCTAACTTCTTGAGTGTTGGCAGTATAATAAAAAAGTACCAATTAAAGGAATTGATAATTTTGCCAGGAATCTTCACCATTTAAAATTTTGTTGAATTTTGCTTCATTTGGCATGTAAAAATTAAGTTCTTTTCTTTTCTCCTTGAGAATTTTATAACCTTTTATCTTCAAATGTATTCCCCTCCTCCTCCCTTCACCATCGCTACTCTGGTGCCCTCCCCCTGCAATATTTTTTGCGGGCGTCCATGCTTGATTGAGTGGTTCAACTGCAGTGTAATATCTTTTTTTGGTCTATGAAAGTTGTTAAGAAAGTGAATGAAATTTTACAGAATAGATATTCTGCTCAATTAGGGCAATTGGATTTTTTTTTTTTTTTTAATACCTAGGCCTATCTCCACAACTTCTAATTTTTGAGCAACTGTATGAAGGCTAATCCTGAGATAATAACTATAGAATTAAAAAAAAAAATTGTGGTAGAATTGAATTTCCCATTCAAAACCTTTTCTAAATATAATCTTCTTGCTGTAAAAATTCTGTAAAGTATAATCTATAATATAATCTTCTATTTATATTAAAGTACCGTATAATATATTAAAGTATAATAATATAATCTTCTTGCTGTAAAAATTCTGTAAAGTTGGCGCCTTTGGTACTTTAAAGTGGCATCTTGCTGTAAAGTGGCCCCTCCCCTCTCCCTCCAAATGAAACAAAAATAAGCTATAGCTTCTATTCAAATTCAAGGAATAGTTGATTAAAACAGAAGAGACCCCAAAACCTGATTCATAAAAAATGGTATATTATAGCCAAATGTATTTCCAGATTGTTTTCTTGTAAAGTTTTACATTGTTTTCAGACTTTTTTTTCTTTACAAAGAGTTGGTCTTTATTTTTTTCTCTGCTACCTGGTATCTGTGTTTGAAGACTGATCAAACAGTTTGTGGTAATGAACTGTCAGTAACTTGACCCAACAGGAACCTTAAACAAAAAAGAGCTGTTTTCATTCTTTTACTAGATGATGTATCTCTTCTGAAATATCTCTTCTCATTAGATGTATGTATCTATTCTTTTCTGCCAAAACAGATGTATTTCTTCTCACACAGCTGCTTTTTAAAACTTGTTCAAACTAAAAGCTCATTGAGTTTCAATATTATTGTGTGAAAATTTACTTTTAAGTTGCTGTTATCCTTTGTCCTTGTGGACAAGTTGTTACTTACTCCACTTCTCTTCAAATGAATGTGAATATTTTGTCCAAATCTTGCACAAATAGCAAAATTCTCTTTAAACTGTTTATTCGTCAGTTTAAAGAATCTTAAAAGGGCTGGTAGCTATCAAGGTGTATATACAGTTAAAGCAGGTAATGGGAAAGGTGGAACATGGAAGATTAGAAGCCTAAAACGGCCACAGTAAGATATTGCAGCAATTCTGTTTATTTTGGAGATTAGATTAGGGCAAAACTAGTATCACAGGTTCACTATGCATGAGACTGCCAGGCTGCCAATCAATATTGTTCTCCCAGAAAATAAAATGGTGCTTTTTATAGTTGTCGTGTAATGATCAATGAGTATTAAGCATGTAATTGGGTATGCATTATTTGTATAATACCAATAGCATTGGAGTGCACAACTCCATCCATAAAGTAACAGCAGTAAGCAATATACAGTATACTTCAGACTTTGAATACTATACTCCATTAGCAGTATTAGAGTAAATAGATACAATACTTTTGATAAAAAGGTATATATAAATTTAGTGCGTGGCATTTATGGCGATTATAAGGCTTGCAACTGAATTAGAATATTTTGTGAATCAGGAAAATACTGATATTTCTAACTGCAAGCTATAGTAAGTTATATTTTTTACTTTTCTGCAAATTTTATGCAAAATTTCTGCAAAAACATACTTTTTGCTCAAAGCAAAGCTGTCAAAACACAAGTTGTGCTGCTAAAGTGTTCGCAGCTTTTAGAATTCTGCTGCTGGCAGCTTTGGAACTTCTGGCACACCTGCCTATGACAAGCTGATATATAATCTAAACCATTAATTAGTGGTTTCTAAAATAAACTTAAACTTTGCCAACTACACTTACAAGGTTTTATTGTAAAAGAGGTAGAATTAGCCATGTCTAGAGGCCTTTCTATGCAACCAAGGAGATTCCACAATAAAAAGTGTGTTTTTCTGCCAAAAAGCATAAATTTTTGACAAAAAGGGTAAAAGTCTACAAAATTCAAACTCTAAGATAGTCAGTCCATTTGGTTTGGTTTTAAGAAACTAAACAGAGATTTACGGTTTACCATCTTGAAAATTCAGAAAATGTCTTTTTGAGCAGGGTAGTTTAACTGCTGTGCGACTTCTTTCTTTTTGCCCAAGAGATGATCATACTAAGTAAAATATAACATATAACCACAAAGGGCTAATTTGAATGAAAATCCTTATGTCTAGTATGTTTATTAATCAGGGTAGAGATTGTACTACAACAAAGTGACATTTTCTACTACAGATCAATAATTTGACTAAAACACCAATGAGTAAAACTTATGATAGCCAGAAGCCTAAAAACTATTTAAATGTGTAAGTAAAATCCCCCCCCCTCCAAAAGAAAATCTTTTTTATGTTTTTTTCTGTAGTTTGTCACCCTATATATCTATGCAACCCAATTTTTCCCAGTTGAGGCTGCCTTTATTCTGAAACTTTAAATGAGTTGTCTTTGAGGCCAGAAATTTAATCAGATCAATAGACAACAACAAAAAACATTCCACTCTAAAAACAAATCCAATTATATTTTCTTGAAACATTTTTATCATTGATAAGCTTTATGTAATTTTTCTCAGCCAATTCTAGTACTACCCCCTTCCATACAAAGACTCCTGAACCTTAGCAACATGAACAACCTTCAAAGTTGAATAAACTTCAAAATTAATTCCTGAACATTTTTTTCTATGAAGTATTGGTTAGTATTGAAAATCACTAACAGTCATAAAATGTATCCTCTCCTCCAAGCAGTAAATTGCTGCTAACCCCAGTTTTTATTTATGTTTGTTAATGGTTATTGTTTTTTATTGTACCTTCATTAAATAAAGTAACAAAAACAATTGGCACTTAAACTTACATTATGTCAATCATCATCTCTAGAATGAAGAATAGAGTTCAGTCACAACCATTGTTTTTAAAATAGAGCTGGACTTTTCTTCCTGCTGATTGATTAGCAATTACTGTAACATAATAAAGAAGAAAGGTGATGAAGAACAAAAACGAAGTAAAACAAATCAGCAGTTAGAAGACCAGCCACAGCAAGGATCATATTGAATTGTAAACAAATATCCTATAAAATGTATGATTCTGTGGAAGGATATACATACACAACAAATTGAATTCATGCCAGAATTCTTAATTCAATTGAAATTGCTTATTTGCCACCTCATGACTTGAAAATAAGAATAACAGGATACTCATGCTAATATATGTAATACAAGCATACCATGTGCCAGGAACAAAGGTTGATCTCCTGGTACTATATGTGCAAGGATCATTCAATAAGTAATAAGACAGTCAATATAGATCAAAACAAATTATTTAATCAATCCAAAACTTTTCTACACAATCCTGACAACATTTATGCACCTATCCTGCGATTCTTCTATTTTATTTATGTGTCTGGAATCAAATTCTTTAGATTAAACTTGAAGCCACTTTTGCATTTGCTTTTCAACTTCTTCAGTAAATCAAAAATGTTTTCTGTTTGGAGCCTCTTTAGAGGGGTCTTAACAGATGAAAAATCTAAATGGCAAGTTTAGAGCAGGATGGATATTTGCAGGCATCTACCACATTAATTTTTAAACTGTTTCTTGGGTCAGAAATGGTTTAAAAACTGACTGACATCTATAAGACTGTTCATTATTGCTGGCAACTGTCATTTAAGCAAGACAACTGTGAGATATAAAAGCAGGTTCAAAACAAAGAGTTTTGACTGCATGTCTCAATCTTCTTACTTGAACTTTGTATTTACAAAAGGTAACCTGAAAATGACCTACAAATTGTTAAATTCCAACCACAAAGATTTTTTTTTTCCAGCTTGCCTAGTCATCAGAACCAAAGGTCATTCAGCAAAGCTATTCTGCAAGCATGTAATAAAGGAACTATTTCTTCTCTACCCACACTAGGAGTCTCCTGAGCAAGACAACTGTGAATTCAACAACCACTGATGACTTCAAAGCAAATCTTAACAAGGAGTGGGCAACTAAATGGTGGGTATGGCAATACAGTGGGATGCAACAGATGCCCATACCATTATCATCCCTAACTGACATACCTTGGACTTGTCTATATTGCTAGCAACTGCTACTTAAGGTGATCACTCTGGTTTTCTCAACCTTTGATATACATTTTCTACAAATTTCTAGAGATTGTTGAAGTTCTTTGGGATAAAGTTGTGGAAGGCTTGGAGCTTTCCTGGGCCCAGCTACTACAGTTAACACAGAATAAGGAGGACACAAAAAGACCTAACTTATTAGAATTACACTCATAATGCAAGCCAAGGCTGGGTTGAAATATTACTTAATTAAAGAATTGATGGCAGAAAATCTAAAGCTGCAGATGAACCTAAGCCCTTTGTCCAACTATTAAGATCTTTATTTTTGTCCTGGCTCATGTTACAAAATTTCATGGTATCAACAATGCAAAATAGGCTAAAGTCCTGTTCCAAAATCTCTGCTGATGTTCCTGAATTACTTTTTCTTTTTTTTTTTTATTCCAATGTTCATGGCGCCAGGTACTTCAAAGTATCTGATATGCCACTATTCATTTACCTCATTCAATGGCCTTGAGGTTTTAAATGCCTATTGAACCTTCTTTTGAAGGTGTCAACAGAGGGATTTGCAGGGATAATATCCCCAGGAAGATCATTCCAGATAGAAGTGCAATGTTGGATGAAGCTGTTCCTCAAGTACTCGGTTTTCGGTGTATCCTCCTTTAGATAATTGGACCAAGCTGTGTGCCTTTGTGTCTACCTTGTCGGCTGGACAAAGGGGGGCACAATTCGAGAGAGCTTGTCTGAGGGAGGCGAATTCATGTACTTGTAGAAAACAGCCATCAACACTATATCAAACCTTTCATTTAGAGGCTGGAGCAATTCTTGTGAGGAGGCACAGCCCGCCCTATTGTTACTGAGTACCTCATTGTTGCCTCTTACACAAACTCCACCACCTAGGTCTAGGCACCACACTTGATTGGATTGGAGAGTTTCTTATTGGAAGGTCTCAAACAGTATCAGTAGATGGAATTCTGAGCACACTCAAAGTTGAGGTAATGTGGTGTTCCCCAGGGCTTGGTCCTTGGCCCTCTCTTATTTAACCTGTATCTCAACAATCTAGTAGAAGGCATCTACTCAGAGATTCTACTGTGTGCAGATGACACCAAGCTCTATAAAGTAATCAAAACAGCTGCCAATGCACAATCTCTACAAGAGGACCTTGACAAGCTCAATAGATGGTTGTCCAACTTGCTAATGGTAATCAATATTGACAAAAGCCATAAGCTAACAATAGGGAAACCTACTATCCACTATGAATATAGACTAGGACACTTACTGATCACATCATACCAGGAGGAGTGTGACTTAGGAGTTGTCATTGACAGCAACCTCAACTTCCAGGCTCACTGTAACAGCATTGTTGGGAAAGCAAATCATGTTGCAAGACTTTTAAGGTGCAACCTCACTTTTGGAAATGATAATACCCTTTGCCTTCTCTACAAAGCTGTAGTACAGCCAATCCTTGAATACTGTCATTGGAGTACACATCCCTTTTACAACAAAGAAATCAAAGCTCTCAAAAAAGTTCAAAGATGAATAACAGTTCTGTCCAACTCTGAGAACTTTACCTTACAAAGATAGGCTCTGCAAGCTCAAGCTTTCTTCACTAGCTTATTGACTGCACTGAGGAGACCTCATTGAGGTATACAAGCTTTGCTACAGCACCTACAAAAACCTCCAGGCTACCAAATTTCTCAACTTCAGCCACACAAACCTTCATGGTCACAACCTCAAGCTTCAAGAGGAGAGGTTCCAAAAGGAGTAACACAACACTGGAACAATCTCCCCTTTGAAGTTGTCAATGTCAACTCATTAAACTTGTTCAAGCAGGAACTGGACAAATACTACAGTGAAAGTGCCTGTAACTTTTGTCAATTTAAAAGATTTTTGTAGAGGCCCTGTGGCCTATTTGTTTTGCATTATATTATTATCATTATAAGAAAACCTAACTTGTCAGAATTTGGCTAATAATAAAAGCCAAAAGCCAGGTCAAAACATTACTTAATTAAAAATTGAAACCCAAAAATCTAAAGATTCAGATGAACCTAAGCCCCTTGGACCAACTATTTACAAAAAGATAACATGAAAATGCCCTGCAAATTGTTAAGTTCTAACCATAAAGATTTTTTTTCAGCTTGCCTAGTCATCAGAACCAAAGGTCATTTGTCAAAGCTATTCTGCAAGCATGTAAAAAAGGAACTATTTCAAGACAACTCTAAATTCAACAACCATCAATGGGTTCAAAGCAAGTCTTTTCAAGGAGTGGGCAACTAAATGGTGGGTATGGTAATACAATGGGATGCAACAGAAGTCCATTTCATTACTATCTCTGTTTGCCTGTGTGTCTGGGCAGGTGTTTGCTTATTCCAATGCATGTCTTTCTTGGTTTGTGTGTCTGAATCTATGTATTTTGTATGTGTTTTTGTCTCTCTCACTCTTTTTGCTTGTGTGTCTGGACAGGTGTTTGTCTATATTGCTAGAAACTGCACTTAAGGTGATCACTCTGGTTTTCTGAACCTTTGAGATACATTTTCTACAGACAAAAATAGGGGACAAGGTATCATCATGGTAAATTTTCATTATTTGTATTATTGACTTATGAATAAAGTAAACATACCACTCAATGTTTTTTTTTATGTTCTTTCCAAATATAATAATCAATTTTGTCAGAAATGAATTTTCCCCCAACCCCTATATATACCAATTCAGGGTATATTTGCACATTAGGGGGTGGAGGGGGCGGGTTTAAACTTTCCTCTCATTTACAAAAGAAATAAAATTTACCCCACCCCCCTAATGTGCAAATATATACCCTGAATGGTATATATAGCAGTGGGGGTGAAGTTCATTTCCAACAGAAACCATTAGGCCTATTATATTTGAAAAGAGCATAAGAAAAGGCATTAAGTGGTATGTTTACTTTATTTGTAAGTCAATAATATGAATAATGAAAAATTTACTACCATCATTAAGGGCTCAAAATGGAATTTTCAAACAAAACAAATAGTGTATTTGGGTCACAGCATAAAAAGACCAAAAGACGCATTAGTTCAGCATCTATTTAATAAAATAATGTAAAAAAACTGTAATTCTGCAATAAATGTCTTATTTTATCCAAAAGGAAACACCATAAGGTAAATATTCACCAATCATATTATTGAGTTAGGAATAAAGTGAATACACCACTCAATGCCTTTTTTATGCTCTTTACAGATATAATAATCATTTTGTTGGAAATGAATTTTAGCCCTCACCCCCTAAATATATCAATTCAGGGTATATATTTGCACATTAGAAGGGTGGGGGGAAGTTTAAACTTACCTCTCATTTACATCAGAAATAAAATTTACCCCACCCCCCTAATGTGCAAATATATATGCTACCCTAAATTGTATAAATATGGGTGGGGGTCAAATTCATTTCTGACTAAAATGATTATTATATTTGAAAAGAGCATGAAAAAAGGCATTGAGTGGTATATTCACTTTATTTGTAACTCAATAATATGATTTGGTAGATATTTACCCACTAGCCTAGCCTATAATTTTTTTTCTTGACTTTGTTCATGTTGTTTCTACAGATATTAAGTTGAAACAAAAGAGTTATTTATGCCAAAGTGCATAGGAAGTGTGTAATTTATGTTAGGCTAGGCTATATGTTAACACATTAGGTGATTTGGGGGAAAAGTAGGTTAAAGTGAAGTGCTTTTGGGAATGATGTAGGAAAGCAAAGTAGTATTTTCAACGTTTTTTTCAAAATTTTATCTTAGTGACAGATCCAACTATAGAGCCTACACACACAGGCCTACCATAGAACTTACTAGCCTAGGCTATGCAATCATTTCTAAGTTTAAAAACGGGCATTACTTCAACAAAATAAAATTTACCCTTCTCTTTCTTTATTTTGGCTTGTAGTCTGGCTGTTGTTTCAATAGCATTAGGCAGAAATGGAACCTTGAACTCTTCAATATCTTCTGTTTTAAAGCCATCAATTTCCATTGGTTCTTCTTTAATTTGAGTCTCATCTTCTATATCTTCATTTGGTTCATTAGACTCCAAGTCAGCAAGAAGTTCATCAGCCAATGACATTTTGGAAACACTTTGAACGAGGTATCAAAACAACTTTATTCAGTGAATCAGGTTCAACAACGAGGTTTATGTTTGAAAATCCCCTGTTTCTCAAAGGGAGTTGCCAAAACGACCAATAGAAATCGCCATCTTTTCACTAAGAAACCATCCAAAATCACTAGCATTTCACCGAACTCGCCAAAAGAATCACCGATAAATCAATGGGCAATAATGATTGGCTTTACACCAAAGAGACGCGTTGGGCACCTTGACGTAAGATATTAGACCTTCAACTACTTCAAGAAGAAAGAGAATTTATACCAAAAATCAGAATTCCACTCAAAAACTGTTACTGTGATCTAAAATGCCATTTCACGACGTAAAAAGATACTTTTTATTTATTTAACTACTATTTTACCTTTCTTTGTCTTTACTTTACAAAACCTTTAGTTGTTGCATTTTTCTTGGTTTCCATTGAAACAAAAACCACAATGCTCCTCTTATGTCCTCGGTTTTAATCCCCAAGCCACAGTTGGCATCCTTAACGATAAACTTTAGCTTTGAAAAAGACCATTCAAATGGTTTCGATTTTTTATGTATTTGTTTTATTTCTGGAAAATTGTCATGGGTCAAGCTTAAGCTGAAATATCATACAAACGGAAATAAATCTTAAATCACCTGGTTCCTTTGACAAGATACCTATATCGTCAATCATCTAAACACTTTGATTTGGAGGTATCATAGACAGCGCAATAGCACTGACTAAGTAAAAAACGATGTGGGCACAAATGTTTTTTTTTTTATGTTTAGACCAGGGCACTACGTATCGAAAGAGTTGTCAACGCAATTTGGAGATAGCAATTTTGTTCAAAGTAATTGAAAGGTAGCCAGTGCCGTTTTAAATAGTCAAATGTAATTGGAGACAACTAACCCCCTCTCATGCCCACCACTTCCCCAAACATATCCAATCCAAATTTTAAGACAACCATTTGGTTCAACGCAATTGAAAGGCCCGAAAATTATGTCTTTGAGGATGACACCCCCACCCTCCCAAATCCCTAAGGGCAAGGGTTGTAAGCTACGCTCTGGGGGCAAACAAAGTATATATTGAAAGGATGAACGTGTAAACTTTAGAGGAGGCTCATTGGATTAGTAATCAGAACTTCTAGTGCCCTTCTTATGATTCAGAGTGATCGGAGGGTAGATACCCTCCTACACCTCGTATTTTCCCAAACTGCATCTGATGAAAATTTTAAGATGGCCATTTGCTGTCGTAGAAACTTTGAAAACAGCTCATTCAACTGGTAATTGAAAGGGACAGTGCCCTTTTTAATACTCGAAAGTGAATGGAGCGCAACAAATCCCCCTCTCACGCCACCACTTCCCCAAAAACACATCTAATCAAAATTTTGAGATAGCCATTTTGCTCAGTGTAGTTTAAAGTTCTTGAAAGTATATCTTTTATAACCCCCATACCTTCTCAAAACCAGAACATAATTTGCACTTTACTGAAAACAAAATACATTTAAAATGTTTTCAGTTTGTTTTCACTTGTTTAGCTATTTTGTTCAACGTAACTAAAAGTCCGGAAATCCTGTCTTTGAGGAAGATGAACCCCCCCCCCTCCCACAGCTCTCAGGGTAAGGGTTTTAAGTTATGCCCTGGGGGTACATGAGGCATATATAGAAAGGGTGATCATCTAACCCTTGGAAAGGGTACATTTTATTGATAACCAGAAGTTCTAATCATATAACCTTTTTTAAGATTCGGAGTGAGCGGAGGGTGGATACCGCCCCCCATCTCGGGTTTTCTAGAAATGCATCTGATAGAAATTTTGAGATGGCCATTTGTTCCCCATTTGTCAAAACAAATCCCCCTCCCCACGCCCACCACTTCCCCAAACACTTCTAATCAAAATTTTGAGATAGCCATTTTGCTCAGCGTAGTTTAAAGTTCTTGAAAGTATATCTTTTATAATCCCCATACCTTCTCAAAACCAGAACATAACTTGCACTTTACTGAAAACAAAATACATTTAAAATTTTTTCAGTTTGTTTTCACTTGTTTAGCTATTTTGTTCAACGTAACTAAAAAGTCCAGAAATCCTGTCTTTGAGGAAGATGAACCCCCCCCCCCCTTCCCACAGATCTCAGGGTAAGGGTTTTAAGTTATGCCCTGGGGGTACATGAGGTATATATAGAAAGGGTGATCATATAACCTTTGGAAAGGGTACATTTTATTGATAACCAGAAGTTCTAATGATACAACCTTTTTTTAAGATTCGGAGCGAGCGGAGGGTGGATACCGCCCCCCATCATCTCGGGTTTTCTAGAAATGCATCTGATAGAAATTTTGAGATGGCCATTTGTTGTCGTTGAAACACGACATCATTTGATTGGAAAACGAAAGGTCCAGTGCCTTTTAATAGTCGAAAGTGACTGTAGGGTAACTTACCCCCCTCCCACGCCCATCATTTCCCAAAACACATCCAATAAAACTTTCGAAATAGGCCATTTTATTCAACGTAATTGAAAGGTCCCGAAATTTTGTCTTTGAGGATGACAACCCCCGCCCCAAACACAAAGCCCTCAGGGCAAGGGTTGTAAGTTTTACTCTGGGGTCATAAAAGGTATATATAGAAAGGGTGATCGTATAAACTTCATATGGGACTTATTGCATTGATAATCAGAATATCTAGTGCCTTTTGTGAGATTCAGTGACCGGAGGATGGATAGCCCCCCCCCCCCCACACACACACACACCTCATATTTTCCTGAAATGCATCTGACGGCTATTTTTTGCCATAGAAACTTCAAAAAGACTCAATTGATTGGAAATTGAAACGATTAGTGCTCTTTTTTTTAGTCAAAAGTTATTGAAGGGCAACAAGCCCCCTCCCCACAATGCCCATCAATTCCCAAAACATATCTTATCAAAATTTTAAGATAGCCTTTTTGTTGAGCGTAGTTGAAAGTTCTGGAAATTTTGTCTTTTACAACCCCCATACCTTGTCAAAACCAGAACATAAGTTGCACTTTACTGAAAACAAAATGCAAATAAAATGTTTTCACTTTTTTATTTGTTTAAAATGTTTTTACTCGATATGTGAAGGGGGGAGTCCTCCCCCTTGCACTCCAATTATAGCGCGAGTGTCTGGTGCCCTTTTTAAGAGTAAAAAGAGATTGGAAGACAAGCAGGCCATCTCTCAAGCCCATTCATTTTCCAAAGGCATCCAGTCAAAATTTTGAGACAGCCATTTCGTTCAGCATAGTATAACGGTCCAGCAACTATGTCTTAAGGGATGTTAGGCATTTCAACCCCTCAGTATCATGCAATTTGCCCATTAGGCTTCAAAACTAAATGTTGCTTTAAAACAAATCATAAGGCATAGTGTTTTATGGTTGCCAATAAGACACTTCAGCAATATATCGAGAACGACTGGAAGTATTAAGTTGAAACTTTTGGGGATACTGCTATTACTACTACTGCTCTTTCAGTTTAAATAAAAAAAAAGGGTGTAGTGTACCCAGGTTGTCAAAGAGCATAGATACAATCTTTTGGGCATAATATTAAGTTCTTTTTTTTCAGGTCAACTTCAGAAGCTATCAAATTAAAATTAAAATTATACTGTTTGCGTCAGGATTAAAAATTTTTGAAAAAATTTCTCCAACATACGAATAGCAATCTATACTATGGATTTTTATAGAATAAACTGAATAGGTTTACAATAGTATTTTTTCCATGAAAAAGACTATGTCAATAAAAACGAATAGAAATTAACGTAAAAAAACTTTTTACACAAGACAAGTTTTTTCAAAGAAAAGTGAAGAGCCCCATTAAGCCAAGAATGATCAAAAATTAAGTCAAATAATCTTTCAAGCGTAAAACTATCAGAAATCAATATAAAAAAAATGGAACTCAAAACGAACAGAAATTACAGTAGATAGCCCAGTCAAACTCAAAACGAGCAAAAATTAACATGAGTAGGGCTGATAACCCTCATGCCTTTTCAAAATTAAATAAAAAAAAACAAGTTTTTTTAAACTGAAAGTAAGGAGCGACATTAAAACTTAAAACGAACAGAAATTATTCCGTATATGAAAGGGGCTGTCCCCTCCTCAACGCTTCGCTCTTTACGCTAAAGTTTTTTATTGTTTTAAAAAATAAAGTTATGAGACAAAGTCAAACTTTAGCGTAAAGAGCGAGGCGTTGACAAGGGGACAGCCCCTTTCATTAACGGAATAATGTCTGTTCGTTTTAAGTTTTAATGTCGCTCCTTACTTTCAGTTTAAAAAACTTGTTTTTTTTATTTAATTTCTGATCGTTTTTTAATTAATGCATTTTTTATTTTGGCTCACCGTCATTGAATAAGTAAACAAAATTTGCATAAAAATTTTACTTTTCTTTTGCTAAATGGATGTCTCTAAATTTGGTTATGACGTAATTTACAAATTAACTTACGTAACTAACTTCTATATTCGTATATTTTTCTTCTAGCAAAAAATACAAAGTTGCAGATTTTTGCAGATATGAGCTTGAAACCTATGTAATAGGGTTTTCTGATACGCTTAATCTGACGGTGTGATTTTCATTAAAATTCTTTCACTTGTAGGGATGTTTCCCCCCTCTTTAAAAAATCGGGTAAATTTTCTCAGGCTCTTAGCCTTTGATGAGTAATACTAAACTTAAAAAAATTTATATATTTAGAATCAGCATTATAAACCCATTCTTTTGATACATTTATTGACATCAAAATTCCGTTTTTAAAAGTTTCAATCACTATTGAGCCGTATCGCTTTTTTTTTATTGTTTTTTTTATTTACGTATATGTTATTACGTATATGAGGGGGTTCTCCCCTTAGTCAATACCTCGCTCTTTACGTTAAAAGTTAAAAACAAATTTAATTCACAAACCCCTGAATCACAAAGGCCGTTTAGTTAGAATAGATAGCTCTTTTGAAAGCACTAAAAAAAATTATAGCGTAAAGAGCGAGGTATTGACTTGGGGGAGAACCCCCTCATATACGTTATAATTTCTGTTCGTTTTAAGTTCTAATGTTGCTTCTTATTTTCAGTTGAAAAAAAACTTGTTTTTTTAAATTTAATTTCTGATCGTATTTTAAATAATGCTTGGAAATCCGGCGCCCCCTTCATAGAAATGTCCCCTACGCCAAATAAAATACCTCCACGGAAACATTCTCCCGAGTAACCCCCTCCTCCAGCCCCATCCTCCAGAAAAAAAATCCTTCCTGAAAATTTCTGTATACTTCCCAATAACCAATAAATAATGCTGGCAAGTCCGGCACCCCCTTCATGGCAATTTTCCTTTTTTTTTTTTTCCTTTTTTTTCTTTTTTTTTTCCTTACTTCCCCCATGAAAACTTCCTTCATGGACAGATCCTCCAACATAACCCCCGACCCCCCCCTCACTATCAGAAAAAAACCCTCCTGAAAACGTCTGTATACTTCCCAATAACCAATACTATATGTTAACATTGGGTAAAGTTCTTAACTTTTAGCCCTCCCCCCGGGGACTTCGGGGGATTAAGTCATCCTAAAAGACATATTTATCATTTTTTCGACCATGCTGAACAAAATGGCTGTCTCAAAATTTTGATGGGATGACTTTGGGAAAAAATGAGCGTGGGAGGGGGCCTAGTTGCCCTCCATTTTTTTTGGTCACTTAAAAAGGGCGCTAGAACTTTTAATTTCTGTTCCAATGAGCCCTCCCACGATATTATATGACCACTGGGTCGATACGATCACCCCTGGGGAAAAAAACAAACAAAAAAACAAATAAACACGCATCCGTGATCTTTCTTCTGGCAAAAAATGCCAAATTCCACATTTTTTGTAGATAGGAGCTTGAAAACTCTATAGTAGGGTTCTCTGATACGCTGAATATGATGGTGCGATTTTCATTAAGGTTCTATAACTTTTAGGGGGTCTTTCCCCCTATTTTTGAAAATCAGCCAAATTTTCTCAGGCGCGTAACTTTTGATGGGAAGCATTAAACTTGATGAAAGTTATATATTTGAAATCAGCATTGAAATCTGATTCTTTTGATGTTTCTATTGGTATCAAAAACCCGTTTTCTAGAGTTTCGGTTACCATTGAGCCAGGTCGCTCCTTACTTACAGTTCGTTACCGCGAACTGTTTGACCAGAACGCAATTTACGCTTTAATAAAAACAAAATACGTTTGAAACGTTTCCACCTTTCTTACTTTCATAAATAAAATTAATTATCAAAGCCTTAAGGAACAAATGTCAGTATATGTCAATTAAACTGACAATCCACGGTCATTTGTTTGTTGCTTTTTTTTTTCAGTAAAGAACAAATTGGGTTCTGGTCTTGAGAAGGCATGGGGGTTATCAGCCCTATACTCATGTTAATTTTTGCCCAATTTGAGTTTGAATCGGCTATTTATTGTAATTTCTGTTCGTTTTAGTTTCATCTATTTTTGTATATTGATTTGCGGTAGTTGTATGCTTGGAAGATTATTTCACTTAATTTTTGCTCATTTACGGCTTAATGGTGCTCTTTATTCTCCATTATAAGACTTATCTTGTGGAAAAAGTTTTTTAAATTATCAAATAAAGGAAACATCTTAGCAAAAAAAAAAAACGCAAGGGCCAGAAAGCACGCCATTCTACCAGCCAGTAGAAAGTGATCTGGGCCGCACGCGCGCTAAACTGGAAGAATCAGCGCTTCCTCCCTGTCCGTAACCGCTGAGCCTCTTCCGTGGTTGGGATTGGGGATTGCAAGGATCCCAGGAATCCCTAGTAGACGCAAGTCATTAGCTTGCGTCTGGCAGTCATTTTGCGAACCCACAACTTCACGAAATGTAACTAACAGGGCTACCCTTCCCCCCTGTGCTAAATTTGTTGTCACTAGCTCTGACAATTAATGCGTAAGCTCGTGACCTCGGGAGTGAGTTCTAAAAACCTACTTTGAATCTTCAAGAATTTTAGGTATAATTCTACAGTTTATCGTTACACTAACAAGTTAGATAAGCGAAGCAGACGTAAAAAAAGGCCCAAAAGTTCCATGAATACTTATACTATCTAAATAACCTTCCGCGAATCCTGCTCTCAAATTGGAAGTGAGAAGGATGCCTTGAGACGAAGACAAACTGTTTAAAATACAGAGCACCGTTTACTGCTCTTCATTAGTTCCATATTGGACAGAAATTTATTTCTTTTATTAACCGTCATTCCTTCTACAATTTAGCGAAAACCTTATAGGGATAATCTACTTGTCCTAAATGGCAGCACAAATTATAGACAAGGAAATGAAATCTGTCAACATTCAAATAAAATCAAAATCTGCGATTCAAACCAAATCATATTAAATGACAAATCAAATCCGTCATTGCTTCAGATATAGGGTTAGAACTAAGTATAGGCTGGTATATTTTCTACTCAAATTTTTACACCGAATATCAATCAATTAATCAATCTATCAATCATTTATTACCCAAACTAACAAAAAGTAGTACAAGTGGAGTACATAAAAATAAAAAAAGAAAAACAAAAAAGAACTCAACAAACACTAGCAATTAAATTAAACTAAGAAAAGAACTGTAAAAGACTGTGGTCAGGGCCAAATTTACAAAATGCATCTGCAGAAAGCTTTTTGTGTAGGTCACCGAGCTTTTGAGTTACATCCGTAACATAAAAAATTTTAACTAGATACCGATTTCTAGTCCATGGCGGCAGAGAAAGAAGAAATTTGCAAAATTTGGAATAAGTAACTTTAATCTTTTTTAAATCCTTTAGCTTAAGAACAGAATGAACACCCGGAAAATAAAGCACAGAATGATCAGAAAAAGTCGAGAATAAGCGCCCAAGAGCTATTCTGTTATATTTTCTACGGTTTGCTACAATTTTTGAATAAATGAACTGAATTTTTCTTACTGAATCAGCAACAATCTGTTTACGAAAGAGAGCTAGAGAATTAGAAACAGTAATACCAAGCCACCGAAAGGAAGAGACAGAAAGTACAGAAAATTCATTACATACCAGAGGAGTAGACGAAGACAGGTTATAAGATAAGAATCTAATGGGGGGTTTCTTTGAAAAATTAATTGTTCTCATATCTTCTGATGTTTCCTAATACGGAAATTCCAATTAATTCAATGGGGAAATTTAGTCAAGCTCTTAGCTGACGATTCGCGAGTGGCTTACCTGAGTGGAGGCGGAACTTCTAAAGTGGGGAGCTTAAACTAGTAGCACAAATAGGGAGCTTATATTAACGGCCATATTGAGTCGAAATCAGACTGAGAAGTTTCAGTTTCCCTTAGGAGTGTACCATTGAAGTTGGATTTGTAGTAATAGAAAAGATTTGCTCGTGGCGATAGAGATTTCTCCTATAGCGCCACTTATAGCGATGGAGATTGTGTCAACTAGGCTAGCACCGCTCTCAAGTAATGAGAGAAAATTGAATATGTAGACATACAAATGTGGCTTCTTCTTTCTTGAGCTATCTGGAGATCAGATTCCTTTGGAGCATTTACCATGGAGACTGGCGAACTAGTTACCTATTATCGGACTAGACTCAGACATATAAGAGAAACAAACACATATAAAAAGACAATAGATTTATTGAACTTACATGCTTAGTTGTACAGCAACGGGTCACTTCAATGACAATAAAATGGTGTCCGAGATTATTTGCGGTACTAATCGCTTCAAATCTGGATAGAGATTTAAATTAAAAAGGCACATTTGCCCCACTCCCAAACGCAGTTCTTTCGTCCTGCGCTCTAGGGACTGTCTGCCATTGGCTTACGTGGCCCCAAGGACGCGCACCTCGTCCAATAATACGTCTTAAATATTTTTGATGATTTAGGCGTTCACACGGTTCTTTGCCTTTTAAACTTCCTTGGAAATTTTATGCATTGCATTTTCTTGCTACAATTATCTTAGCGAAATTCGAACGACTCGCGCCGTTGTCTGACTGAAGCTAGAAATGCAATTTCTTTTTTTTTGCTGATTAAGGACTTTTCATTTTTGCAACTAGATTTAGCTTAATTATAAGAAATCGGAATTATCTTTAGAAAGGAACTTTATTTTGGTATTTTAAATACATCGTGTTTTACTCCCGGTACATATCACCCTTCCCGTCAATTAATGACGTCCCGTCATTAGTTACTGCCCATCAGGAGTTTTAAAATTTTTCAATTATTTTTTTTTTTTTTTTTTTTTTTTTATTCTAGATCCCTATCTAAAATTCATCTACCGGACTAAGATTATTTTTGGTTCTAGGTTAGCTACTATACTAAAGATTTTTTTTTTCTATATCTAACACTGATTGCTTTTACTTTTCCAATAAGGTTGGGACTATTCTACTTTTACATTAGTTCTCTTTTTTTTTTTGATTTTGCTGTCTATATGACGTACTACATACTATCTACACAACGTTAAATGAATAACATAATAATATTACACCTAATTCTACTTGTGGTACATACATAAATGATTTATAACATACAATATTTGGTTCAACATATTCACAGATGACATTAAAACACTTTCACTATTTAGATTTTTGCATTGTCAAAAGCTGTTAGGAAGTAACACATGTAGCTTCACATCTATTCATCACCTTTCGTGTCCTTAGTGTACTACACCCTTCTGTTGTAAATTACTGTCCTTCACTCCTTTTGTCCTGGCAAAAATTTCGAAGCACTTACGTTATGGTTTCTTCATGGAACAGTTTGAGTCTAGTTGTCTTTACACGGTAAGTGTTCCCTAATAGTCAACTGGGGAATGACCGTTAAATATCGTTCTAATAGTCAACTGGGAAATGATTCTTCCCACTACAGGTGCTGGTGTTTTTCTTCTCAGCATATCATTTTTTGGATTTTTGAGGCACATAGAGAATGTATTCTCGCGTAAAATTGTTCATTTGTGCCTTTGAAACGGGTTGTCGTCATGTTATAGTGACTCTCTTAATATATTGTCTTTAAATTCAACTTCGAACCTCTTCAACTATCATCTAACTTCAAATATCGTTAAATATCGTTTATCTTGTACTGCTCGATGGTGTTCTCAGAGTTAAAGTTCAAATTGTCTTTAATTCTGCTTCAAATATCTTCAAATGTCTTTAAGTGTCATTTAACTTCAAATATCGTCTATCGTGTGCTGATCGATGGAGTTCTCAGAATTAAACTTCAAATTGTCTTTAATTTCGTCTTCAAATATCTTCAAATTTAAATATTATTTAACTTCAAATATCGTTAAATATTGTTATCTTGTACTGATCGATGGGGTTCTCGGCATTTATGTGATTATATAGTTCGTTAAAGCACTTGATACTGAGGTTCAAATATAGTGTTACCTGATACGTAATATGGTTCATGGTCGAAGAAACGACGATCGAAGGTAACTGTTGTTTTCGTAGACGAAGTTGGGATGAAACTTGCCTGGAGTTATGGTGAGTACTCTTCGTTGGTTGAGATATGATAAAATAGATGTTACTGGGTCGTATCTGTACTGGGCAGCTTATTGTAATACTCAATGACCAAAGTGTCCATTTACTTTCCTGTAATAAAAACAACGCGGCAGAATCACATGTTCTTTGAAGTAAATACACATACAATAATTCACGCATTAATTGGGTTATAATTTTTTTTAGCTATGAGACAGAATTAAATAATTACACTAATATTGGTATTCTCAACAAAAATCTAAAAATTTAAAATAGAGATGTCTTCAAATTTGTTTTGAGAACGAAAATATCGATATTAAATAAACATAATTTACCCTACATTATTAAGTTTGAGGTCTACTTTTACGATATTTTTCATGCCTGCATTGTTCACGCAAGTCCGTGCTGTTTCAGAAACGCATGTTGCAGCGTCATAACCACACGGTTTTACGCAAACGATACTACAATGAGGGAACAAGACATAACAAGGACTAGTGGAGACCTCTATACCCACTAGTTTTCTGATGTCTTCCCTATTTCTTGGCTTAGACGTTCTCATGTGGCTCGGGTTTATTCTCAGCATTTCAGCTGTTTCCCCGTGTTCCTCTTTTGGTTTTCTTCTTCTTATTCTTAAGACTTTTCCGTAATTAAAAGTCAATAGGGTTCTTAGGGTCAGGGAGGTTGCGAATACGAAACATACGGGCAATAATATGTTCCACCAGAAATTGGTCGATAACAATCCGTATTTATTATCTACATACGCTAATCTTTGGTCTTCGTTTGTAAATAGGGGAATCTGCGAATCTAATGCCTCTCTTATTTTTGTAAGCCTTATCGTTCCTTTATTTTTCTCTATTTTTGACCATACCGAGGTTTTTATTTCCTCGTTTTCTAGTTTGGGAATAGTGTACGACAGGTTGATCGCCTTGAAGTTGGTTATTTCGGGACTTATTACCTTTGTGCTTGTGGTAATTAATGGCGTTCGGACGGTTGACTCTTTAGTTACGAGTCGACACCCTTGTTTTATGGTTATCGTACCCACGTTTTGTAACAGTACTTCTGTCTTGTAACTGGGTTCTATTCTTTCCGTATTATTGTAACAAGACAGAGTTCCGACGGTTTCTCTTGGAACTGAGAATAACCAAAGGTCATTTTTAAGGTGAATGAATATTTCTCGCTTAGTACTTCCTACCACGGCTTCGCATGAATTCGGTGTTTCTTCTTGTTGTGTGTCTTTCAAAAATATATCTAACATACAGGATCCAGGTTTGACATTATAAATAGGTAACGCGAGTTGGCATACTAAGTTTTTGAATGGTACGCACTCTTTTAAGTCTTGTGGATTGGCTAGGGCGTATTTTCGTCTATCTTGATCAATAAGCAAGTACTCTGCTTCGGGCGTGATAGTCATAAATGAATTCGTCTTCTTTATGTTAGCCGGGAAGGTCGAAATTTTGTACAGGTCGTAAACGGATTGTTGATTTATCAATGGAATTGTTACCACTACAAATAGCTGTTCATTTATTTCCGTGACGTGGACTTTTAATTTAGTATAGTAATGGTATAAATTTGATACTTCTGGTTCTAGGGGCAGATGTAAGCCAAACGTTAGGTGCGTTTTTATTTTGTCTAGCATACTTTTTAGGCTAGAAGGATCTACTAGGTCGTAGGACAAAGTTCCTCCCGTGAGGGCAAATAGTGCAAACTCGAACTTGCCGACGTCTGTCGCCAAATTTAGTAATGACATGGTAATTGTGTCGAGTGAAATCATGGTCAAGCTCGCGTCTACTACCACGCGGTCCACTTCATTCCTTAAGTAATTCATTACGTTTATGGTTTTTGAGATTCTCTTAGATATCATATCGATTGTATTTCTCTGGTAATTTGCTACACTGGCTTGCATCTCTTGAACGTGTAATGTTACGTTCATGGCATTGTTCAACTTTCTTACACTTTCCCTTAAGCTGTTTAGGTCTTCCTCTGTCGTTAAACCGAAAAAGTTGGGAGGCGAGTTCTCCGATGATGGGAATTAGGCCTGTAGATCTACGGTATTTATTTCTTTGAAAGAATACTTCGAAAATCTTCGTGGTACTTTGTTTTAATTTTTGTATTTCCGTGTTGAATAATTCAAATAGGGCTTGTAATCTTTGTCTATATAGTATTAAGTAGGCTTGATGAGTTGAAATTTTTTGTGCACTTTTCTCATTTAGATTGGGTAACGGTTGTTCGTCGTTTGTTTGCGTGATTTCCATCGTAAGTTTTCCTTTCTCTGTAATCAGTAGTTTAGGGTTTTGTATTAATTTTGTTTTAGCAACGTCTTTTGCTAAGTCTTCCATATTATCCGCCAGTCTTTTCTCTCTGTCTTCCTCAGTGCTCGTTCCAAGTGCCATGTCGATTCCCGTCCTTTTCTCATCAGGCTCATCTATTACGAATTTTGATTTTGGTTTGGGTATGACTGAAGTCGGAAATTCTTCATTATCTTTTTTATGTATTATTTTACTGGCCTCTAGTCCTTTGTTCGATCTAAGGTATTGAAATATCGACTCCTTGAGTTCATTCGTGTTTTTTTCTAGCCTTGTTACTTGCTGGAACAGGGTTTCAAAAGGTTTGGGATCCAATTTCATAAAGATTTTCCATGCGTCATGGCTAACTAGGAGTGAATTTTCATGTTTGAATATTACTCCGTGTTTTACAATATCTTGGGCCACTACGTGAACAACGAGGATAAGGATGATAATCTTAGTCCTCATCTTCTTGTTTTTGTTTCTAGAATTAAATTATCATTTATTGTACCTCTTTTTTTTTGTAAACTTATTTTGTATACTCCCTTTTTTTTGTAATCATTTTGAGGCATTGACCAAGGAAAACTGACTTGTGAGCGTAAAACAGAATGATTATTTAAAGATTAGATAGGTTAGGAAAGTAAGGTTAGGATTTTAGAACTTAATTCTGGCCGTGATATGTCTCTAAGACTGGTTGAGATATAACCTTAAAGTTTAGCTAGTAATCTTTTTTTTTTGCATTATATTTCTCGAGTAAGGAAAATATAGGTAAGCAGGCGTGCAGTACATAATTACACTGGTATCCTATTTTGTGCGTAGGCCTACAACAATTATAATCTGCACTATTACAAAATAGCTTATGCATAGGAGGTTAATTTCTTCAGAAGTCACCTACTAATGGGTAGTTTGAGTTTAGAATCTTTTCTTTATTTTCTTGTTACTATTTTTATGGGCGTCTCTTTTCCTTTGGTAAGTTTTCACACGTTTCAGGAATAATTTGCTACCGAGGGATTTGTATTCTTCAGATTCAGGGTCAAATAAAAATTGTTTGTAATATTGAATTTCCGCTAAAGGATGATGTATGCCTTCATACTTGACACATTGGGGATTTTTTTTCGAGGTTATAGCAAAATTTTGGGCTCTGCATTTATCAAGGAGTAATAAATCTGTTTGAGTGGGTCCCTTGCAATAGAAATACTTGATATTGAGGTTCTTTTGTAGGCGTCTTATCAATAATTGTAGACAGCCAAGTTGCTTTGCGCTTCTTTTCCTATATTTTGTTTTGACCTCCCCTCTAGCCGGACGATACTTGGGGGAATTCGCAAGTGCTAAACCATACTTATAAGTGTGGGGAGCATACCCTTTAAGGTTGTAGGTTACATCCCATTCTTTCTCGTATATTTTATTTCCTTGTTCGTCCACGACTAACATAGCTGCCGAATATATAATGTTTCCTTCGCATTCATTATGCTAATGAACTCCGTATCAATTATCGCCCTTCTAGTAGATTTTGATTCCATTGTCATGATCTGAAAATGTTCATAATTAGAACCATGAACATGATCACCCCACAGTTCACAACTATGAACACGATCAGCCCATAATTAGACCTTTCTGTCCTGGTAATTTTTTTTTTGATGACATCAGTCTTTATTACAATGAGGGTTGATTTCCCTAGTTCCCTCGCAAGTAAAGGGGATGACTAAACACTAAAAACTTAAAAATAGAGCAAAACACGATTTAGATCATGTTCTAGCTAAATAAGTTGAATTCCATATGATTCCCTACGTGTTGTCCCTATACCTGGTGTCCAATGACCAAGTACAACAACAACACGCTTAGGATCTACGATTTTGTCGTTGATAACACGGTCGGTAGGGGAGACAGAACCTTCTTATGTTTGGACCTGGGTCGATTTTCATAGAAAATCCGAGGGGACCGCCAAAACCCAACCATTAAAAACTACATGGGCTTTGAGTTTCCCCCAGGCCTCCCACAAAACTTGGTCCTTCGCGAATTGTCGTTTTCAGTAGACCACTAGCTTCCTACCTTTGGTTATTTTCTGTGATCGTCAACGTTTTGACATTACTCGTATTATTTTATTTTTTTTTTTCATTAATATTGACTTGGTTAACTTTACTTGCACACTTTTGAATTATTATGGTGTTAAATTCATGTCTTTGAAATTTGTCTTTACATTAATTAGGGAATTTCCATCTGTCAGGTTTTTTAAACAGTTCTACCTGACTGTGTCGTTATTTTCTCCTCTGTTTCTTGCGGTTTTTTCTTTTTCGGTTTGTCTAGCGAAATAAGGTCAAACTTTTTGTATTGTTTTTTCAAAAATTCTTGCCCTTTTAATTTCGTTTGTTTCGCGTGTGCGGCTGCTGAGGTCGGCCTTGATTTCCCTATTTCTTTAGCTACTATTTGGCCTGATTCACCATCAGACTCTTCGGAACTAGTTTCTGACGAATCCGGATTGGAACTTTTAGAGGTGGCACTTTTTGTGGTATCACCTGCCATTCCTTCGTAAATTTCTACTCCCCTGGAAGTAGAAGGTTTATTCTCTAAGTCCTCGCCTTGAGTTCTCAACTCGGGGGATTTGAAAGATTCTTGAGAGCTTTGGGAGGGAATCAAAAGTTTTTGCGGGGTTCCTCCATTGTTTGAAGGCCATGTCTTCAGGGGGATGGGGCATTCTTTGCACAAAGGTTTCCCCTCCATGAAGTCCACTTTTTAGGTTTGACCTTGGACACAGTTATATCATGATGTTGACCTTGCTGGTCATCCTCGGGAGTTTTATTCTCGGGCAATGTACTTTGACTCTTTTTTATGGGGAAATTAATTAAATCCATAGCTTCTCGCAGGTTTGTTTTAATTAAATCTTTGAGAGGAGTTTTCTTTACAGCAATGCCGGGGGTTTCTACAGCTCTGTTTAATTCTTCCTGTAAAGACAGGGGCCTTTCTATTGGTGTTGCAGGGGAAACCATATCGTCTGGAAATCTTTTGGGGGGACATGGGGTCGAGATTCTATCGGGAAAAATTGGGTTTTTGGAGATATTGTATAATCTAAATCTCCTGCGTTTGCCGATGAATAACTTTTTGGGCTTTTTGGCGTTCTTGTTCTTACTGGTGTTAGGGATTTTTTCTCTGGAATAACTAGATTTTCCATAGCTAAAAATTCTTCAAAGTTTTGTTCATCACTGTCATTTTCAAAATAATCTTGTTTAAAATTGAAAGGTTTTAGCTCTGCCAATCTTGACCTAGGGGGCTCATTTTCCGAATCTGACGAATCAGTAGAGGAGGGCTGTGATACCCATCTCTCTGGAAATTTGGCTCTTTTTATTCGGCTAACATGCGCCTTGTAAGTTCTTCCACTATCGGGGTTTTCCATTTTAAAGGTATATTCATTATCGTACTTTTTGACTATTCTGTACGGCCCAGAATATTTATTTGAAAGTTTTTTTCCTTCCGTTTTCGCCTCGTTCTTTAAGTAAACGAAGTCTCCTACTTTGAAATCTATATTTCCCTTAACTTTGGGTTGGTTTCTTAGTTCTTGGTTTATTTTACATTTTTCCAACTCTTGCCTAACTATTTTATAAGTTTTCCTCATCCTATTTATGAATTCTTGTTTATAATCTTCTGAGTCGTTATAATACTGCCGAGACTCAATAATCTCATTATATGGGACTCTAAAATCTCGACCAAAAAGTAAATAAAATGGATTGTCTTTGGTTGCTTCGGAATAAGCAGTGTTGATTACGTTAGTTAAGTAAGGTAAGAATTTATCCCAGTCGCTCCTATTGTCTTTTGTATAAATACTTAGAACGTTCGAAAATATTTTATGTCTGTTTTCTATTTTGCCATTAGCTTGTGGATGGTACGGCGCTGTCACCATTTTCTCTATATTAAGGAAACTCATTAAATCTTTTGTTACTTTTGCAACGAAATTGCTCCCGTTGTCGCTCAAAATTTTATTAGGAATGCCAAATTGTAAAAATAATTTTGCTAATGCCTTACTTGTGGCATAAGCACCTTGATTTTTTAATGCTTTTGCAAAAGTAAATCCGGAAAAATGATCTACAACCGAAAGAATACAAGTATGGCCTCTGCTAGAAACAGGTAAGCCTCCACTTGTCCCGAATAGGTCAAATGAGATAATATCGAAGGGGTACTTTGCTACTGGAAACCCTTCCAATTGGAGGATTTGGATAAGCTGGGGGGATTTTTCTCAAATTACATGCTTCGCATGTACTTACAAATTCTTTAAGTTTTGTCAGTGCCGATTGTACGTAAAAGTATTGTTTTAGCTTATGGAACGTTTTCATAACTCCTAAATGTCCACCTGTGTCCGAATGAAAATATTCAAATGCAGGCCCTATCAAGTTTTGTGGTAATACAGGTATTATCGAGGTTTGGTTTCTATTTGTCTCAGCAGTCACAATCCTACACAGTATTTCTTCATCAAGGTCGTAGTAAAAATTATCTATCTCTTTTCTAAGAGTTTTTGAATTTATCCGGTAACGCCTCATCATTCACAAAATAATTAAATAGTGCTACACACATTTCGTCCTTTTTTTGCTTTCTTTTATATTTTCCAAAGATAAGGGACAATAGTTAATCTTATTTTCTTTTACTGCGTCTTTGACTTTGTTTTTCTTACATCCATGTTTGCTTTTAGCATTAATAGCATTAACTTCATTTTCTTCAGTTTCCGACGGACTATTTTCTGGATATCTACTCAAAAAGTCGCAAGCTGCGTTTTGTTTTCCCTTTAAATGTTCAAATTCATAATCTAGGTCTTGGATTTTCATAATCCATCTAGCTAGAATGCCCGTGGGGTTTTTAAATGTGTGCAGGTACTGCAAGCTTTTATGGTCTGATCGTAATATAAATTTTCTACCAATTAAATAATGTCTAAATTTGTCCAAGTGGTAGATAATAGATAGTAATTCTAAGTTTGTGGCGGAATAACTACTTTCGCCTTTTGATAAAGTTTTACTTGAATAGCATATAACTTTTTCTATTTGTTAGGTGTTCCCTGTAGAGGGTTAGGGTTTTCTACTGGATTGTTTGCGAAAGGATAGCGCCTATGCCCTTTGAGCTAGCATCAGTGGTAACGATGAATTTCCCGTTTTCGAAATCAGGGAGTGACAAAATTGGTTCAGAAGTGAGTGCCTTTTGAGAGACGGTCTAGGGAAGTTTGAGCTTCCTGGGACCAGGTAACATTATGGGAGTTCCCTTTAGTTAATTCCGTGAGGGGTTTCGCAATTTGGGCATAATTGCGTACGAATTTTCTAAAGTAGCCAGTAAGTCCTAAAATTCCCCTTAATTCTTTCATAGTTCTGGGGGGCTTGAGGTTTTCAACACATTTAATTTTATCAGGGTCTGGGGATATCTCTCCATGGGTCACTACTACTCCTAAAAATTTAATTTTGGATTGAAATAAATTTACTTTCTCAGGCCGGCATTTTAAATTGCCTTGCCTGAACTTCTCGAACACCTTAGCTAAAGTTGCTAAGTGTGCTCAGCGTTTTCCCCCACGCATATAATATCATCAACAAAATGAATTATATTCTTTAATCCTCTCAACAGGTGCAATAGGGGTCTACATAATGCGCTTGAACTTGTTTTAAGCCCAAATGGTACCCTTAAGTATTCATAAGATCCATATTCGGATGCTGAAAATGCAGTTTTATGGACATCCTTTTCGGCTATTTTCACTTGGTGGTAGCCTTGGGTAAGGTCCAAAGAAGTAAAAATTTTGTTTTTGCTTGAAATTGAGTCAAGAATTTCGTCTATTCTTGGTAGAGGAAATTTATCGCTAACTACTTGTTTGTTGAGAGCCCTATAATCTACAACGAGCCTAAAATCTCCATTCTTTTTTGGTACTAGGATCACTGGTGCGCTATACGGGCTTATACTTGGGCGTATAATTTCGTTTCTTTCTAATTCATGGATTTTATTTTTTAACCACTCTTTGTGCTTATATGGCACACGATATGGCTGTTTTGCTACGGGATTACCAGTCGTTAAATTTGAATGCTGGTAAAATGGAATCAGACGATATCATTTTCAGATGCAGAAAATACATCCTTAAAATTCCATAATAATTCGCATAATTTTTTCTTAAGTTCCATATCCGTAATATGATCCATTTTAAATTTGTTTAAAAATTGCGATTTAGTCAAAGGATATTCGTTATTTGAAGTTTTTAATACCGTTAACTAGTTTCTTTTAGAATTTTCCCATGTATTTAAATCATTTTCCGTTAAAACCTCGATTTGGACTAAACACGTCCCCTTTTTAATTGTAATTGTATCATTTTCATGGCTATTGGTTACCCAAATAAAACCTTCCCCTTTGTCATAGGATATAATCTGTTCCTCGCATAACAGATTTTCGGGTATTTCAGACGGTGTCGCAAACCATATTTCTGATTTGCTAATTACTGGCTCGATCATTTGTGATATTTGGATTTTTTGCATCGTTTTGGGAGGGACTTTTGTTTTCCTTATCGCAAATCCGTAATATTTCTCTTCATTTTCCTTGTTTATTAGATTCATGCTGGCGCTATGCTGCGCCATTGCGGCATCTTGTGGCGTCACGTTGGGTTTTACTATGTTTTCCACAATTCCACTATTTTCTTAATTTCATTTGATCTGTACTGTCGCATATCTCCTATTTTTATTTTCGCAGATTCAATACTGTTATTATTTAAATTTACTTCATTTCTGCGATATCTCTCAGGATAATTGAACAAATTTCCAATTATGCCATGTCTTTGCGAGACATGGGGTTCAAAATACTTCGACATTATACCACTAGAAATTTTGTTTACTGTTATGTTATCTTCGTAACCTCTGTTACGATTTCTTAAGGTAGAAATTTCATCCCCCACCTTAGCTGGGTATACCAGCTTCTCGTTGGCCACGTCTAATAGTATTCTATTAGACCTTAGAAAATTTGCCCCTATAATAGCTTCATATGGGAGATTATCACATACAATAAAATTTGTCATGAAGGTTCTGTTGTCTCTTTTTACGTTTAGGCAAATTGACCCTTTTGCATTTAATTTATGACCTGTAACACTTGTTAAATTGGGATTCTTAGGGTTCTTTTGTCGCCTAATGTGCAGAGGCAACGTATTAAATACGCAAGAGTTTATGATATTTACAGTAGCTCCACTGTCAACTAAGGCCGTAAAGTAAACGTTTTCCACACACAAAAATCATTAAATATAGGTAACTTGTTAATAATATCACTACAAGAAGGCACTAGTATTGTTTTGGACCTATTAAATATCCCTGGCACCCTCGGGGTCCAACTTATGTTTCTGAGGGGCCTGAAGCGTTTCCCTGAGAATTTATTTCATTTGTCGGTGCCTGTAATAGATATTCAGACGTATTAGGTTCCGTAGGCATATTTAAATGATTTACGTCTGCCTGTCTTTGCCATGTATTATTATGGTAGCGTGGATGTCTCGTGTCAGTGCCATTTGCTGGCGTTGACTGCCAGTGCCGTTGGCTTGTAAAATTTTCATTTCTCATCGGCAAATTTTCATGATTTCTATATTGCATTCTCGCATTATATTGACCTTGGCGAGTATTTGGGTTTTCAAACCGGTAATTAATTTGCCTGTTGGGGGAAAGGGCTATACAAATTTGGTTGGTACGCATTATAAGGTACTGATTGGCGCAATCCCCCCTGGCTATAGCCTATTGCACGACCGGTGCTAAAATTTGTTCTTCTGAACAAATGGTTACCGTAATTTTGCGTATTATCGACAGCATTTCTTGGTATGGGATTGGTGACGTAGTGGCACTCTGTTGCTATGTGGCCAACACGATTGCAGTTATAGCACCTTATTATTGTAGGGTTAATGGGCTGAAAACGTACTGTTTTCTGCCTAGCGGGTTCTGGCGTTTTGTTTCTTTGTGCTACTGGGGAGTTATCCCTTGAAAAGAAATTGGGGGATGCTTGATCGCCCTTGAAGATTGGGTTCGCGTTTGAGTCGCCTAAGCTATTTATTTTTGCATTACTATGATTAGCAACCATTTTATCAACTTCGATTAATCGTTCTACCTCTTGGACTGCAAGATCCAACGTCTGAATATTCTTGGATATTACTACTCTATATAGTTTCGGGGGTAGCCCTTGCAAAAAGGTATTTAGTATGACTTTTTCATACAGTTGCCCAGAACCACTTCCGTATTTTGCTTCTACAGAAATGCGTATATTATCTAGATATTCCCTTATATTTTGTGAAAAATCAAAGTTCACTACTCCATGTTTTAATTTATTTATTGAACTGGTTTCTATAAATCTCTCTTTGAATGCTTTTAACAAGTCATCAACCGTATTTATTGGCAAGTTGGCGTTATTTCCTATGGTATGTTCGACCTGTTTTTAGAAAGGTTAAGGCCTGGCCTCTTAATCGTAGAAGCAGCATGTCTTTTAAATGCTCCAACGTCTGTTTTTGTTAATTGGACAAACTGGGTCAATGGATATTAAATTCGTCAATATCTGATTGACCATTGTATTCCGGGATAGATTTTGCAATCTCTATATTTTTGGCGACTAACTTTTGCACTATTAAAAATAACTCACTGATTTCTTCCATCTTTTTTTTTTTTTTGCGTTTATATCAACTTAAAATTTTACTTAAACCTATTTTGGGGACTCTATTATCTCCTATGAGATATTCTAAAGGGTTTCCCTGTAGTAGCTTAGCGGTTATAGGCCTAATCAATTTTCTTATATGTCTTTATCCCTCCGAAAATCAAATTTGAATTACAAAGTTTAAATGGCCTAACTAGTTCGCAGTTTTCCTCCAATTTCCGACACGCGCCATTTGTACCATTGAAGTTGGATTTGTAGTAATAGAAAAGATTTGCTCGTGGCGATAGAGATTTCTCCTATAGCGCCACTTATAGCGATGGAGATTGTGTCAACTAGGCTAGCACCGCTCTCAAGTAATGAGAGAAAATTGAATATGTAGACATACAAATGTGGCTTCTTCTTTCTTGAGCTATCTGGAGATCAGATTCCTTTGGGAGCATTTACCATGGAGACTGGCGAACTAGTTACCTATTATCGGACTAGACTCAGACATATAAGAGAAACAAACACATATAAAAAGACAATAGATTTATTGAACTTACATGCTTAGTTGTACAGCAACGGGTCACTCAATGACAATAAAATGGTGTCCGAGATTATTTGCGGTACTAATCGCTTCAAATCTGGATAGAGATTAAAATTAAAAAGGCACATTTGCCCCACTCCCAACGCAGTTCTTTCGTCCTGCGCTCTAGGGACTGTCTGCCATTGGCTTACGTGGCCCAAGGACGCGCACCCTCGTCCAATAATACGTCTTAATATTTTTGATGATTTAGGCGTTCACACGGTTCTTTGCCTTTTAAACTTCCTTGGAAATTTTATGCATTGCATTTTCTTGCTACAATTATCTTAGCGAAATTCGAACGACTCGCGCCGTTGTCTGACTGAAGCTAAAAATGCAATTTCTTTTTTTTTGCTGATTAAGGACTTTTCATTTTTGCAACTAGATTTAGCTTAATTATAAGAAATCGGAATTATCTTTAGAAAGGAACTTTATTTTGGTATTTTAAATACATCGTGTTTTACTCCCGGTTACAGGAGCGAGTGGAGCCACAAGGACTAACAAACTTGAGAAATATTAACACAGAGAGAATTAAATAAGAAAGTAATGCATTTATTGTTACTCACATAATTGTCGCAGAGCTTCGGTTATATCGACACACTTGCAATACAAGACACTAATACAAAATTGTCATCTGGAGCGATGCAACGCAAAAGTTAATGCACTGATAAAAAGTCTTCTCAAAAGCTTATTTTGAATAGACTGGAAATAATCTCAAATAACACAAATCATAAGAAATTCATAGCAGTCTCTCCTAGGTTAGACTGAGACAAGACTGAAAATAAGACTCCAATAAGACTCGCATAAGACTGACATAAGACTGACTCCAAATTGCTAAGTTCTAGCTATCTACTTTTCCCAATTTCACCAGGGGTTACGTCCGGGCGTTACCAGCAAGTATATTTTACGGATTCTATTGGTTCTATTATATGGCCTATATTTCTATTGGGTAATGATGAACCAATGAGCTACTTGGGTTTAATTAAGATTTATGACTTTTAAGACATCACTTTGGAATTCTTCAGAACAAACAAAGTTATACACTGTATCTTTTTGCTTGTAAGGTGTCACTTAGTTTCTGGAAGGCTGATGATTTATTTCTGTGAAAATTCTTAAAGGACAATAGGATTTAATTACATTGAGATGTTTATTCTGATATTTTCAGAACGAACAACGTTTTACACTGTAGCTTTCTGCTAATGATGATAATAAATCTTAAAGGACAATGGGATTTAATTACATTGAGATGTTTATTCTGATATTTTCAGAACGAACAAAGTTTTACACTGTAGCTTTTTGCTAATGAGGATAATAAATTCTACTATCTCTTGATGGTTTGGTATTTCAAGCTCTTGAGATTTAAATTACACTGTTAGTCGCCTGTCATATAAAAATTTGGTCAAACTGATATTTATTGCATACATTGGCGACACAAAGGCGGATTTATTTATTAGATTTTCTGTGGGAAAGATTATTACAATGTATGTTTAAATTAGATACATTTGTTTCACTATGTTAAATTGGACATTTGAGTCTTGCTCGATCTGTAGGTCATTTGAATTCTTCAAGTTCATATTTTGGGTGATTTTACTTTTATTTGGGTAACTTTAGTTGGAAAATTTTGAGGTTTTTGAAAATTGATCCCATTACATATCATCCTTCCCATTCTTAACGATGTCCTCATCGTTGTGTTATCCTACTCCTTCTACTCTTTCAAATTGTTATCATTCTTTAAAAGAATTTAACTTGGTACTTATTACTTGAATTAACTCAGCTTAGGTAAATTGTCCAAGAAAAAAATTTCATATTCCCGATTGCTTTATGAGATTATATATATAACACATTACTTTAAAGTCCATCACCTACTTACTCGATTTGGCGAAGGGGCAAAAGAGTTTCTATTGACTAACACATTAGGTTATATGATTACATAATAATTATAATTTCCTTCACCTAACACTAAGATTACCTTCACCCGATACGATTATCTTATCACTGAAAATGGTACATATTTGCCTTTTCTAATACTTGACTATACTTCCACCTGACGCTATAATGATACGATTATATTTTTATTCCTTCACCTAATATTAAAATTCCTTCACCTGATATGCTAATACTTCTACATGGTTTCAACTAATTAAGTTCTGTTTTTGTAATTGTTTTATTACTTAACGTGGTACATGTTCGCTACTTCTAATGCTAGTTTATACTTCCACCTGACGCTATGTTGGTATGATAAGTATCTGACTTCAAAAGCACGTAACTACATCTAAATTTTTAACACACTGAAATTAAAATAATTTGCGAGAAAAAGTTTGACACATTAACAGATTTTAAGTTTAATGTCTGATTGCAACACTGAGCTTATGTAATTTAACACTTATTTTCATTTGTTTTATGAAAAGTTTCTCTATGTTCACTAAAGTTATAAGCTAGACACATAAGATTTCACACTTACTTCATCATTCTACGTGTCTATAATACTCACATACGTTATGTCTCTTACTTTGGGCTTCCATTCAATTTACTGGGGTTGGCTAATTGTTTATGGTTTGTCTTCTTGGTGTTTTGCTTTCTGTCACTTGTTCCTTGGGATAAGTGTTTATGTTGTCCACAAGTATGACTATATGCACAAAATTGTCCGTGCGTGGTTTGTTACGTTATATACGGGGGGTTGATGTTGTAGATTTGTTGAACTGTATCCTGGGTACATAACCCTTTGAATTAATTACATGAAATGGGTATCTTGATTGCTGGACTGGGTAGCTCTTCTTGATCACTTCTATTCTCGGGAAAATTTAATACTCGTACAGTCTGTTTTTTTCCGTAAATTGATCACGTTCAGTTCCTCTTTCATTGCCCACTAGGCATATAACTCTTGGGGAATTGATTACATGAAATAGGTACCTTGATCGCTGGGCTGGGTATCTCTTCTTGGATACTTTTATTTTTGGGAAAATCTAATACTCGTACAGTTTGTGTTTCCCGTAAATTGTTCACGTTCAGTCCATCTTTTTTTTGGACTATGGGCTGTGTTTCAACGTTTATCGTTAACTATGGCAGGATCAAAACTTTATCTTAGGGCCTTGGCTCGACGCATTGTCTTTGATTCCCCGTTAAATGATGCACAATCATTGAGGGCTTGATTATGGAGATTAAAACAATAATAACAGGTTGGTTTTCTTCTCTGAACACTTCATTTTGGGAAAATTTTAGCACGTACAGTTTATATTTCCCATTAAATTGATCATGTTTGGTTCTTCTTCTCATATCTTGTAAAAAATACTTCTCCAGGGTGTCTGCCCACAAAATAATCAACTGTGTGCCTACACACTGAATAAGCATTTTCCACGTATCGGAATTTTGTCCATCTCCGTTTCAGATTCCCATATGGTTACCTGTGCTATCACATCTTCTGTTAATGGTAGGGGTAATGAGGGGTAGTTTCTGCGGGCCTTATTTTATGGGGAGATTAGTTGATTTTCTCATGAGAGTCCCATAGCCAAGTGTCATGATCAATGGAATAAAACACACCACAGGTCACAACAGTTGACCAACGGGTCCCCCCGATTGAGGGTAGTTTTGTCCAACTTCAAAACCGTAGTTTCTTATTAAGTGATGATCACTTTTTGTAACTGCATGTTCGTTCCTCTTAAGAGAGCTATGGCCCTAACGAAAATGGAATGTTATATAGACACCATTCACCATTTCCCCTTGGCCACAGCTCCCCATGACTGGGGTCATCTGTTCGAGAGGTTTGGCGAATAAGCAGTTGTAATGCTTGCCAAGCAATGTCTTGTTGTGCAATCAAGTTTCATATCCATGTGACTTTTTCTCAACGGAGGGTGAAAGTCAAGTGATTGCAGTGTGGGACAATATACACCATGCTCATCCCTGGCTCTAACCTCCTATGCTTGGGGGTTCATCCATTCTCAACATTGTATAACGTATGGACATTTGAGTTATTGCTCTTATTCCATTTTCAGAGTATTTCATGGGGTGTTGTTCGCTGACTATTATTTATTCTTTTTATGAATTAGAATTGCCATGTATACTGGGCTTTTATTAATTGTTGAGAAAAAAAAATTTTATTGTCACCTTGGAAGCGTATAAGGTACTACTACTGATTTCTAATAAACAATAAAAAAAATTTATTGTCACCTTGGAAGCGTATAAGGTACTACTACTGATTGTTAGCTAAAAGTATCTTTTATATGGATTCGAGTGGGGTTTTTTTTTCTTAAGTAGTTAAGTAAAGGGTCATATTATATTGTTCGTTAGCATATTTCAATTAATGCGATATGTGTCGATTAGTTTGAGGAAACTCTAAGGTTTTTCTATTAGAATTTAACGTGGCATTCGATTTTATACTTGTTGAATCCTTGTTTACAACGAAAATTCTTTCTTAAGTAACCTGTAGTTAACGAGGCTTCTCTCTAAACAGCCTTTTTTAAGCGTACATAGTTTCGACAAATATCATTAAGGCCTTTTTTTGAAAATATAGACTTATTCTTTAAGGCTTTTAAAAATTAAGCTATTAAACTGTAATGCATTTTCATTTATCTTTATATCTCATTTAGCTGTAACTGGTGCACTAAAGTATCTATTCTTTCATTTTCTTTAGCTTTGTATATCCTTGATTAATGGGAGTTAAGTGAGTTGAAGTGTAACTCACTTACTTTTAAGGTGTTAAAATCGTCCTTTTCCCGTGGCGGAGTTAACGCCACGTGGTAGAGGTACTTATTATCAATTTGTGTATTACCTAAAGGTTTTGTAGTTTGTCGTAGGGCATAAAAATTTAATTCTTTTGTATTTTCCAAATGAAAATTAAAATATATTTATGCTTGATGCAATGAAGGCGCCGCACTAAGGTGCCGCGCGACCAGGGGGGGGGGAATTTGGCTCCTAAATTTGGTTAGAATATTATTTATAGTATCTGTTATTTTTTCCTGGCATTTTATCGTGGTAATCTTCACTAGTCTACCCTTCTATATTAGCTCGTTTAGAGAGAAAGTTTCAAATTTTTTTTGATTTTATCTACCAATTCACTTCCTTTCTTTTATGGCCACAACTTTCGCTTGATGACATTAGAAGTTACCCTTTAGTTGTTCAAACTTCGTATAAATGTCTGTTTTTATGTCATTAATTTTAGTTAAGTGCAATGTGCTTGCTAGTGAATATGTATCTTTTTGAACTCTTGAATACCATGCCTTCGCGAAGCTTGAATTTCGTGAATAACATGTGGTTTACTATGCTATATCTCTCGGGGGGTTAAGGATTATTAGGGACCTGAGGTCGGAACTGGCTTATAAGGTTAGTAAAATGTATTAAATACCATCTTGTCATAAGTGCATTTATGAATTACTATAATTTTTGGAATTTTCTTTCACCGTAATTGGTTTTCTCTTTTTGCATTACTTGATTTCTGCATTACTTTGGTTATTAGTCTGTATTTTGACAGGCCTATGTTGGTTTAATTTAGTCTTACTCGTCTTAGCGATTAATATTAGCTTGGTGTTTAATATTAACACCAATATTAGCTTGGCGATATTTAATATTATCTTGTCGTTTGGTTTTAATGGTCGTGATTATCTTCCAATCACAGTTCTAAACCTTTCTAAGGCTAAGAAATTGTCTGGCCTAGGAAAAAGTTTTTTTTTTGTGTAATCTTTTGTTCCAGGTTATTTATTATACTTTAATTACGCGGTTCTTTTGTAGGGTTTGACTCGCCTTAAGGTAGTATTGGTTGAATTTATTGCTGCAATTTTTAGGGTTTTTGATGATTATATTGCCCTTTGTCTATCGGCTGTAAGCGTCCTACTGTTTTTGCTAATTATTGCAACACTAATGTGTGATTTAGCTAATTGTTAGTCACGATCCTAATTTATGGTATGACAATTTTCTATTATGGAAAATATATTCTCTAAAGTTGGTCATCAAAGATTGAAAAATTAATCAATACGCGTCCTTTTTTTGAAATTTTATCTTACTTTTGACCCTTTGGTACGATATTTTGGAACTTCGATAGCTATTTTCACGTATTTTTTTGCTTGGAAGGTTTTTCTTTAATACTTGTCACTCTTGACTTAGAGGATATGTACATTAATATTTGATTATGCCACTCAGGAAATTCAGCTAACCGAATAGACTAGGCCACAAAAAAAAAACTTTTCTCTTTTTTTTGTAGGGCTTGTTTTTAGAACTTATGAGTTACACTAGCCTCGGAGTTTTGTTTGTATCTATAGGTCAAAATTTATACGGCGAGACCGGCACTTTAAATTCTACAATTTTAGCTTATTTTTTACCTTTCAGGGTTACTAAGATTTTGTTTCGCATTAATTCTTTAGCAATTAATTTCCTTTGTTTCACTTAGGTTTCGGAATGGAATTGTATATTATTTTATTTATTTTGGCTTAAAACACACCAATCTGTAATCAATATTTGATCAAACATATGGTTAAGGATATATCAAAAGTATTAACTTTTGAGATCATACTACTATATTTTTGCGCTAAAAGGACTATTAATTACAGGTATGTAATTAGCTCAGAGTGCACGACGGTATACGGGTCGACTATTTTTTTTGTTAACAAGGGGATGAACAGGGAGAGTATTTTGATTCGAGGATATTATGCGTACGTTTGGAATCATAGGTATTAATTTATTATTGTATCGGCGTTTTACGTGGGGTCACTTGAATTGTGTACGCGATTAATTAGGTAAGTAGTATGTTTTTTTTGAAGAATCACGACGTTAAGCTTCCATTTGAAAGATGGTGGGTTTTATTTGTAGGTCCTTTTTTTTGAAAAAATAGTTTTAGTTACCATTTGCGCTAAGGCCCTTTTTTGAGTTTTATCGTGAAGACTGGTTGCTAAAATTTGGCATTTACTTAGGGTTATTTGAACTGCGTAGGCGATTTACAGCGTTGAGAGGGGTAGTCTGAATTCAGTAATAAAATTGCGAAGGAGGTTTTTTTTTGTTTTTTTTTTTTTGCTGGTTGAATAACAAAGGTCTTCAAATAATTAAGTTTGATTTGAACGTCCAAAGAATGCCTTCGGCTCCCATTGGTTGTTTTAATTTTTCTTTATTTTACTAATAAGGACGATTTTTTTTGATAATTTAATGTTGTTTTTTTTTTTCATCACATATCTTGTATATGGATTATTGATTCACGTAAGTTATAGAGGAAAAGATATATAGCCTTACTTAAAATTACTTTCACTGGAAAGATTTTTTTGTGAAATTTTTGAACTTATTACATGCATATGGGCAACTTATAAGTAATATCCATCCTTCCAAAGTTGTATTGTTGTTTTTTTTATAATTAGTGAAATACTATATTCTAATCAATAAATATATAGTTAATCTAGTTTAACGAGTTTTCGCTCGACTACTAGGTTATTTATTACATCTTGTCGCTAAACATCACATTCTATAAAATGTAATCACTTTAATGTATTAGAAGGGGATTTTGACGAAAAAGAATTTTTACCTTTTTTTTGAGTTCAATTAGTTTGCGTGTGTGGTATTCCTTAGTTTTCTGTACCTTCTGGCAATGGTTGGGTTTTTGGGTGTTCCTTGTGGTGCAGAGACTTCTGAGGAATCTTGGCCCTTAGTAACATTCTCTTGGGCGTCAGGGCACTGGGTCCTCATAGTTGTGTTATTATCCGTTGGAGGATCTTGTTGAGTAATCTCCACTTGGGGTTTTATGTTATGTCGGGCCTGGTTTGGTATTACAAAATATACGGGTTGTGACGGTCCTTCGTTGTAATTGTTAGCAAGAAGATTTTCCAAATGGGGACTGAGGGGTAGGTCAATTTCAACAGTAGTACGTTGCAACCATTTGTTCTAAGTTTGAGCAGAAATCTCTTTGTTTCTGTAGTTCTCTGGTTATTTCGGCATGGTTCTCCTTTAGCTGTTTCTCTAAGCTGTCTTGTTGCAACTTAATTATTTCTTTTTGTGCTTTCAAGTGGTCATACTTATGCTGCATGTCTAGGATTTTTGTTCTTTGTGGTGCCAGGAATTCCTGTATTGCCATTGTCGCGGATAGGATAGTACTATTTTTGTAATCTTGTACTTTTTTACCAATTTCCTGCATTTTATCGTATAATACTTGTAGTTTTAGGATCTTGTCGGGATAATTATATCCCTTGACAAGCGTGGCGTCGCTTATTGATTCCATTTCATTCTTGATTTTGCTGTTTGTTCTTTCACTTCAATAAACTGGGCCTCAATTAATTTATGTATTTGTTTAGTAACCAGAATCTCATTTATTTTCTTGTTCATTCTTTCTTGAGATGCTTTAACCTCACTAAGGGATTTAAGTATGGTTTCTATCATATTTTCAATTTTTAATTTTTCTGTTATCAATTGGGCCGATGCTTCTAGGAGTTTTGATCGTATTTGAAATAGCTGATCCATATTTGTTCTGTTTGTAACAGGATTGCACTAGTTATCCCTCTTATTGTAGGAGGGGTTGAACAATTCTTGTTCCTCTTCTATCTTCAGGATTTTTTTTATCAAGCCGGAATTCAGTTTATCTGGAAAAATTTAACTATTAACTTTTTTGACTTTTTAAGGGTCGCTTTAATTGTAATGTCTTGTTTATATGCCCCCTTTTTTTCAAACTGCTCATTTCGATTTACTATTGACTTATAAATTTTTGGGGTATTCGATTCCTAGACATATTTCCATTTGTCTGGTTTCTTGCTAGTTCTGCCAGATTTCGTGGTAATTTCTTGTTCAGTTTCTGGCGTTTTACTCTTTTTTGACTTTCCCATAGAGATTAGGTCAAATTTCTTGTACTGTTTTAATAGAAATTTTTGACCTTTTGCTTTGACTGCCTTAGCATGAGCTGCGGCAGAAGCAGATTTTTTGTGTCTGTGCATCTCGGGGCTCGTCAGTAGCTGATTCTTCGTCAGATTCACTAGGGCTAGTCTCTGAAGACTCATTATTTGGGTTTTCGAGGGCGGTTCTTTGCGACTTAGGGGTATCTCCTGCCCTCGCTTCATATATTTCGTCTCCTTTTGAGGTAGAGGGCTTATTTTTCCAATTCCTCGCGTTGAAATCCTGTTTCGGGGGGAGTTAAAAGATTCTTGGGATTTCTGGGAGGAGTCAAATACCTTTGGAGAATGTCTCCACTGCTTGAATGCCATATCTTCCGGGGGTGAGGTGTATTTTGTAGCATGGTCTGTTTCCAGGAGTGAGATTCCTTGGGTTTTACTTTAGACACCGTTATGTGATGGTATTGTCCCAAGTTTTCATCATCAGGGTGTTCCTGTGTCCAAGGCAAGGTACTTTGCCTTGTTTTTATCGGATAATTTATAATGTCCATGGCTTCTCTCAAGCTTTTTTTATTTGTCTCCCTAGGGGAGTCTTCCTTCTTTTTGCACCTGGGGTTTCCACAGCTCTGTTTAATTCTTCCTGTAACGACAGGGGTCTGTCTATTGGGGTTGCTGGGGATACCATGTCATCAGGAAATCTATCGGGGGACGTGGGTTGAAATTCTATCGGGGAAAAATTGGGTTTTTGGCGACAGCGTATAATCCAATTCTTCCTTTGAGCTTTCTGAAGATGAACTCTCTGGGCTTTTTGGGTTCTTGCAGAAATAGGTATTAGGGGTTTTCTTTTAGGGATGACTAGGTTTTTCATGGCCAAAAATTCTTCGAAATCTTCCTCTTCGCTATGGTTTTCAAAGTAGTTTTGTTTGAAATTAAAGGGTTTTAATTCGGATAGCCTTGACTTAGGAAACTCATTTTCCGCGTTTGATGAATCTGAAGATGAGGGTTTGGGTGCCCACCTGACTGGGTTCTTGGCTCCTTTTATACGGCTAACATGTGCCTTATATGTTCTTCCGTTGTCTGGGTTTATCATTTTAAATGTAAAATCATTGTCGTATTTTTTGATTATCCTGTAGGGTCCTGAATATTTATTGGAAAGTTTCTTGCCTTCTAGCTTTGTTTCATTTTTTAGATATACACAGTCGCCTACCTTAAAATTTATATTACCTTTGATTTTGGATTCATTTCTCAACTCTTGGTTCATCTTACATTTTTCTAACTCTTGTCTAACTATTTTATAGGTTTTTCTCATCCTATTTATAAAATCTTGCTTATAGTCCTCTGTGTTATTGTAATACTGTCTTGATTCTATAATTTCTTGGTATGGTATTTTAAAATCACGTCCTAACAAAAGAAAAAATGGACTTTCCTTAGTCGTTTCTGAGCACGCGGTATTAATTACATTAGTTAGGTAAGGTAGATATAAATCCCAATCGTTTCGGTTGTCCTTTGTATAAATACTCAAGACATTGGAGAATATTTTGTGCCTATTTTCAATTTTTCCATTAGCTTGGGGATGGTAGGGAGAGGTTAATAATTTTTCGATTTTAAGGAAACTCATTAAATCTTTTGTTACTTTAGAAACGAAGTTAGTCCCGTTGTCACTAATAACATGGCGAGGAATACCAAATTTTAAAAATATTTTTGCTAACGTTTTACTTGTGGCATATGCACCTTGATTTTTCAATGCCTTGGCAAAAGTGAAGCCCGTAAAATGGTCTATTACTGAGAGAACGCAAGTATGACCTCTATTAGAAACAGGTAATCCTCCACTCGTACCATATAGGTCGAATGATACGATATCGAAGGGAAACCTTGCTACTGGCACCCTTCCCATCGGGGATTTGGGTACGTTTTTGGGGATTTTTCCTTAAATTACACGCTTCACATGTATTTATATAATCCTTAAGTTTTGTTAATGCCGAGGGAACATAAAAATATTGTTTTAACTTGTGAAAAGTTTTAGCTAAACCCAAGTGTCAACCTATTTCTGAATGAAAGTATTCGAAGGCAGGTATTATTAAGCTTTGGGGGAGTACTGGGATTATTAAGGTTTGATTTCTATTCGTTTCACCTGTTACTATCCTGCAAAGGATTTCCTCGTCCAAGTCATAATAAAAATTGTCTATTTCCCGTCTTAAGGCTTTGAACTTATCAGGGAGATTATCAGAATTCACAAAATATTTAATGAGGGTCGAACACATTTCATCCTTAACTTGGTTCCTTTTAATATTGGCTAGGGATAAGGGGCTATGAGTAATTTCGTTTTCTTCTGTTAGGATTTAGGTTTATTCTTCTTGTGTTTTCATTTACCGGGATTGATGGCATTTATTTGTTTAGTTTCATTATCTGAGAGGTTATTCTCAGGGTATCTACTCAGGAAATCGCAGGGGGCATTTTGTTTACCGGTCCCATGTTCAAATTCATAATCCAGATCTTGGATTTTCATTATCCATCTAGCTAAGATTCCAGTTGGATTTTTGACTGTGCTTAGATACTGCAAACTTTTATGGTCCGAGCACAACTTAAATTTTCGTCCTACTAAATAATGTCTGAACTTATCTAAATGGTAAATTATAGATAGTAACTCCAATTGCGTTGCTGAATAACTTCTTTCGCCTTTCGTTAGAGTTCTACTTGAATAGCATATGACTTTCTCTATATATTGAGGGGGTTCTTGTAGGGGTTCAGGGTAGTTTTCCACGGGGATTAATTGGGAAAGGATTGCACCGATGCCTAAAGCTGAAGCATCAGTGGTAACCACAGATTGTCCCTTTTCAAAATCTGGTAGCGACAAAATTTGTTCAGAAGTAAGAGCCTTCTTGAGAGTATCTAATGAAGTCTGAGCTTCGTTCGACCGGGTGATAGTTTTGCCGTCCCCTTTTGTTAGGTCAGTTAGGGGTTTTGCGATTTGCGCGTAGTTGCGAATAAATTTCCTAAAATAACTTGTTAAACCAATGATCCCTCTTAATTGTTTCATAGTTTTTGGTGGTTTGAGGTTTTCTACGCATTTTATTTTTTCGGGGTCTGGTGATATTTGGCCTTGGGTCACTATCATTCCTAAAAATTTTATTTCGGATTGGAGTAAATTTACTTTTTTCAGTCTACATTTTAGATTACCCTCTCTGAATCTTTCAAAAATTTGGCTAATGTGTTTATGTGATCTTCTGGTGTTTCTCCCACACAAATAACATCATCCACAAAATGGATAATATTTTCTATACCTCGTAATAAATGTAACAGAGGTCTACATAATGCACTTGAACTGGTTTTGAGTCCGAAGGGTACTCTCAAATATTCATAAGAACTGCATTCCGTCGTTGAAAAGGCCGTTTTATAGACGTCATTATCTGCTATCTTAACTTGATGATAACCTTGCGTGAGGTCAAGAGACGTAAAAATTTTATTTTTGGTTGAAATGGAATCTAGGATTTCATCAATTCGGGGCAGGGGAAATTTGTCGCTAACTACCTGCTTATTTAAGGCTCTATAATCTACCACAAGCCTAAGGTCCTTGTTCTTTTTGGGTACTAGTATAACGGGGGCTGAATACGGCTTATACTTGGCCGTATTATATTGTTTCTTTTCTAACTCGCGGATTTTATTTTTGAACCAATCTTTGTAGGGATGAGGAATGCGATAGGGCTGTTTAGCTATGGGCAACCCTGTGGTTTGGATAGAATGTTCGTAGAAAGGTATCAACCCAATATCTTCCTCACATGTAGAAAAAATATCTCTAAAATTCCAGAGCAATTCACATAATTTTTCCTTTAATTGCGTATCTTGGATATGATCTAATTTAAATTTTTCCAAAAATTGGGGTTTTGTTAGGGGTACCTATTCCTTGGATTACTAATACCAATGTTATTAACTAAGCTTTCCTTGGAGTTTCTCCATTTGTTTAGCTCGTGCTCGGAAATAACTTGTATTTCGACGAGGCATGTTCCCTTTTTTAGTGTCATTTTATCATTTTCGTGTGTATTATCTAACCAAATAAAACCTTCTCCTTTATCATATGAAATGATTTGTTCTTCGCAAACAGATTTTCTGGGATTTCTTTATACGGGGATGCAAACCAAATTTCGGAATTGTCATTTACAGGGGTGAACATTTGAGAGATTTGAACTCTTTGCATAGTATTTGGGGGGATTTTTGTGTTACGGACCAAAAATCCATAATATTTTTCTTCCGAGTTATTTTCTATTAAGTTGAGGTTGGCGCTTGGTTGCGTCAAGTCTTCCGCTTTTTGGGTTGATTGCAAGGGTAAATCCAAGTCCTTTCCCCTTACAATAGTACTTAGATTTATTATTTCATTCCATAATTCAACTATTTTCTTTATTTCTGTTTGTCTATACTCCTGCATTTTCCCATTTTTGCTTTTATTGACTCGATCCATTTTCTGCTTGATTTTCTCCCACGAGACGAGAGATAGGGTACAAAAGATTTTATTCTAATTACTGTTGCGTCCCCCTCTCTCCACGCGTTGGAGATTAGAATCGTATGGATACACGAGACTGTTATTTGCTATATCCAATAAAACTTTATTAGATTTTAAAAATTAGCACCAATTATAGCCTCATATGGGAAATTTTTGCAGATTATGAAGTTTGTAGGAAAGATTTTATTATCTTTTGTCACATCCAAACGTATGGAGCCTATAGCCTCCAGCCTATGACCTGTGACACTAGTTAAACTGGGAATATTGAAATTTTTCCGTCGCTTAATATATATTGGAAGTCTATTAAATACATTCGAATTTATTATGTTAACTGATGCACCTGAATCTATTAACGCTTTGAAATTGATACTTGCAACACTAAAATTATTTAATATAGGTAATATGTCATTATTATCACTTAAGGAAGGTACAATTACTGGATGGGACCTATAAAAAATACTTGCCTCCAGGGTCCCGGTTAATTTTCTTGGGGGCCTAATTCGTTTCCCTGTGCGCTTATCTGATAAGTTGGCGTTTGAGGTTGGGGTTCGGTGGGAATTTCACTTGTTAGGGAAGTTCCAAGTTGGTTGACATTTGATTGTCTTGTTTGCCACGTATTATTGCGTGGGTTAAAGTTTCTTTGTGCCGACGGCTCGCGGCATTTGTTCATTTTGTATTGACGAAAAATTTCTTTCGTTTCCCATCGGGAAAAAATATCCTCTGTTATCGGTTGTATTCCTGTTGAATCTAGTTGGATACACCGTTCGTGAATTAAATTGGTACGTGTTTTTGTCGCGTGTTTGCGTTGGGGAACCGATAATTATTTTGTCGGTTGGGTGAGGGATTGGAATAGGGTTGTTGAGGCGTATATTGGGAAGGATTCGAATATACAAATCCTTGTTGGTACGGGTTGCGGAACGATGGGAGACGTGGGGGGTTATTTCTATAGTTTCCTGCCCCACTGGCATTTGAGTTTGTTCTCCCGAACAAACGATTATTAAAACTTAGGGTTGCCGGTGTATATTTGTTTTTAGTACGGCATTCCCTGGCGATATGTCCTTGTTTATTACATGCATAGCATATAATTGGGGGGTTCTGTACGTAGTTTGTTGTATTCATGGGTACAAAACGTACCATTCTTTGCCTCGTAAGGGTTGGAGACCTATTTTGGTTCGGTTTGGGTGAATTATCTCTCGAAAAAAATCCTGGGGAAATCCCTCGTGATCGTCCCGGAGTTGAACTTTCTACATTATTTATTCTTGACTTATTGTGATTTGCCACAATCGAGTCAATTTCAATCATTCTCTCTACTTCCTGAACTGCTAGCTCTAATGTTTGAAAATTTTTTGATATTAACATTCGGTATAGTTTGGGGCTTAATCCTTGCATGAAAGCATTAAGTACGATTTTATCGTATAAAGGGCCCGATTCTTTTCCATATTTTGCCTCAATGGATACCATTACCTTGTGCAGGTATTCCCTAACATTTTGTGTTTCATCGAAACATACCGTACCATGCTTTAATTTGTGTGTTGAACTAGATTCAACAAATCTTTCTCGGAACGCTTTTAGCAATTTTTCAATTGAGTTTATTGGGAGGTTGTTATCTTCCCCTATTGTTTGTTCTATTTGTTTCAGGAATGTTAATGCCTGTCCCTTAAGTCTCATTAACAACATGCCTACTAATGATTTTAAGTCCATTTGAGTTACTTCTACGTATTGGTTTAATTGAATAATAAATTCGTCTACGTCTGCATCACTGTTATATGAAGGAAGCGATTTTGAAATTTCCACTGTTTTGGCAATGAGTTTTTGCTTTAATAATTGTTCGTTTTGATCCAACGACATTTTGGTTTTTTTTTCAAAATAAATTAAAATTCGGCACTGGTTTTGTTTTGATATAACTTAAATTTGGCACGTCTAAATTATATTTTTGTTATTATTTTAAGGGGACTTAGGCTTAATAAAATATTGCACTACAAAGCATGCACAATAAATAGCACTTTCAAAGCATGCACAAGTAAATTATAAGTCTACAAGATATCACACTTTTTCCAATGCGTAATATTTCTCAATAATCTGTTTTTTTTTGTTTTTTTTTTTTGTTGTCCTTATGTTTTGCTCCTTTAAACAGGCCGCGCCAATTCTAATGGGGGGTTTCTTTGAAAAATTAATTGTTCTTATATCTTCTGATGTTTCCTAATACGGAAATTCCAATTAATTCAATGGGGAAATTTAGTCAAGCTCTTAGCTGACGATTCGCGAGTGGCTTACCTGAGTGGAGGCGGAACTTCTAGAGTGGGGAGCTTAAACTAGTAGTACAAATAGGGAGCTTATATTAACGGCCATATTGAGTCGAAATCAGACTGAGAAGTTTCAGTTTCCCTTAGGAGCGAGTGGAGCCACAAGGACTAACAAACTTGAGAAATATTAACACAGAGAGAATTAAATAAGAAAGTAATGCATTTATTGTTACTCACATAATTGTCGCAGAGCTTTGGTTATATTGACACACTTCCAATACAAGACACTAATACAAAATTGTCATCTGGAGCGATGCAACGCAAAAGTTAATGCACTGATAAAAAGTTTTCTCAAAAGCTTATTTTGAATAGACTGCAAATAATCTCAAATAACACAAATCATAAGAAATTCATAGTATTCTCTCCTAGGTTAGACTGAGACAAGACTGAAAATAAGACTCCAATAAGACTCGCATAAGACTGACATAAGACTGACTCCAAATTGCTAAGTTCTAGCTATCTACTTTTCCCAATTTCGCCAGGGGTTACGTCCGGGCGTTACCAGCAAGTATATTTTTACGGATTCTATTGGTTCTATTATATGGCCTATATTTCTATTGGGTAATGATGAACCAATGAGCTACTTGGGTTTAATTAAGATTTATGACTTTTAAGACATCACTTTGGAATTCTTCAGAACAAACAAAGTTATACACTGTATCTTTTTGCTTGTAAGGTGTCACTTAGTTTCTGGAAGGCTGATGATTTATTTTTGTGAAAATTCTTAAAGGACAATAGGATTTAATTACATTGAGATGTTTATTCTGATATTTTCAGAATGAGCAACGTTTTACACTGTAGCTTTCTGCTAATGAGGATCATAAATCTTAAAGGACAATGGAATTTAATTACATTGAGATGTTTATTCTGATATTTTCAGAACGAACAAAGTTTTACACTGTAGCTTTTCGCTAATGAGGATAATAAATTCTACTATCTCTTGATGGTTTGGTATTTTAAGCTCTTGAGATTTAAATTACATTGTTAGTCGCCTGTCATATAAAATTTGGTCAAACTGATATTTATTGCATACATTGGCGACACAAAGGCGGATTTATTTATTAGATTTTCTGTGGGAAAGATTATTACAATGTACCTTTAAATTAGATACATTTGTTTCACTATGTTAAATTGGACATTTGAGTCTTGCTCGATCTGTAGGTCATTTGAATTCTTCAGGTTCATATTTTGGGTGATTTTACTTTTACTTGGGTAACTTTAGTTGGAAAATTTTGAGATTTTTCAAAATTGATCCCATTACAAGAATTCACACTTGTCAAGATTCAGGGATAGACCAATATTTAGGAAAGACTGAGAAACTAAGGAAACCATCGCAGAAAGAGCAGACTTAGTACGACTAATCAACAGAATGTCATCAGCATAGGCAATGTAAGAAATATCAGTAGAACCAGAGAAAAATAAGTGCCAGAGATCTTTTCCAGAACAGTAGAAATACAAATTTTGAACAGGGTTGGTGATAAAACACCTCCCTGCCTAACACCACGAAGCACTTTAATAGTTGTTTCTGGAGAAGATTTCAGGCCGAGGTAAGAATTAGAATACCAAAACCGTAGAAGGTAAATAGCCGAAGAATTAACACCAGAAAAAGCCAAAGAAAAGAAAAGCTGGTTATGAACAACAGAATCAAAAGCCTTTGAAAGATCAAGTGTACAGGGATATACGCCTTACCCTTAGAAGAATTAGAAAGTAGAATATAAGAAAGGACACGATGAGCATGTTGGCACCCCACACCAGGTCTGAAACCAAGTTGATTTTCACCAAAGAAAGAAATATCTCGAGTTAAATTAGGTAAAAGAATATACTCGAAGACCATGCTAATATTGCAGGAAACAGAAACTGGACGGTAAGAAGAGCAATCTGTTGGCGGTTTACCTCTTTTTAAAATTGAAGTCACGCTGCCACACAAAAAGCTTTCCGGGATGACAGAAGATGCCAAGCACATTTGAAACAAAAGCGCAAGATGTGACACAAGTTCAGCACATTGGGGAGTTAGATGCATTTTAGATATACCATCAGCATCAATAGATTTCGACTTAAGATGATTCAAAGGGTTCAAAACTTCACAACGCGATAGAGGCAAAACAAAGCGTTGACTTAGAAATCTAGGGACAATTTTAACAAACGCTTCACACCAAACTTTCTATGAACAGAATAATTCAAAACGGAGAAAATCTTCGAATAATATGCATGCCAAGAACTTGGTGGAATAGCATTACTACTTACATCAGAATCATCTGTTTTACTTGAATTAATTACTTTCCTCCGATCTTTAGGCGAAGATGGAAAATCAAGCCCTCGGTATCGGATACTTTTTAGATACTTCTTAAATTCTAATTTAGTTTTCAGTTTAATAAGAAAAACATTACCGGACCTAGGCCGACCACAATCTGTCCAAGTTTTTAGCCAAAATTTAGCTTTATTTTTACAGGCCTTAAGGTTAGGGTCAAGTGACCAAAGAGGCTTTTGAGTATTCCTTCGGATTCGCTTTACTGGGACAGAATTTTTTTCAGCTTCTTTCATAGCAGAGAGGATAGAATGATAATATCGGTCTATTTCATATTTAGCATAAATAAAATTCTGACTACACTGCAAAAGCTGATAAGGAACATAAATCGTACTTAGAAGTGAAGCCAATGTTATAAGATAAACAGAAAAATTCGCATCATTCCAATCAGGCTTATAAAACCATTTAGAACGTACACCACGACTCTTAGATATACTCCCAGAACAAACAACAGACTTTTATAAACAAAAAGACAGCGGAAGGTGATCAAGATCATTCTCGTCAAAATGAACCGTAACTGGCGAGCAGACAAGAGCTGCAGAACAAATAACGTGATCAATGTCTGATTTACTACCTGAATGGTGAATATACGTTTAATCATGGGACTTCCGAACAATTTTAATAAGCCGGGAGAGAATCAAAAATCTGACCATTCCTTATATTATCAGAAACCAGATCGGTATTAAAATCACCAGCAATAACAAAATGCAACCCGTTATCCGATATCTTTTGAATTAAAGTTTTAAGACCATTACAAGCACAAGAGAAATTCTGAAGTGAACAAATGGAACGATCATTATATGGCAGATACACATTAATTAATACAATATTACCAAGACGCACCGCAAGAAAAGTGTCATCTGATTGGAAAAGCACAGGACTCACACCAGAAATATTTTTCTTAAAAAACACATGCTAAGCCGCCAGAAGGGCGGCCACGCGTAATTTTAGCTGGACGCACAAAAACAACGTGATCACTGCTTCGTCTCAGAAAATTTTCGCTAAAGGCAGTCAGTAAATGTTCTTGGAGACAAACAACGTCGTAATTAACATACAGATCATCAATAAAAAAGTCCTTGCCTCTCGTTCCATTAATATTAAATGAGACTCTACTTATGTCCGGATTCATTTCTGAGAATAGACCTTATCAGTGATCTTCTTAATCACAGGGCATCGTAGGCTGTAAGAAGGATGAGATCCTCCACAATTTGCACATTTCAGAGATTCCGTACAACGATCACTGTTCGTAGATAAATGAGGTCCAGCACAACGAGCGCACTTGGGAGTGCTACTAGTACATGCACTTTCCATGCGCCCAGGGGAATGACACTTGAAGCAACACTTTGGCAATTGCTTGAACTCATAGACACGGAAGTGTTCATACCCAATCTTCACACCGTTTCGCAGAAATGATCCTTTAGTAATCGCGTCTGCAAATTCAAGCTTAGCCGATTTGCTTGTTCCAAATCGACTAGACCCGATTATACCAAACTGGTTCCGTAGGATTTCAAGGTCAAAATCAGACGGGACTTCTCGAATAACACCAGTGTGTTTTTTTAGATAAAACTTTCACACTAGAACCAGGTAGAGCTTCCTTTGCTGATTTGCAAAAACCTTCAGCTGCAGATTTCTCAATATTCACCATCCACCGCTTTTTAGTTGCTCGTACGTTGGACACCAGCTGATGACCAGAAATTGAGTCTATTACTGATTTTCGCTTTAGCGGGTCACCATGCTCAGGTGGGGGATCGGAGATCAAAATTGTAGTATGGCGTATCACACGCAGCAGGTTGGCTAATCACAGGTATTTGAGGAAACTTCAGATTGTACGAATCAATCTTGGCAGAAACTAGCGAAATCGCTTGCTCAAGGCTCGTAAGCTTGGCTGTGACGTGTGTAAACGCTGTAGCAGAGATAACAGGGACTTCTGTTGGCCTTTTGATGACAAAACAAGGGAGCTGTTTTCCATCGGCATCACATTTCTTCATAAAATCTATAATATCTTGCAGGTGACTGAGAATTGCATTAGTGCCCCTTCTGACAGGGGGATCATTTTCATTCACAAAACTCCATAGCTTTGCTTTCTCTGACTTAACAGTTTCCAAATCTTTAAAAAAGTCCACTCCTTTCCGTAAAATAACGGCTTCATCAACACCACTTAAATTTTCAAAAACAAAGTTCAACAGCGGTGAATACAACAGCTCGGAAACGCTCATCTCGTTATAAATTCACTTCAAAAATAATTTAAACCACACACGCGAAGTACACGTGATGGTCAGGCGACGAGCGCTGAATAATAGTAAATTAAGTTCATTAAAGATAAACTTGCCACACAGGTTTGTTTATAATCCAGGAGAAAGTTATTTTTTTTCGTCTGCATCTATATAATCCTTTGCAATAGGTTTGAATCCAAAACAGGTCTTTTCACCATGAACTCTGAATGAACATCGGACAAATGATCATATCTGTCCCAAGAAACTTCATAAGGTCTGGCTAGCCAAAACGTTGTCAAGATAAGAAATTTTTCTATCGCATCTCATTGTAAAAAGTCAAAACACATAGGACTAGCTTTTCTGATTGTTTTTTCTTATTTTCTTTTTCTTTTTGTAGTCTTACCTATCTAAAGAAGTCTCGATTAAGTAAATACCATGATCCCAAGTTTTTTTTCTAATTACAATTTGAGAAAGAGAATGAAGTTTAGAGAGACTTAATCGCTTATAATATGCTGAACCCAATAGTTGGCAAACATTTATGTATCTATGTAATTTTTTTTGCTTTCATTACATACTAAGCAATTGTAGTAGACAGTGAATTCTCATCTGAATCAACCAAGTTACCTCTAGTTAAATAATCAGTTCGAACACTTTAAAATCTTTATGAAAGGTTACTACTGAAATGAAACAAAAATCTTGCGATTATTATGCAAAATTAAATCCATATATGTCCTTTCTCTTTTGGAGGTGTAACAAGATAGTTCTACTAATATTACACGTTGGTTTCGTATTTGATTATTAGTCACCTTAAATAAAAAAAAAACATTCGACCAACAATCAAATAAAATGATGGCAACACAAAATAGTAATACAATATAACTGGACGGAAACAGCAGTGGAAAAGGACTTGAAAGAAAGGAATAAAGTACATTTCCTCTCTTTTTGTTAAGATTACCTACCTACTGTAGGAATAATAAGACAGGACACCCATTCTGAAATTAGTTCAGCCCAAAGTCCAGCAAGCATAAAGAACGGGGATTATGTGAATCTAATCCATAGCACCAGAGTTAAATTTTATGTTGTATCAACTATGCAGCGTTTATAGTTAGCTTGTCCCATGTCGACGTTCTGCACACCAGAAAATCAGAATAAAACTTAGCTATTAAACTTTTCCTCAACAGACCATTTACTTTAATGCTAAAGAATAATTTCTGAGTAAACCCCCCACCAGAAACCCAGTTAGGCTAAGCTTAATCTCAGTTCTGGTAAGGGTGAACTAAGAAAATTTTGCATGTTTCATAGGCAAGCAGGCTTGACAAAAGTCTAAGGAACCAAAATCAATTGTTTACAGTTTCTCTGTTTAGTTTATTCAAGATGCCAAAAACAAATATATATTGTGTTAAAAACCTAACATGCTTTCTTCGGTTTTCCTGAGACTGTTTTTGTCCATTGGAAAAAAAATGTAGCCTAAGCTGCTGAATTTATGTTCATTTGGGACTATGCTTACTTTACCCCGAATTTCTTTTTATCGTTTCCGAGGCTCAATCTGTGCTAACATACTTAGAAAATATATTTCAAATTTGTAACTATACGGAAATCGATTGCCAAAAGGACACAAGGAAACCCAAAGTAACGCTCTTCTTTTAATATATGAAAGTCACTGATTATGTAGAAATCACCAAATTTAATGAAAAGAGCCAAAAATCACTAAATTAAATAAGAAATCACCAGAAAATCCCCAGACGGTGAAAAATCACCAGCGTCGGCAACCCTGCAGAACTCAACATTACTAAAATACCAAATAATATTGTTCATAAGAAAATATATATGTTATAAAAAAGAGATATTAACAACCAGTTGAACAGTTTCCGATAGCAGATATCCACACGAATGATATTTAGAATGTTTGGATCTTCCAGAAAAACATGAGGAATAGGATTTACATTTTTAGGACTTGAAATATTGTTGAAGAAAGGATTTATTGAAAATCTATCCAAGAAAAATCTAAAATGGGCTTTGGTGTGACTATCCTGCTGAATACAACCCTAAAGTCCACGGACCCTATGACCCTGCAAGGTTCTATGGGAAAGGTAACAAGCTAATGATAAATTGTTTTTTAGAAGTAATTTGTTAAAACATTCTTAGCCTACCTTTTGCTAAGCCTAGGCTATTTTGATTTGTAGAAAGCAGGGTTTGTTGCATTTTAAAATAAGATAGAAAGGTAAAATTATATTTTTAGCTACTTCTGGCTATCTTGGAATGGGGTTACGTTAGGAAAATGAAACTTCCAGGGGTGGGTCTACAGGCTAAAGTAGCCTATGTCCCAGGAAGGTATTTTGAAGTAGCTACCCCCACTCCTTCTCCCTCTAGGGTCCTGAAATTGGCCTGGTAAATATTTACCAAATCATATTACTGAGTTAGGAATAAAGTGACTACACCATTTGATGCCTTTTTTGTGCTGATTACAAATATAATAATCATTTCTATTGGAAATGAATTTCAGCCCCCCCAACCTAACCCCCACCCCCATATGTGCAAATATATATCCTGAATTGACATATATAGGGGGGGGGCTAAAATTCATTTCCGATAGAAATGATTATTATATTTGTAATTACCTTAAAAAATTGCATTGAATGGTATATTCACTTTAGTTGTTACTCAATAATATGATTTGGTAAATATTTACCATTTGCCTACATGACAGGTCTAGGCCTATATTGATTGAAATTTTGACAAAACAATGTTTTACCTTAATTTTCAGTTATCAGTTTCTTTTTCTCTGGCTTTAGCTCAGAAAATGCAATTTCAGTTATTTGAGCATAATTTTAAGCCATATCAATGTTTTATTTCCAAAATTTAGGAAATGTATTTGTATAGCCTATCTTTAAAACCTTATAAATTGGGATTGAGCAAAGTGGTGAAGCTGAAAACAATTCTGTTGTACTTCATTTAGCCTAAGCAGAAGATCTATTTTGCAAGGTTTCACTTCTAAAACTCACAGGTTTTTAAAGGTCATCTAAGGTCAGGACCCTCTAGAGAGAGAAGGAGTAGAGGTAGGTACTTCAAAATACCTCCCAGGACATAGGCTACTTTAGCCTGTAGACCCATCCCTGAAAGTTTCATTTTACTATCCTAACCCCTTTCTAAGATAATCAAAAGTTGCTAAAGTAGAATTTCACCACACAAAGAAGTTATAACTTAACCTGCAAAGTACTTGATTTTCAATTCAGTAAATTTTTGGCAGTTCTTGTTATTGACTTAGAAATAAATGAACATACCACTCAATGCCTTTTTTATGCACTTTATGAATATAATGATTGCTTCTTTTGAAAATTCAAATTTACCCACCCCCACCCCCATAATGTGCAAATATATAGGCTACCCTGAATTGTAACCACACAAAAAAATGGTTAAAAAGATAACTAGTTTATAAATAAGTTGTTCAAGAGTAACATATTCCAAAAATACTCATTTATGACAATTCAAATCTCATTTATTAGGTAACTCAAATATAAAACATTTTCCTACCATTTCAAGTTTTCTGAATGCCATCAACAAAAATAGTGCTGAATTTTGCAATTAAAAAACTTTGCTGTTGATGATTCAGGGTATATTCTAATTCTGGGTATATATTTGCACGTTAAGGGGGGTGAGGATGTGTAAATTTGAATTTCTGATGGAAGCAATTATTATATTTCATAATAAGCATAAAAAGGCATGGAGTGGTATGCTCACTTTATTTATAAGTCAATAACATGAATTGCCCAAAATTTACCTTCAATTCAAACTGTTTTCCTACCATTTCAAGTTTTTCAAATGCCATCACCAAAAATAGCACTGAATTTTGCAATTCAAAACTTTGCCATCAGCAATTCCAAGGACATTCCAATTCAGGGTATATATTGTCACATTAGGGGCAGGGATGGGGGGCAGGTAAAGTTCATGGTAAATTTGCAGTGAGCCATATAATTTAGCTAGGATGAAAGAAAAACATGATTTAATTAATTTTGATTCGGCTTAAGTGATATTGAATAGAATTAGGATAAAAACTTATTCAAAGTGATTTTAAAGAATAGCTAGCAATGGAGATAAACTTGATAATCTGAAGAATAGAAACCTCCATCATATTATAAAGCAAGATTTCCATGGTATTAGTGTTTTAAATATTCCTATGGCTATGTCTTCAACCATCAGGGTAGGGGACATGGGTGTATTTGAAGGAAAGCAACCATGATAATTAGGAAAAAGATAAAATAAAAGAATTTAATAATACTGCCTTTATTTTTTCAACATTTTTCCTTCAGAAATTGCCAACCACTATTTACCTCAACCTTGGGAATGTTTTGTCTTTTCTTAGGCTAATTATGGTTGGAGTATGATTTTCTTTGACTTCAGGTTTTGAAAAGATAGACAAACATTTGAAAAGTTTGACAACACAAACTTAATGTTATGAATATCAAACAGTAAAGCTCTACCATGAGGGGCTTTTCAATAGGCTATTAGAAAGTAGTTCTTATTAGAGAATAAAACTCAGGAATAAAGTAAGTTTCTAAATTATGTGCTAGGGAGGTATTTTCAAGCCCCTATCTCTGCTCCTTCCTTAATCCTATGGCCTAGAAAATTATATTAAAAATAGACAAAGTGAAAGAAAAAACATGTTCTTCTCTTAATTTTGGATTTAGATTCCTTTTTTTATTTTTTCTCCTTCTTTAAATATGGAACAAATTTTAGTTTCTGTTTTTAAGTTTCAAACAACAAGAAGAAGTACTTCTTCTGAATACTTTTGAGTACTGTATGATTTTCTTTGACTCTGCAATCAAACTTGTTACTGGATGAACAAGAGCCACAAATAATTCACCAAAAATACACAGAGAAATCCTTGTATTGTCATGCCAGTTCCTTTGGCCTGCATCCCAAAAGGCCTAAGGCATCAAATTTGAGTCCAAATAGAATCATATTGCCCTTTGCTCCCATTCTTTGTGAAACACTTCAATGAAGAACTTCATGAAAATGCTGTTCTATGTTTATAACATTCATTTTTCTTATTATTATGTTTGTGTTAAATTTTCATTTACCATGTGACATCTGCTGCTAGCTACATGCTATTATGGTAATAAAGAGTATTTTGTTTATAATTTAAACAAATTTTAAACCATATTGGGATTTTTTGAAATTTATTTTGTCTCTTTCTTTAAAGTTTGCAAAACCTTATCAGTCAAGATTTTGCAATTTTAGAAGGTATAAAAAAACCTTTCATGGGTCTTGTTTGTGCTATCAATCTTTTTTCTGAATGTTTCACTTTTATAACACTAAATTTTTCAACCTTGTCAGCAGCTGTTGCCCTTTTCACAAGGAAGGGTTGGAAATAGACACTTCAAAAGATCTTTCTTGAGTATTCTTTAGGCTTGTGAAATATTCCTAGGCTTTGGATCTAGAAGCCCTTGTCAATGAAAAAAACAAAGAAAAAAAAAGTTAAGGTAAAGATGCTATAAATAGTTGACATGCTGTAAAATAACATGAAAAGTTATTTATTATTAACTATAAGTTAATACAATTTATAATTAAAATGAAATGAAAATATAGTTTTATTAAAGTTTTTTTAAAGTTCAAAAGTTTTTCATAAAACATTAAAAGAATTTTTTATACAAATACTAATGGAAAATTGCTGTTTAGTAGCTCTTGTGAATAAAACGTTATAAAGCAAAAAAATGATGCTTTTAAATTTCTTATTTTATGTTCATTCCAAATATTAAGTTTGGAAATTTAATCTTGTTTTTTCAGAATCTATTGCTTTACATTTTGTGATATGTTATATCATCTTTTGTGTACTAGTTTTTGCACATCTTTGACCAGGTGAAATGCTCTTTCCCATGACAAAACAAATACAAAAATAAAATGACAAATTAAATTGTTTGTAGACAATGTAAAGATATACAGAGGTGTCACCTCCCTGGTTGATGTGACACTCCTACAGGGAGATTTAGAAGAATTCTTTGAATACTATAATCTAAATTCTATGTTTGTTAACCAGAATAAATGTCATGTAATGCATTACTTTGCAAAAGATATGGCATACCAGTAATTCATTGGTGACATGTTGGTATGCCATGTTAGCTCTATCAGGGATCTTAGTATTTTTTTCAATGATTAACTGAGGTTTGATAAGCAAGCATCAGCTGTTTTGTGTAAAGCAAACTATGGTTTGCTTTATGTCAAAAGAGCATTCAGAAGGTCTAATCTGTGAAGTTTTACTGCATTGTACAAGACAATGGTATGCCCTGTTTTTGAATACTGCTCATCTGTGTGGTATCATTAGAAAATCTGATACACAGTTGATTTAAAAAGTGCAAAGACAAGCATCCAAACTTGTCTCCTATCTGTAATACCAACCTTATGAGCAGAGATTGAGTAGCCTGAGCTTACCATCTCTGCTATTCAGAAGGGATAGAACGGACCTTGTCAACACTTTGTATCATAAAGGGTATTGACAATGTG